>JAWPEG010000014.1:89127537-89192344 GCA_035771395.1 Myotis vivesi | reverse complement strand
ACTAGAGGCCCGGTGCACGATATTCATGCAAGCGTAGGCCTTCTTTCCCCCGGCTGCCAGCACCGGCTTCCCTCTGGCACCCAGGACCGGGACTTCCCTCGCAGCCCCAGCTTCGTCCAGAAGGATGTCTGGTCTAATTAACATATTATGCTTTTATTATAGCTCACCCGCTTATTTATCATCTAGGTGCATAAAAGTACTAAGTAGTTAGAACAGTACTTCAGTGGGGAAAATGATAGCTGAGCAGATAGTGACGAAATGGTAAAGAGCCACATGAACTGTAGGAATAGTCTGAGTGTGTCTCCCAGTTTTAAAAAGTGCCAAGGGGATTTGTTTCCCCAGGAGGTGCCTTCTCTGCTTAAATGACTGCCCCCCAACCACAGGAAAGGAAAGCAACTGAAAGAGGCAGCACCAGGCCGGCCCCTGGCAGACCCGGGCTGTGACCCCACGTGTGCCATACAATTACGTGAGTATCTCCTACGGGCCCTG
This sequence comes from Myotis vivesi, assembly GCA_035771395.1. NCBI lineage: Eukaryota > Metazoa > Chordata > Mammalia > Chiroptera > Vespertilionidae > Myotis > Myotis vivesi. The sequence goes on along the minus strand of JAWPEG010000014.1, from coordinate 89,191,855 downwards.
CACAGGCAGTGTGGCGGGCAGCACTGGAGTAAAGGTCCAGCCGCAAACACAGTCATCTCCCTAAGAGAAGACCCTCTAAAGCAGCGGTTCTCAACCTGTGGGTCCCGACCCCTTTGGCGGTCAAACGACCCTTTCACAGGGGTCGCCTAAGACCATCCTGCATATCAGATATTTACATGACGATTCGTCACAGTAGCAACATTACAGTTATGAAGTAGCAACGAAAATAATTTTATGGTTGGGTCACCACATGAGGAACTGTATTAAAGGGCCAGAAGGTTGAGAACCACTGCTTTAAAGGGACCCTGTCCTACCCTCAAGCTTCCTTGGTAAACAAGTCAACTTAACTTGGAAAAAGAGAAAATCCAAAGACAGGGAAGATTGCAGCCTACAGGAACTTCCCTGGAACTTTGGAGCCTTCCTTACCTGTCAGAGCCCTGTGTTAAGGAAACTAGTCGGGGGAACCTAATACCAGGTAAACCCGGCCTCACTCGCTTCACCACTCGTTTCAAAGAGAAAGAAATCTCTTCAAAGACTGAGTGGCAGTGGAGTCGGAAGGGAAAGGGAAAGGGAATAAAGAAGGCCCGGCATGCAGTAACAGAGGAAATGGAGAATAAAGATGGAATGCTGCCCCAGGCCTGAGAAATTACGCAGAACTTAAAAACGAGTTACCTAGCCCTGGCCAGTGTTTTCAGTAGTGAGAGCATCAGCCTGGGCACTGAAGGCTCCCAGGTCTGATTCCAGGACGTGGGCACGTACCTGGGTTGTGGGTTCCCTCCTCACCCCAGGTCAGGGCACATGCAGAAAGCAACCACATCCACGTGTCTCTCTAGCATCGATGTTTCTCTCTCTCCCCCTTCCTTCCCTCCCTTCCACCCTCTCTGAAAAGCAATGGGAAAATATCCTCTGGTGAGGATTGAAAAAAAAAAAAAAATGAGCTGCTCAGCCCTAACTGGTTTGGCTCAGTGGATAGAGCGTCGGCCTGCGGACTGAAGGGTCCCAAGTTCGATTCCGGTCAAGGGCATGTGCCTTGGTTGCGGGCACATCCTCAGTGGGGGGTGTGCAGGAGGCAGCTGGTCGATGTTTCTCTCTCATCGATGTTTCTAGCTCTCTGTCCCTCTCCCTTCCTCTCTGTGAAAAATCAATAAAATATATTTTTAAAAAAATGAGCTGCCCAGGCAACCATCTCCCCCATCAGAAAAGTCAGTCCCATTATTTCGACTGTCCTGGACTGAGGCATCTGAAGAAGGGATTTTGGTCACATAGAAGAGGTGCAAGGGTTTTAGAATAACCCAGTAGAAGAACATACAATGGCTCGGACTAAGTAAAATCTCTGCATGAACAATTAAATCCTGATATTGAAACCAATTAATTTAGACGCACTTAACCCCAAAAAAAGAAATCAGAAATTCCAGGTTTGATATTCAAATGTTTCCGTTTTTAATTTGTCTTACGTGAATTTGTTTGTATTCTTTAGATGCATTTTACTGAACTGCTGCAGTGCTCCAGGAGTACGCTCAATATTTAGTGAAACTAGAGAATGATGACATTAAACTTGTCTTAATCCACACACAAAAGGATGCATGTGTAGAGACAAGCATTTAACACGTACTGCTTTATAATAATGGAATATACATACTATAAAATTTTCTGATATTTCAAGCCCCTGTGCTGCCATAAATTCTTAGAGTACATCGGGAAGGCACAGACCCAAGCCTGTCTGCGTGTAATTGGTCTCAGAGCGAAACCCCTCAGGTAATACCTTTCAAAATACTTCTGCTGTCTCCACGGCATTTGCTGAGTCATTTTGAGTTGGGGCTTCCACGGATGTCAAGACTATAAGAACAGCGTACATCTATATATAGAGTCATTATTCTAGGGAAGAGCAAATCACTTTTCCCAATCCTCCATAAAATACTTTATTTCCAACACTCCTGGAGATGTCATTCAAAGTGGACGATAACAAAGCCTATTTAGGACCTCTCCATCTCTTCTCATGGTGTCAAACATTCACTGAGTTAAGCAGGAGCTGACTCAATGATGTGTTGGGGATATAAGGAGATACTGCTTTAAAAATTAGTTTCTATGTGAACTCTCTGCAGCCTTGATTCCCTGTGATGAACGCACGGGTTTGGAGCTGCCACTTCTTCCACCGACGGCATGACAAGGGACAGAGCATGTCCGTGCTTCACTCCCTCACTGAGAAACCCTACCCTGTCAGACAAGCTGCCAGAAATAGTCAGGTGTTTATTTATTTAGCATTTATTATGCACAGCAATGTACTAAGTGATTATCTCACATTAGATCCTTAAGATTGACCCCAATTTTCTAACAGGTAAAATATGTAAAAACACATGGATTATTGTAACTTACGAAACAAGGATAAGATGTGTTCTTAGTAATCTAGAAAGGAGAGAAATATCTACTTGGACTTGGTAGTGCAGTCTACCCTTGGGAAATTTTCTGGCTGAAATTTAGAGATCAAGTGGTCTTTTTCCAATTTAGAATGTTCTCTGACCTTTGTGCACGATGTGCAGTTACTCCAGTAAAAGAATTTAATGACTCTTCTTGAACTGCTTCACAATTTATAGAGAGGATGGTAATAATACCAACTTCCCTTTGAATTGTGATGAATGAGCTAATTTCTCTATGAATGGGTACGGTAGGCAGATTAATTTCATTCTCACAAAGATCACCACCTCCCCACCCACAGAACCTGTGAATATGACAGGTCACATGGCAAAGTGGAATTCAGACACCAGACAGAACTAAGGATATACATGGGTTGACGTTGACGCGGGGAGATTGACATGGGTTGTCCGAATGAGCGCAAAGCAGTCGTGAACCATCCTTAAATGGGGAACAGTTGAGACTGAGGAGTCCTAATTAGAGAGGTGGCAGCTGGAGCGAGACTTGCCTGGCTGTGACGATGGAAGGGGGTGCTGCGGCAAGGCATGTGGGGAGCTCCTAGAAGTGAGAAGAGTCAGAGAGTGGGTCCTGCCCTAAGGCCCCCACAAGGAACACCATCCTACTAAATCCTTCATTCCAGCCAGGGAGGCCCACTCTGGACATCTGACCTCCCAAACGGAAAGATCATCAATGGTATTGTTCTCAGCCAGTGGTTCTCAACCTTCCTAATGCCACGACCCTTTAATACAGTTCCTCATGTGGTGGGACCCCCAACCATAAAATTATTTTTGTTTCTACTTCATAACTGTAATTTTGCTGCTGTTATGAATCATCATGTAAATATCTGATATGCAGGATGTAATTTCATTGTTACAAATTGAACATAATTAAAGCATAGTGATTAATCACAACAACAATATGTAATTATATATGTGTTTTCCGATGGCCTTAGGCGACCCTGTGAAAGGGTCTTTCGACCCCCAAAGGGGTCTCGACCCACAGGTTGAGAACCCCTGTTCTAAGCCATGAAGTTTGTGACAATTTGTCACAGCCGCAATAGCGTTTTGCCCATCTAACACGTATGGCTGAATTAGCGATGTGCACTAAAACATTGTCAAGTCGCTCAATATGCTACAAACTACTGTCCTAATAGATATTAAACGAACCAAACAATCACATTTGTTATGTATTTTCTGAAAAGAAAAATAAGGGCATGATAGCACAGTGCAGTCCCGTAGAAACCATGACTTCAGCCTGCGACCTCCAGAACTGTGGGAAAACAAACGCCTACTATTTCCAAGCCACCAAGTTTGTAGTGATGGATTACCGCAGCCATACACAGAAAACTAATACAAAGGCCAAGATAATTCACTGGAGAAAGGATTTTTTTTGGAAGAGCTAGATATACATTGTTTTTAAAGATGAACTTTGACCTTTTCTTCACATACACAATAAAGTTGACTACGATCAATAAATCAACAAACAACAAGTGCTGGTGAGGATGTGGAGAAAAGGAGACCTTCCTGCACTGCTGGACAAAACAGTGTAGTTTCCTCAAAAAAATTAAAAATGGAACTGCCTCCTGACCCAGCAATTCCACTTCCGGATACATATCCTAAGGATCCCAAAACACCCATCAGGGCCCTGGCCGGTTTGGCTCAGTGGATAGAGCGTCAGCCTGTGGACTGAAGGGTCCCGGGTTCGATTCCAGTCAAGGGCATGTACCTTGGTTGTGGGCACATCCCCAGTGGGGAGTGTGCAGGAGGCAGCTGAACGATGTTTCTAACTCTCCCTCTCCCTTCCTTTCTGTAAAAAAAATCAATAAAATATTTTTTTTTAAAAAAAAAACACCCATCAGGAAGATGTGCACCCAATGTTCATTAGCAGCATTATTTACAATAGCCAAGATGTGGAGAGCGGCCACAGCGTTTGGACAGGTTCAAGCCTCGGACTGATGAGAGGGCACAGTCCTCTCGAGACACAGCCACGTGCAAATCCCGGCATGGAGGGCAGGGCCCTCCCAGCACAATTACAGCCAAAGGCTGTGGCTGTGAGCTTGACCCTAGGGTCCGAACACGTGGCCCCACGTGCCTGAGTGATGTGGGCTTGACAGCATTTAGGTGCATGTAATTGAGTAGATTGGAAACCCACACAAACGTTGTAAACATCTGCCCACGCCCTTGCTTTGCCTCGTGGGATCTGCCATAAAATAAAGACTCAGCTCTCAGGCTGCGGCTGCCTCTCCATCAGAGAGGACAGCGTCCCACCCGGACCCAGCTTTCTTCTCGTCGGTCTTCTCCATCCTTCACCGCCCTCTCAGCCTCACCGAACCGGGCTGCGCTGCTGCGGCACATGGGGCCCCCAACCTGGGGCTGAGTGTGCCACGGCCGGGCCGGCTCGGCACCCCAAGTGCCCAGTGCCCATCCCAGGTGAGGGGCGCAGAAGCCGGGCCCAGCCCAGCGGCTCGGGGGTGAGGCCTGGGCCTGTGCACCCGGAGGCCAGGGTGGGATTCCGGGCCAGGGCACCCGCACAGGCTGCCCGCGCCACTGGGCGCAGCGGGAGGCCGCCCATCCATGCCCCTCCCATCACTGGCGTTTCTACTAGTATCTCTCCCTCTTTCGCCTTGAAATCAGCAAGAACATGTTTAAAAAAAATAAAGACACATCAATGATGAGGGAGAATCGTGGATGGGCTGCCTCCTGCACGCCCCCCGCCGGGGGTCCAGCCGGAACCGGGCCTGTGTCCGCTGGGAACAGAACCGGACCCCCCCACCCCCGGTTCATAGGTCACACCGGCCACAGGCGGGCTGCACCCCATCTCGCTGTCGTGGTTATACCCGATGATCAGACGCCGCCCCGGGGGCACAGCCTGGCACCGGGGTGGGCACCAGGGCTCCCCCTCCCCATCCCTCCCCCTCTGCCCACCCCTCCCCCACGCCCCTCCCCCACGGGAAGCGCGCGCGGGCACTTCCGCCCCAGCCCCACACGCCCTGCCGGCTCGCACGTGGCGGGAGCGGTTGCTCGAGGCCCCAGGAGATCGCGGGGCCTGCGCGATGGCGTCGCGGTACGACCGGGCCATCACCGTCTTCTCCCCGGACGGGCACCTGTTCCAGGTGGAGTACGCGCAGGAGGCGGTGAAGAAGGGCTCCACGGCGGTGAGCAGCGCCCGCGGGCCACGCGGCCGGGGACAGGCCCCCACCCCCACCCCCACCCCCACCCCCACCCCCGTGAGCTGGGGGACAGGGTGACCCCCACCCCCACCCCGGTGAGCGGGCCGCGCCCGTCGTTGGGGGAGAGGACGGCTCGGCTGCCAGTGATGGCGCTGACGCTGGTGGGTCTCGGGGCCGCTGTGTGCACCGGCCTGGGCTTACCGAGGCCACGGGCGTGTGTGTGTGTGTGTGTGTGTGTGTGTGTGTGTTCGCTTGTGAGCGTGTTTGAGCATGTGTACATGCTGCGTGTGTGTGTGTGTGCTGCGTGTGCGTGCGTGCATGCTGCGTGTGTGCATGCATGCATGTGTGTACGTGTGTGTGAGTGCGTGCTGCGTGTGTGCGTGCATGCATGTGTGTACGTGTGTGTGCGTGCGTGCGTGCTGCGTGCGTGTGCATGCGTGCTGCGTGTGTGCAGGCATGCGTGTGTGTGCGCGCGTGTGTGCGCGTGCGTGCTGCGTGTGTTTGTGTGCTGCCTATGCTTGTGCGTGTGCTTCGTAGTGTGCATGCGTGTGTGCGTATGTGTGCGTGCTGCCTAGGTGTGTGTTGCGTAGTGTGCACGTGCTGCGTACAAGCTTGTGTGCACATGTGTGTGCGTTCCGGGGCCTCCGGGCTGTAGAAGCTCCGGCTGTGCTGAGTATGAAGGAGCCGGGGCGGCCCCTGGGGATGCAGTGACCTGGAGGCGCACTGACCTGGGGTGCACTGACCTGGGGGTGCACTGACCTGGGAGTGCACTGACCTGGGGTGCACTGACCTGAGGGTGCACTGACCTGGGGGTGCACTGACCTGGGGTGCACTGACCTGGGAGTGCACTGACCTGGGGTGCACTGACCTGAGGGTGCACTGACCTGGGGGTGCAGTGACCTGGGGATGCGCTGACCTGGGGGTTCACTGACCTGGGGGTTCAGTGACCTGGGGGCGCACTGACCTGGAGGCGCACTGACCTGGGGGTTCACTGACCTGGGGGTGCAGTGACCTGGGGGTGCAGTGACCTGGGGATGCAGTGACCTGGGGGTTCAGTGACCTGGGGGTGCAGTGACCTGGGGGTGCACTGACCTGGGAGTGCACTGAGACACGCTCTGCCCCCGCCCTGCGGGAGGGCAGGGGAGGGGAGGGAGGGGGGAGGGGGAGAGGGAGGGAGGGAGGGAGGGAGGGGAGAGGAGAAAACACTTCCTCCGGCGCCGCTCTCGCTTTACTTCTCCCTCCTGAAGCTGTCTCTGAGGCACTCCGTGCGTAGGGTCATTTCCTTGGGAATTCATAATCTGTGACACAGCACCAGGCAGTATTGCTCCTTGGCCTCACATTCTCTCATTTCAGGTCTGTAACAAAAAGAGATATAAAGGGTATAGTATAATGAACTTCTGTGCACCAGCTCCAATAGTTGTCAACATTTTACTGCTCTTTTTTTTAATCTTTCCCAACTTTTCCCCCTTCCTAATGGAATACTTTTTTTTAAATTGATTTGAGAGAGAAAGAGAGGGGGAGAGAGAGAAACATCAATCGGTTGCCTTCCACATGCACCCAGAACCCCACAGCCTGGGTGTGTGCGTTGACTGGGAATCCATCCTTCTGGTGGACGGGACGATGCTCCAACCAGCTGAGCCACGCTGGCCAGAACCCCAATGGAATACTTTCAGTTGAAATGTTATTACGATCACTGCAGGTTACGTGCAGTTGTAAGAAATTTGTATATGTTGCCCATTCTCTGCCAATGGTAACATATTGTGAACCTGTGGTTCAATCAGGACATTGATATTGATAAAAGCCACCTATTTCATCCAGATTTCTCCATTCTACTTGTACTCTGTTGTGTGTACATCGAGTTCTGCCTTTTCTTATTGCCTGTGTATATTCGTGTGTCCACAGGCAGGACACTGGACAGCATCCAGCTCCAAGGGAGTCCCTCCTGTTGCTCTTCGGTGAGCACACACGCCTCCTCACCCGCCTCTCGGTGCCGTGGCCCTACTCTCTGGCTGTCCTCATCTGTCTCGTTTCTAATATTTTGTCATTTCAGACGTCATAGGCGCGGTGCCACGCTAGTGCAGGCTGACCCTTTGGGGATTTGCCTTCTTTCCTGAGATCCACCCGGTTGCTGCGTGCACGGTGTTTGACTGCTGGGCAGTGTCCATGGTGTGGATGCATGACCGTTCGGCGGTGCACTTGTTGCGGGGCATTCGGGTTTCCAGCGTGGCGTGTTATGCAGAGAGATGCTGTGAACGTGCGTAGCGGGCTTTTGTGTGAACATAAGCTTCTGTTTCTCTGGTGTAAATCTTAAGTGTGCCAGTACCGGGCCACACGGGCCCTGCGCGTTTAGTTTTGTGAGGAGTTGCCACACTGCTGCTCGCAATGCTGTACTGTCGTACGTTCCCACCGGCAATGAGATTATCCGCTGGTGTTAGTGAGCCCATCTGTCTTTCTGTTTTGAGTCAGTGTGGGCAGTTTTTTATTTTTCTACTCTGTTATCCTTTCAGTCAGATTTTCAAATTAAATTCCTACTTTTTCCCACTTGGATATGTTTCCTTTACTCTTTTTGCCTTTTGGCTATTTTAACTAAGACATTATTTCTTAAAGAATTTCTTATTTTTTAAAGAAAATTATTTCTTTAAAAAACTGTCTTTTGGTATTACTTACCAAGTTGTTGTTTTCTCTCTAGTCATTAATTTCTGCTTTTTCCTTATTTCTCCCCTTGAGCTTAGCTTAAATATTTTTATCCCTTTTTTAACTTCTTGAATTAATTTTTAATTTTTAATTTGATTTTGTAAAGTGAGATTATGAATTTTCTTCTGAGCATTATTTTGTCCACATCCAAAAGCCTTTGATATTGGGACTTTTGTTGCAAACATTTTCTAGATAGTGTGTGTTGGCAGGTTTGTTTTATTTTGTTCTTTGGGGGGAAAATGCATTTACAAAATGCTTTGGGTTTGGGTCAGCCCTGTAGGTAGTGGGTTGGGGGTGAAGAGGAAGAGGGGTAGCCCTTGGGGACAGCGTGGTGGGGGCAGGGACTGAGGGGGGGGTTGCTGGGAGGGGGGGTGTCAGGCCCCCAGGGCTTTCACCTCATGCATGTTCGCTTGCACTTCTGTGCCTCCTGCTGAGCCTCGCAGATCTACCACCTTCCACCGCCTCCTCCCTCCCCCTGCCCCCATCCCTCCCTCCCGGCCATCCCTAGGATGGATGGGCCGCTTGTCACTCAGCCCTCAGCAGGGAGCTCTGCACAGAGCTCAGGCTGTGGCGCTGCCTGCAGAGGCGGCACACTCGTGACCCAACCCGTTGGCAGTTTTAGTTTATTTATTTAGTGGGGAATTGTTTCGGTGAGAGTTATAAAGCTTATTGCATTATCTTGTGATCACTGAATTTAAACTGATTTATTTCAATTTGGGGAAAATATTGAGATTTCCTTTGAGTCCTAATACATGTTAAATTGTAATGCCCCATGACTTGATAAGAGGGCATGGTCCCTGTAGGGTGTGAAGTTCAACACGTCAATCATAGGAGGTGGGACTTGGAGGGAGGGCTGCTGACCAGGTAGGATGGTTAGGGAAGGCCTCTTGGCCTTGAATGACTTGAATGGAGTGAGGGAACAATTGGAACAAAAGCTTTCATAAATTACCTATTTAATTGAGAGAGTGTTTTATTTAATTAAAAGATGTAATCTCAGGTCTAGGTCTGTATTTAACCTGTTCGGTATTTTTACTTCAGGAACACTAAGTCACGCCCTGGCTGGGTAGTTGAGTGGGTTGGAATGTCAACCTGATGCCCAAGGTTGCAGGTTCAATCCCCTGGTCAGGGCACATACAGGAATCAACCAATAAACACATGAATGGGCGGGACAACGATCGATGTCTCCCCCTCTCTCTCTCTTTCTAAAATCAATCAAAAACTTTTTTAAAAGAATATGAATTTCATAATACACCCTTTTGCCTAGGTATGTTGTATAAAACAGTACAATCTGATCACACTTGGCCTCAGGCAATCATAAACACAAATACCAATATCGAAATAGAAGATTGCTATTGTAATACAGAATTGAAATTCTCATAGGTTACTCTTGAGTCCCTGAGACTAGGGCCGCTTCCCCAGAAGTCCTGTTTGAGAACTGCTACCCTTATCCATGATTTGTGAGACTCCCCCATTTCCTTCCCCAGGGAAGGGTGGAGGGAGGAGCAGTAGCGGTTCTTCTGCTGTGCTCCTGTTCGATGGAGGCTTTGTTCTCAGTGATCTCAGGGTGGGCATGTGGTCTTTCTCTTGGCTGCTTGTGACCTCCAACCCCTGCCCCTCCAAATGGTGACATACATGGATGTATCTACTCAGTGCTCTGTACGATGTCGGCTACCACCATGCTGGCACTGCCTGCCCTCTGTGAGGAATGCACATGGATTCCCAGAATCTTTCATTTTGGTTCATGTTCTGTGTTCAGATAGCAGCTCTTCAGGTGTATTGTATGAGATTAAGCTGCTCATAGTTTCAGCGTTTGTGCTATAGTCTCCCATATATATAGTCTAGCTGTGTCTGCTTTGCTTTGAGTTTGAGTAATGGACTTCAGTAAGCCAGGATCTACGCAGCTGTTTTCTTAGAAGTCTGTTTTCTCAATTTTACTGAATGTTTAAGGAAGAGCATTTTCCTCTAAGGCATGTGTTAGAATAACTTGATATATTGTAAAACTAACAACTAACTATATTTTTTAACGGTTTGACAGGTTGGAATTCGTGGTACCAATATCGTTGTACTTGGGGTAGAGAAGAAATCAGTCGCCAAGCTTCAGGATGAGCGGACTGTGAGGAAGATCTGTGCCCTGGATGACCACGTCTGCATGGCCTTTGCAGGTACTGGTGGGCCTACAGGAATGATACCGAGCATGTTGTGCGGTCGGTCACACATGTGGGCCCACCACCGCTGTTGTGGTGCTGTATTTACACAACACAGGGAGCTCGCCCCATTTCTTATTCAACACAAACAGTGTACCCTGTCTTTTCTGGGAAAATCACAGCTCTGTAAACCAGGGTTTCTGATAGTTGGTTTTGATAAAACATAAATGTCAGAAGGTATACATTCTATGGTCTTAATTGTAATTGTAGGTAGCTGTTTTCTTTTTAATTTTTTTATTTTGAAATAACTTTAGATCAGGAAATTATAAAAAACAACCACAGAGTAGTCCCCTGTCTCCTTTACCCAGTTTACCCTAAGGGTAACATCTTCAGACCAGGAAGTGGACATTGTTACCAGCCGCAGATTGTTTTCAGATTTCACCAGGTTTACATGCGCTCATTTGCATGTGTGTAGTGTTACTAGGCTTCCCACAAGTATAGATTCATGCAGCCATCACCACACCCAAGATACACAACTCTTACATTACCACAAGGCCACCCATGCTATCCCTCCTCCGCATCACTGACCTCCATCTCTGTAATTCTGTCATTGTTGAGAATGCTGGATGAATAGAATCATATGGCATAAAACCTTTCAATACAGGCTTGTTTTCATCCAGCATAAACTACAACATTATTATTAGTAGTAATAGTATTTAGTGGCAGTTAAAAAAGGAGGTGGTAGAATCTGTATGTATTGACATGAGAAATATCCCTCACATATATTAAAAATAATAAGTTACAGAAGAATATGTCTGATACAGTTCTGTTTCTAAACTATAGAATTATATGGTACCTCTTATTCCCTCTGGTGGGGAATAAGAGGTACATATCCAAGCACATATCAGAAAGAAATACGGTTCTATTTTGAAAAAAATCACATTCTTTTGTTGATGTTACTATATTTTTAATGTTTGAAAAACAGTCCTTACGCCAAAACCGGTTTGACTCAGTGGATGGAGCATCGGCCTGCGGACTGGAGGGTCCCAGGTTCGATTCCGGTCAGGGGCGTGTGCCTGGGTTGCGGGCACGTCTCCAGTGGGAGATGTGCCGGAGGCAGCTGGTCGATGTTTCTCTCTCATCGATGTTTCTGGCTCTCTGTCTCTCTCCCTTCCTCTCTGTGGAAAATCAATAAAATATATTTAAAAAAAAAAAAAAAAAGAAAAACAGTCCTTAGGGAAAAAAATCAAAGCATTTGAAAAAAATGATTTCATGTACCATGTGGAATTCCATTTAATAGAAATTTTACAATATGATAGCTTCAAGGTAAGTTTGTGGCATAAATTTAAAAGCAGTGGACTAAGGACTCCTTTATTCTATAATTGCTTATTTATAAACAGTGAAATTGCAATACTATATTTTTTTAATATATTTTTATTGATTTCAGAGAGGAAGAGAGAGGGAAAGAGAGAGAGAAACATCAGTGATGAGAGAGAATCATTGATCGGCTGCCTCTTGCACACTCACTACTGGGGATCAAGCCTGCAACCCAGCCATGTGCCCTTGATCAGAATCGAACCTGGGACCCTTCAGTCCACAGGCTGATGCTCTATCCACTGAGCCAAACGAGCTAGGGCTCAATACTATCTTTAAATAGAATTTGTTTTTTTTTCCCTAGCCATTTAGTATTTATTAGTATAATTGTTGCTTATTATGTTGAAAACAGACACACACACACAACTATGATAACTCATATGGTTTGGCAAATTTGTCACTGACTCAGTTTAGTACACCTTCCTAAGTGTGCCACTTTTATGTTTCTCTGCTTTTGGGTCATATATGTTGTAAATGGAAAATACTTAGAAATCTCCTTTCTGATCACATTTTCTAAACGAGTGAAGCTTTTAATTCATCGGATAAGCTAGATCAGTCTTTTTCCACTTCTTATTTTTGTTTTAATCCTCACCTGAGGATATTTTTTTCCGTTGATTTCCAGAGAAAGTGGGTGGGGAGAGAGAGACAGAAACTTCCACATGCGAGAGACACATGGATTGGTTGCCTCCTGCAGGTGCCCCAACCAGGGCTAGGGAACCTGCGACTGAGGTGCATACCCTTGACCAGGAATCAAACTGGAGACCTTCGGTCCACAGGCCAGCACTCCATCCACTGAACCACACCACCCAGGGCTCTTTCCATCTCTTTCCCTCAGATGACATCTGCATGGAGAAGAGAATCAGTTTCTCTTCCCTTAACTCTCTGCTTGTGATTCGCACCCGGCCCACGAGTGTGAGGGTGATCCCTAGCAGTGGCGTGTTCTGACAGCGTCTTAGTGTTGACTAGTATTAACCATCTTCAGGGACAGCGATTCTTCTGGCTCCTATACACCTGATTGGAGATGATGTGGAAGGGGCACAAGAGTCTGTGACTACAAAATACTGATGGTTAGATGAGCACGGGATGTCTCACAGACTGTGAATGACTGTGGGCAATGTGGTTTTCAGAGCGTGGGGAAGGAAACACTGGCCATGGAAGGTCAAATGCCAAAGATGTCTTTAATATAATAGAAACGCTTCCATGCATTCATCTTTTGGGACACTTACTTCATTTCCTTATAGAAGTGTTAGGAATTAATGACATGATGTTTGGTATGCTAAAAGTAAGGTATGTTTTCTTTTTCTGGTTTCACATTTTTTATTTTCCAATCCTTAATCTTAGACAAAATGCTGAGACATATTTCAAAGTTATATTGAATGAAGTTTGAATTCAGTGGATATGTGTTTGATAATGAAATGTAATGTTCATTGTTTTCATAAGAAGAAACCCAGCTTACTTCATGGTTTAGGTATAAATATATTAGTTTTGGAATCAGTACAGACCATCAACCTTTGAACAGTCTGCCATTGATATCTCCCCCTGAAAAAGTTTTTAAAAATATGACTACAGAGATTTTAAAAAATTATCTTTAATAAACCCTAACAACCAGCCCATCTATGAATGAAACCATTTTAATCTTTTGGAAATAGTTTACTTAACATTAATGTTTAACCAGTATTCTTTAACATCATTTTCTTTGAAAAGTAAGTAAGAATGCATCAAGTTAAGCCCTGAAGAAAATAAGTCAGAATGTCAGGTAAGGGATTTGCAAGGAATTTTACAAAGTCTTTATAATGGACATATATTGAGAAACACAAAGGACATTATAAGAAAGATTTTGTGTTAGCTAAAACCCTTTTGACATTGAAAAAGTCCTCCTTTCTTGTAATGGTTCAACTACTTTTATAGGACTGACTGCTGATGCTCGAGTGGTAATAACCAGAGCCCGTGTGGAGTGCCAGAGCCATAAGCTTACCGTTGAGGACCCAGTCACTGTCGAGTATATAACTCGCTTCATAGCATCCTTAAAACAGGTAAGCCAGGAGAGCGACCAACTGCTCCAAGCTTCTCCTTTACCATTATGGGTCAGGCCATGCAAATACTTCAGTCATTTAGTCTATGAAATCTAAGTTCTCTATTCTTTCTCACACGTCATGCTCACACTGTTACTGCTGTGGAAGGGTTTGATTTGATCACTAGGAATCTCAATCACTATCAGTTGTGGAGATTATATTAAAACTAGAGGCTTGGTGCACGAAATTCACGCACTCAGGAGGGGGCGGTCCCTCGGCCCGGCCCGCACCCTCTCGCAGTCTGGGAGCCCTCAGGGGATGTCCAACTGCCAGCTTAGGCCCACTCCCCGTGAGCCTGGCTTCTGGCTGAGCGGCGCTCTCCCTGTGGGAGCACACTGACCACCAGGGGCAGCTCCTGTGTTGAGCATCTGCCCCCTGGTGGTCAGTGCACATTATAGCGACCGGTCATTCTGCTGTTCAGTCAATTTGCATATTAGCCTTTTATTATATAGGATTAAAAAGAGCAAGCAATCTAATCTTTTAAGAGCATTTCTTCACTTCTGAAGATAAAGAGAATCAATTTTTAGAGTTTACCAAAGCAATACCCATGATTCTTTCACCTACAAACCTACACACAACTGATAGTGTTCAGGTATAACTTCTGAATCCGTAGTAGGTATATTAATATTAAGTCTAATCATGATGTGGACAAATATGCTTTTCACTTATTATTTTATGTGCTTTTATATATGTCAACAAAGTCCTTATATAACTCTATACAGGCAGAACTCCTTTTTTTTTTAAATCCTAGATCACCTTCTTGGATTCTTTTTATTTTTTTATTTAATACATTTATTTATTGATTTCAGAGAGGAAGGAGAAGGAGAGAGAGGGAGATAGAAACATCAATGATGAGAGAGAATCATTGATCGACTGCCTTCTGCACTCCCCCTACTGGGGATCGAGCCCGCAACCCAGGCATGTGCCCTTGGCCGGAATCAAACCTGGGACTCTTCAGTCCGCAGGCTGACGTTCTATCCACTGAGCCAAGCCAGCTAAAGCCAGGCAGAACTCCTTTTATTGTTCCTCACTTTATTGCACTTTACAGATTTGCACTTATTATAAATTGAAAGTAGGACCCTCCACCAACAAAAAATTAAGACTTGCTTTATTATGATACTCTCTTTCTTATGGTGGTCTGGATGCTCAGAGGTCTGCCTGTAATACTGATTTTAGTTGCTATCCATAATTACTTAGGATGTTTCTAGTTTATTTCATTTTCTCATTCCTTTTCTCGCTTGCTGGCTCTCAAATTGCTACTTTAATAACATCTTTGAAACAGATTTTGTTCTTTTTAAATTATATTGGGTTATTTTTTAAGATTAGAATTGGTCTTTTTGAAAATTTATTTTTATTGATTTCAGAGAGGAAGGGAGAGAGAGAGAGAGAGAGAGATAGAAACATCAATGATGAGAGAGAATCATTGATCGGCTGCTTCCTGCACACCCAACACTGGGGATGGAGCCCACAACCCGGGCATGTCCCCTGACCGGGAATCAAACTGTGACCTCCTGGTTCATAGGTCAATGCTCAACCACTGAGCCACATGCATAATAGGATGTAAACATTTAAAAATAGATACAGTGCTAGACGAGTCCAGAAGAAAGCCGGTGTCAAGCTGTTCGAGCCACCGAGGTGCACGCGTTGCTGAGCTGCCTGCCAGGTGGTCTCGGCTCCCGGTCAGGACCCCTCTGCACTTCTTGTAGGGGCACCAGGCACAGTGAGTGTGGGTCCCACTCCCGGATGGAGCTCAGATCCTGGCACTCGAGTGAAAAACACAGTTGGTTCCCAGTGCCCTGCTGACTGTGAGGAGAAAGCACGCTTTTTCTTTAGAGAAACAAAGAGTCCCTTGTTTTGGAGCTGACAGAATGTCTCAGTTGGGTTTTATGTAGAGTAACTTAGTGTACAGTGGACAGAATATACTGGACAATGACGGTACCAAGAAAAGACATTTGATAACAATAGTGTCATGTAAGAACGCTGATGATAATAACAATTGTCAGGCCTCTCACAGGAAGCGGAGGGGTGATCTAAAGCACAGCTAACTAAAACCAGCTTTCCGGGCGCCCCCCGTGTGAGGCACTCACTTCTCTGCTGTGTCACAAAGGCTCAATCTTGTTATGTTACCCAACTGTGCATAAATCAATGGGAGAACAGCAGTAAGACCATGTAGAAGTAATCAGGATATCGTTCTATAGACTGTACATTTTTAAAAATTTCATTATGGATTTGAAGTCAGTTCAGAAAGTGAGGGAAGAGAATCGGGAAGATATACAGAATAAAGAAGGTGTTATTTGATAAGTAATAGAATGGCCTTTGTATGGCCTCTACCAGTGATGGCGAACCTATGACACGCATGTGAGAGGTGACACGCGAACTCACTTTTTTGGTTGATTTTTCTTTGTTAAATGGCATTTAAATATATAAAATAAGTATCAAAAGTATAAGTCTTTGTTTTACTATGGTTGCAAATATCAAAAAATTTCTATATGTGACACGGCACCAGAGTTAAGTTAGGGTTTTTCAAAATGCTGACACGCCGAGCTCAAAAGGTTCGCCAACACTGGCCTATACACAAGGTAATTACCGAAACATTTTATTTTTCAGAAATACACTCAGAGCAATGGACGAAGACCTTTTGGCATTTCTGCCCTAATTGTAGGCTTTGACGATGATGGTATCCCAAGACTGTACCAGACCGATCCCTCTGGTACTTACCATGCTTGGAAGGTGAGTCATGAATTTTTAATATATTAAAAGAAGTTGAAAAGATGTATTCACCATAAATGCTTTACCACTTTACCGGGCATGATGAAAATTATGTTACATGAAAATATTGACGGTGGTAGGAACTTTCTGTTACCATTTAGCCTGTTGGCAATTATGATGGTTTCTGGTGGATAGAGAAACACTTTGGCTTACTAATCACAGGGTTTTTCCTTTACGTTTGGAAAGATGTGACAACCCTAAGTGCATGCGAATGGCCAGGTGAGAAATACCCAGTCCCTGCTCATCGCCACCCTTCCACTGACTGCCGCGCCACATGGCTGCTGCTCCGAGGAGAGGCACGTGTCTTCCTGCTTTTAATAAAGATGAGAGAACCCTTCAGTGCATCCTCTGTTCTAGGAGTCGGGGCGCCCAAACCATGACTTTATCCCCGTGTGTCAGCACACGGCAGTGACGGCCTCACCATCCCTGGGATGCAGCTTTGATCTGTCGGCTGGTTTTTGAGTAGCCATTTGTGTTTCAGCACCAGCCACCTGCTGTGTCTAATGGCGCACTTCAGTCTCATGGTGCCCAAGTCGAGGGCCATCGACACCACTGGCGGTGTTCCGAGATGAATTTTTGTATGTTCTGATACATAAGAATAAGACCATACCCCAGAATCTAGGATAAGTGATTTTGACTATTAAACGTTTAAATACTGCCCGGCCGGCGTGGCTCGGGTTGAGCGTCGACCTACGAACCAGGAGCTCATGGTTCGATTCCCGGTCGGGGCACACGCCCAGGTTGCGGGCTCCATCCCCAGTGTGGGGAATGCAGGAGGCAACCCATCAATGACTCCCTCTCATCATTGGTGTTTCTATCTGTCTCTCCTCTCCTTTCCTCTCTGAAATCAATAAAAAATATATTCTTAAAAGGTTTAAATACTTAGGTTTTAAAATAATGTTATGAAGAGTTTATGTTACTATATTAACATCCCGATAAATTAATCGGGAAATCTGGCCTTGATTTTTAAGCCTGTATTAACTAACGTATTTGATTTGAGCTGACCATACTCATACTACTTTACAAACCAGTTAACCAATCCAGTGAAACAGTGGCTGGTATTCTTACCACAGAGATCTGGATGCTGTGTTAGCTGCACACCCTTTAAGCCACCTGCACATCTCATGGCTATCAGAGGCTGTGAGGGTACCTGCTGCGAATACCAGGCTTGTTCCTGCCACTTAGAAACCTTGTACATGTGCCTCCAGATCTCTGCCCCACACAAAACGAATGGTTACCCTGAATCTCTGTCTTCTGCTTGCATTGATCATTACATCATCACTCTTCATTTCAATTTCATAACAATTTCCACGTTTATGTAATTTTCCATTTTATTGTGGTTGCTCCCTGAGGTCACACATAGAAGCATTTTTTATTTCAAAGTCCATGGACATGGGCAATAGGGTAGTGAAAACCTGGAGGTGGGGGTAGGAATTGGGAGGAGGTGGGCGGAGGGGGAATGGGAAATATCTGTAATGCTATCGACAATAAAAACAAAAAAATAAAAGATCTGAAAAAAATGTTCATTGAAAGACAAAAAAAAAAAACAAAAAACAGCCAGGAGACTTTCCTAGCTCAAAGGAGACTAAACAGACAAACGCCCAAGGTCTTTGATTAGACCCTCGATGGGGAACAGTCACAACCAGAGATATTAAATGTACTCAGCGATGGTATATGTCAGCCTCAAGCTTTGGGGAGTGGACTTACCGTGTTATATTTTAAAAATCCCTGTTTTAAGGGAATTGACAGAAATATTTAGGGGCAAAATGTTATGACATCTTCAACATTAAAAAAGCATGCAATGTGTGTGTAAGTAAATGGAGAGATAAGACAAATCTCTCAAAATGTTAATAACATGAATCTAGGTTAAAAAGTGAATAGTAGTTCATTGTTCTCTCAGCTTTTCATAGGTTTGAAATGGTCAAGTTACAAAATTGAAGAAAGAGAATAGTAAGAAGGAGGAAGTGACGATGGCTCCTTTAAGAAGTTGAGCTGTAAAGGGGAGCAGGGAAATGGGACAGCAGCTACCGGAGAATGTGGGTTCAGGGAAGGTGTTTTTCCAGACTTGACACTATACGGGATCCATTTAGTCAGCAGCAGTATTCAGCTCGATATATGCTGGACACTGAGCATAGCTGGCAGTCTGCTCTCAGAGAACGGACATGCCGGAGGCGGCAGGGAGACGAGTAAATGGATAGCATGTTGGCCTGTGGTGGTACCCGGGTATGGGTCCCTCCCCGGGTGGGGGTCCCCGGATGTGGGTTCCTCCCTGTGTGTGGGTCCCCAGGAGTGGGTCCCCCGGGTGTGGCTCCCTGGGTGTGGGACCCCGGGTGTGGGGGTCCCTCCCCGGGTAGGGTCCTCGGGTAAGGGGTCCCTCCCTGTGTGTGGGTCCCCGGGTGTGAGTCCCCGGGTGGGGGTCCCCGGGTGGGGGTCAGGAGCGCAGCATGGGCATCACTGGTGCAGCTGGAAATGCAGGGCAGCAGCCCTCAGACCTCTGAGTCGGGAGCGCTGTCTGCCTTCCCGAGACCCCATGGAATCCTGACCCATGAGGACCTCAGAAGTCCCGCCCTGCTCTGGAGAAGCAGAGCCAGATGGGGGGCTGAGGAGGGGAGGGGGGGTGCCGTCTGAAGAGGGGGTCTGGGAAGCAGGATGTGAGCAGAGCCGGAGAGAAGTGAGGGAGCACAGTGTGGCCAGGGCTGGGGTCCCAGACGAGACAGACGCCAGTGCAGATGCACTGAAGAGCGGCTTCCTGGTGTGTGTGTTGGGGGAGGGGAGGGGAAAAGATGGGGCAGAGGCAGGACATGAGCTTGCAGAGGCGTCTATGCAGCAGGGAGTGGGAATCGCAGAGGGCCCTCCTCACACTTCTTCGAAAAATTGTGCATTTTACTCTGAACAGGACCAGAAGCCAGTTTTAGCAAAACAGAACCATTAAAGTGACTCTTTTTAAAGGACCCTTCTGGCTACTATGAAAACAATCTATGAAAAAACCGTATGGAGAGAGCAAGGATGGGTGCAGGTGATATAATAAGAATAGGTGGCTGAGCATTGCCCACGCACCAAGAGGCCGTGGGTTCGATTCCAGCCCAGGCACATGCCTGGGTTTCGGGCTCTATCCCCAATAGGGGATTCTCTGTCATTGATGTTTCTCTCTCTCCCTTTCCCTCTTCTCTCTCTAAAATAATGGATAAAAAATACATTTTAAAAAATAGGTGATTTGAGTTTGGTGAAAAGTGGTTAGATGTTGGTTTTATTTTGCAAGATGAGGAATGGTGTGAGGCTCTGCTTAATGGATATAAGGTGTGAACTAGAAAGAAGAGTAGCTGAAAGGTTTTGGAATATGTGTACATTTATGAAAACGACATAGTGAAGAGGGGGATTTTGAGGATATAGAGGAAAGTGGAAGACATAAAAGGAGAGACTAAATAGGTACAGTGGCATGGAACTCAGGGTGAAAGTGGGCAGGTAGGAGCATGGACAGTTTTAAGTGAAAGAAATGATTGTTTTTAGTGGAACATTTCAGTCATATACCTAAGAATACAAAAATAATATCAGTGCATGCGTGTACTCACCAAGTTCAAACAGGTGCTGACATGTGACCAAGTGAAATATGGGACTGATGAAGGTGATGGCACAGCACTCAGGCGCCACAGCCAGCTCCACGCAGCCGGCGCTTCCTGTGGCCTCCACCTCGTCCCCTCCTCCCGCCACAGCTCCCTCCGGGAAACCGCTTCCCGCAGTTGGATGTTTGTCTTTTCTGTGCAGAACTTGACACGGTGGCTGCACATGGAAGCGCCCAGAACAGTAGGGGCTGTTTTGCATTTTACCCCGAGACGATGTTAGGCATGATTGCTCACTAGTGAGCCAGCGGTGACAAATAGGGGTGTTTGTGGCCTTCAGGGACACTTGGTTGTTACTGCTGCATCAGCGGACAGAGCTGCTCAACAGCCTGCAGTCACAGGACAGCCCCTCTTCCCCAGCAAAGAATTCTCTGTTCCCAATTGTCAGTGGTGTTGAGGTGAAGAAAACTCACGTTAACCTTCCCAGCCCTTCATTTCTCCACCGTGAACTGGGTTAGTAATGTTACCTATGTAATTGTTTGGGGGATGATTGGGTTGGATGAGTTAGTTCATGTGAAATGAACAACGTAGTGCCTGGCACATACGTGCTCTGTTCATGTAAGTTACTGTCATCTCCATCATCACTGTCACTAGTACTGGTCTGGAATTGAGAGTGAGTGACAAGAACCTGCATAAACTACCTGTGGCCAAACAGCGAGGGAAGTATGCTTGCCTTTCCCTTCATTTGATGAAAAATTCTGAAGAAATAGAAAACTGGGGACTGGAACAGAAGAAGCCCTTCTTGCTTATAAAGTCAAAGAAGATAATGAATGTAATAATTAGTGTATATCAGTCTAAATTCTCAGAACATGACGCGCAGTCCCATTCATGTAAACAGCTTTCTTTTTTCCCTCATTTTTCTTCCTTTTGCACCAAAGTCTCACCTCCTCTCCTCCCCACACCTCACGGAGTTTCAACTCTTTCCATCTATCCTGCTGTCAAGAACTTGGGAATATTAGAGCGACAGACACATTGGCCAGTAGAAAGCATGGGTGTGTCTGAAAGTTACTCCTGCCGGTGCTACAGATTACTCATGGGAGTGACCAGTGAGCTGTTGAAATGTTTGCTAGGTTTTCAAACCTACAATTTTCATTTGGCAATTACGCTAAGAAATACTGGAGTAAACTGTAAATCTTTAAACTTCACTTAGTAACCATAAATTCCTTCATATTGCAGTATTACTAAGCGTTATCTTCTATTTTTCAAGGCAAATGCAATAGGCCGAAGTGCTAAAACTGTCCGAGAATTTCTAGAAAAGAATTACACAGAAGACGCCATAGCTAATGACAGTGAAGCTATCAAACTAGCAATAAGAGCTTTGCTAGAAGTAAGTGATCTAATCCTATATAATAAAAGTGTAGTATGCAAATTGTCCCCTCAACCAGGAGTTCATCTGGGAGTTCGACTGGGGGCGGGGCCAGCCAGGGAAAGGAGGGAGGCTCCGGCCAGCAGCGGCAGACGGTGGCCAGGGGAAGAAAGGAGAGAGAGGTCCTGGCCAGCAGTGCTAGGAACCCTACCAGTGCCCGAATTTTGTGCACTGGGTCTCTAGTAAAGGATATTCAGGAAAGCAAAGGTTTTTGTCCTTTAATTGCTTATTAAAATACAGAATTTCCTGAAGTCATTCTAAAACCAACTTGTTCTACATTAGGTTGTCCAGTCCGGTGGGAAAAACATTGACCTTGCTATCATGAGAAGAAACCAGCCTTTGAAAGTAAGTCACTAACCAACAAGGAGGGTCGGTAGTGTGTCCGGACAGAAGTTACGATGTGTCGCCTGAATGCCCTGAGCACCATTGACATGATGACAGCTTCTGGTTGTTTCCGAGGCGAAGCTCGCTGATGTGATGTGCTTACTGTGAGCAGTCGCCTCTCCCTCGCCCTTTGTGAGGTGCTGAGGCCCATGCACAGACCTCCCGTGTGTGTGTTCTTAGAGGGAGGGACCCAGCTGAGTCAGATGTCATGGGGTCAGCACAACACATTCCCCATGGAGAGCCCTTCCTGCCACCATGTAGAGAGCAGCCACTCTGCTTAGATTTTTCGATCTTCCGACAGCAAGCTATGCTTCCAGCTAGTGTCATTCAGCTGCCATTTACATCATTGCTGGCCCTCCAGGCTTCTGACATAATGTGATCTTCATTATGTCAACAAACCCTCCACCTATTCTTGATTGCCTACTGGTTTTTACCTATTTTCTACACTTTCCACTTAAAGGTGCCTTGAGACACTGTTGACTTAAATTTTAACACCTTGAGTGATGCCCTTTGCCTGTTTCTTTGTGGTGAGTCTAACCCAGCCGTGGGCAAACTACGGCCCGCGGGCCGGATCCGGCCGTTTGAAATGAATAAAACTAAAAAAAAAAAAGACCGTACCCTTTTATGTAATGATGTTTACTTTGAATTTATATTAGTTCACACAAACACTCCATCCATGCTTTTGTTCCGGCCTCCGGTCCAGTTTAAGAACCCATTGTGGCCCTCGAGTCAAAAAGTTTGCCCACCCCTGCTCTAACCTGTTATCTATATACCTTTTGTCAGCCGTTATGCATTACAACTGCTGGACCACAAAATAAATTGTTCAGAACAATGTGATGAATGGCTCTGAAGTTTATGGTAGAGGATTCGTTGGCTAAAGAGCATTCAAAACATGGTTCTCTGTTGTTTATTAGGTAGAACTTTACAATGTGGTTTGCTCTCTTTAGCTGAGAGTATACAGAAGCATGGGAAACATGAAAAGTATGCTAAACTGTCTTATGCGTGTACCTTTCCTTTTGTTGTAGGAAAGATATTTCAAGGGGAAGTAGTATTGAAGTCAGCGCTGAGTGGAGAGTGGGGCTTTTGTTTTTGTTTTGGAGTGTGTATGTGGGGGGCATTCTTGTTGTAATGGTACCACATCCCCATATTTTATTAGTTAACCAATGGATGGGGACATGAGGATAGGCCAGCAGCAGAGTTTCAGTGAATCAGAGAGAGAGGGATGGGGATAGGTCTTCCCCTACACGGCCACATATAGTAATCAAGCTACTGAGCATAGAATGCAGAGATGGGAACTGGGCTGGGTTATCAGCCCTGCTGCCAAGGGCCTAGGACAGTGATGGCGAACCTTTTGAGCTCGGTGTGTCAGCATTTTGAAAAACCCTAACTTAACTCTGGTGCCGTGTCACATATAGAAATTTTTTGATATTTGCAACCATAGTAAAACAACGACTTACGTTTTTGATATTTATTTTAATGCCATTCAACAAAGAAAAATCAACCAAAAAAATGAGTTCACGTGTCACCTCTGACACGCGTGTCATAGGTTCGCCATCACTGGCCTAGGACACACGTGCCAACAACGCAGGGACACAGAACCAGAGACCAGAGGCACCTCTCCAGCCCCACACATACGTATGTGCCCGCACGCGCGCGCGCACACACACACACACACACACACACTTGCACATATGTTTTTACCTCTGAATGGTAGGCTGGTATGTGTCCTTCCACATGGTTTCTTAGGACAGGCTGCGTGGCAAATAGAACACATGCTTTGGAGTTGGACAGACCTGGATTTAAGTTCTAGCGAATCAGTTTGTTTAACAGTATGGCCTTGAGCAATTTGCTCCCATCTTTTGACTTTAAATAAAATAAAAATGATTTAAATAAGAGAAACATTATTTTTGCTTTGAATTCAGTGAGGGAGTTGTAAATAAGCAGTGTGAATCATCTTTTCCTTATCTCTCATGGCTAGCCCATGAGCTGATAAAATAGTGAAACCCTTTCAGAGAATCACAGTTAGGAGGGGGTGGAGTTCAGTAATGAGTTATTTGCTCATGAACAGAGTGAGTCTTGCGTTAAAATGGTTTCAGAGTTATATTTTGATGTAGGATCTGTAATGCAATAACACATTTACCCTACTTTCTTATTAGCACGATAGTGGAAATGTCATAGAGTTCTGGTTTTTGTTCATAATCGTTACAAGTATGTTGCTGTTGATTCTTTGAAACACTTCATTATGTATTTGAAGTTATAAATAGATAATAGAAATTTATAAGATACTAGAGGTCCAGTGCACAAATTTGTGCATGGATGAGGTTCGGCTGGCCCTGCTCCTGATTGGGGTAGGGGAGCCAATCGGGTAGGGCCGGTAGGGGGAGGGGCTGCTGGTGGTTGGCCAGCTGGCCTCACCCCCAATCAGCCCCCAACACCCCGATCAGGGGTGGGGCCAGCGAGGGGGGCGCTGATTGGGGCCAGATCAGGCTGGTTGGCTGCTGCAGTGCATGTCATAGCCACAGGTCGTTCTGGTTGTTCTGCCATTCCGGTCGTTGGGCTTTTATATATATAGATAATAGGTTTTTTTCGTATTGTAAATATTTAAAAATGTTTGGTATAATTGCAATTTATCTAAATAAAATTTTTTCTTTTCAGATGTTTAGTGCCAAGGAAATTGAATTACAAGTCATTGCAATAGAAAAGGAAAAGGAGGAAGCAGAGAAGAAAAAACCAAAGAAGACTTTGTGAACCCTGAGAGCTTTTCATGTTTTGTTGTGCTTAGAATTAGTGAGTTTTACAGGAAATACGCTAGTTTATGGCATTGCATTAGTAGGTATGTGCTGTTTTGAGACTGCAGATTCATGACTCTCCTTAGTCTATTACAGGGACAGACATACAAAAATATGTAGATTTTCTTTGAAAATATTTTAGTAATTGTTGAAAGCAGTCATAATTCCACATAAGCTTGAGACTATACTCTATAACTTGTCCAGTGTGTTATATTTCTTCATGTATGAGAATTGAGAAAAATTTTAATAAAAAAACCCTACTAATTTGGTGACATTTGAGTATTGACCGTCAGGTAGAGAGATACCTATTTGGAAATAGACTGAATATAATATCAAGTTGCATTTCTAAATGAATGATAAAAACTCCCTTGTGTTGGTGAATTGTCAAAATTTTGTCAGTCTCCTTCATTTTTAAATATTTCATATTTATTTAACCTTTTGCATTTTATAGGTTGCAGTTTATCATCTGAACAGGGTACTCTATGAAAATAAGGAGAGAAATGAATACATGTAATCTTAGTTTTGATTTGTATTTTATCGTAAATATATCGAGTGTGATAGATTCCTTACATGTTCCATCAAATAGATGGGTGCTTGTTACCAAGTGCTGGCATTGTGCTCTGCTCCTGAGAGGAACCAAGGAAATACAAAATGATCCCTCCCCACAGCGGGAGGTTAATCCGCGGGGCCCAGGAAAAGAATGCTTAATGCCTGCAAGGAAGTTATATTTTTAAAGCAAAGGATATCAAACGGTATAAAAACAAAGCCCTCTACCTTCTTATTTCAGAGCTTTGCCTCTTTTTTTAAATGTTCTTTTTGAAAACAGGGAGGAGAGCGGTTGAATTCTTGGAAAGGACCACAAAGCTCAAAGGAGAAGGTGAGAGGACTCGGTTCGCAGCTGTGACAGCTAAGCCTGGGCGCTGGGCGCTGAGCAGGGCAGGGGGGCGCAGGCAGGATTTCAGGGTAGAAGACCCTCCAGAGCCTCTCGCTGGGTCCTCCTGGCCCTCCACTCCTTCCCCACAAAGACGGGGAGACCGGGGGTTATTTTCTGGGCGGAGTGTACCATTCCACCCCTCGCTGACATGCCGGGTGGGTTGGCACACCATCCCTGCAGGGCGCGCGCAAGCTTGGTGCCCGGGCCTGGCATCGCCCACTCCTCCTGGCACTCGTCAGGTGCACTGTGGTGAAGGTACCTTGACCGTGGCTGGCAGGTGAGGATGCTGTGGCGCAGGCACCGTGCTGGCTGCTAGGGATGGTATTGGAGTGGGGCCACGTGCTCGTCACGTGACTGTCACTACACTCAGAGCTCTGGCTGCCCCCAAGTTACAGGCTCCTTGGGAGCAGGGCTGGGACCCTGTCTTCCCATCAGTTTCCACCCTGTTGAGACGTTCCTGCGTGTGGAGCTGTCATTTGTCCTCCGGAAGCACTGGGTAAGAGCTGGGGGCAGCCTCGGGGCAGTGCCTGTGTTGTCTCTGGGGCACACATATGTAGTCAAACGAAAAGGCAGGCCCGGCCGGGTGGCTCAGTGGTTGAGCGTTGACTCACGAAGAAGTCATGGTTTGATTTCCAGTCACGCACATGCGCGGATTGCGGCTAGATCCCCAGTGGGGTGCATGCAGGAGGCAGCCCATCCATGTTTCTAGCTCTCTATCCCTCACCGGTCCTCCTCCTCTAAAGAATCCGTAAAAATATTTCTGGGGGAGCAAAATATTTCTGGGGGAGATGGTTGGAGGAGAGGGGGCTTCAACCCCATTTGACAGACATGCATCTTAAAGAGTGGGTGGTAATGAGTATTCACTGTAATATTCCCTCATCTAACAGCGCCAGTGACATCTTTGCTTCATTACTAAGGTTAGCACTTAATCCTTTAAAAAATCTCTTTTTCCCTCATTGCTGGTCATCTTGAGGAAGATGACAAAGTGAATGAAGTCATGAAAGACATGACTGATGTGGGAAGAGGGAAGTAGCCAGAAGTGATGCCAAACAGGGGTCATGACTTCATGTTTGGGTTTTACTCTGAAGGTATTGGGGGAGGGAGTGAGGGGAGCCATGGAAAGTTTTAAGTATAGAAGAAACCTCATATTTTTGTTTTAAAGAGGCAAGCATCAAGCAGTTAAACCACATGAAGTTTAATATATATAAAGAACAAGACTAGTCCTAGCTGGTTTGGCTCAGTGGATAGAGCATCGGCCTGAGGACTGAAGGGTCCCGGGCTCGATTCCGGCCAAGGGCACATGCCAGGGTTTCAGCTTGATCCCCAGTGTGGGGCGTTCAGGAGGCAGCCGACCAGTGATCCTCTCTCATCATCTAATGTTTCTCTCTCTCCCCCTTCCTCTCTGAAATCAATCAAAATAAAAATATTAAAAGACAGCCGAAACCGGTTTGGCTCAGTGGATAGAGCGTCGGCCTGCGGACTGAAAGGTCCCAGGTTCGATTCTGGTCAAGGGCATGTACCTGGGTTGCGGGCACATCCCCAGTGGGAGATGTGCAGGAGGCAGCTGATCGATGTTTCTCTCCCATCGATGTTTCTAACTATCTATCTCTCTCCCTTCCTCTCTGTAAAAAATCAATAAAATATATTTAAAAAAAAATATTAAAAGACAAGAACAAGACTAGGAAGCATACCATTTTTATGCAACATTTTTTATGGAAATTATATCTAATCAATACAATAATACTAAAAAACTCATACTCTACACATTTATTCAGTCCAAACAATTTATTAAACACCTACTAGGAGCCAGGCACTGCTCCAGGCTGTAAGGATATAGCACTGAACCACAACAACAAAATCCCTGTCTTCATAAAACATCATTTTATTCATCCTCACCCTAGGATATTTTTCCATTTATTTTTAGAGAGAGTGGAAAGGATGGCAAGAGACAGAGAGGGAGAAACGCCAAAGTGAGAGGAACACATCGATTGGTTGCCTCCCGCATGGGCCCTGACCAGGACCAGGATGGAGCCCGCAACTGAGGTACATGCCTTTGACCGGAATCAATGCTCCGAGGGCCATGCTCTATCCACTGAGCCAAACCGGCTAGGGTTGTTTGTTTTAATATGTATTTTTATTGATTTCAGAGAGGAAGGGAAAGGGAGGAAGAGATAGAAACATCAATGATGAGAGAGAATCATTGATTGGCTGCCTCCTGCACACCCCCTACTGGGGATGGAGCCCACAACCCAGGCATGTGCCCTGACTGGGAATCAAACCGTGACCTCCTGGTTCATAGGTTGATGCTCAACCACTGAACCATGGTGGTCGGGCAGGTTATTGCCTTTTGAATGCCAAAAAGAAATTGACCAGGTAGACCATGAGTTTCAGATGGGAAAGGACTTTGAAGGGAGGTAAAACAGTGTATAAAAAGGATGAAGTTGAGAGTGTAGGATATTTGTGAAATTCCTGTAGTTATCTATAATGCCAATGGAAGGTGCCCCATGAGTAAGATTGTTTGGGCAAGTTAGCAGATACCAAATTGTAACGAACCTTATATGCCATAATAGCTATTTGAGATTTTATCCTGTGGATAATAGGAGGGTGTTAAAAAGTTGAAAGTGGGAGAGTTACATAAATAGATTAGCATTTTAGAAAGATCAATCAGGAAACAGGGATATGGGTTAGATTAGGACTTAGGCCTCTTCTCCATTTAAATTCCCTTTCTCCATGATTATATTGAGGCCAAAGGCATTAAAAATACCATCGATATGCATATATACATATCCTATATAATAAAAGGCTAATATACAAATATACTGAACGGCGGGACAAGCTAACAACTGAATAACCGGTTGCTATGTATGCTGACAACCAGGGGGAGGGCATGGAACATGGTGGCCGTTGGCCGTGGTGGGATGGTGGAGCCATTGAGCAGGGGTGCCAGACCAAGGCAGGGTACCAGTCACTGTCATCGGGGCAAGCCTCTGGTGGTTACTGAAAATTCTTTGCTCTAGCGCACCGCCGTCCCCCCGGCACTCGCACCTGCTGCCAATGCCAGCCCCGCTCACACCTGCTGCTAGCACCAGAGCTGCCACTCACACCTGCTGCCGGTGCCCGGCAACAGCCCTGATTGCTTGGCGCCGTCAGTGGGTGCGAGAGGCGGCTGCCGGTCCTAATCGCTCCTCACAGCTTCTCCACCTCCCCCTGCTCCTGAGGGGCGATCAGGGCAGCAGCTGCTGCTCGCACCCACTGATGCTGCCGGCCCCATTTGTACCTGCTGCTGGTGCCAGCCCCCATCACTCTGCACTGTCAGCAGATGTGAGCGGAGTCGGTGGGAGGGGTCAGGTGGGGGCACAGAGGATGGGTAAATACATTAACCGGGCAAATACATTAGCCGGCTAAGCTAGGCCAAGAAGAAGCTTACTACAGTTCCTTTTTAAAAAAATATATATTTTATTGATTTTTTACAGAGAGGAAGTGAGAGGGATAGAGAGTTAGAAACATTGATGAGAGAGTAACACTGATCAGCTGCCTCCTGCACACCTCCTACTGGGGATGTGCCCGCAACCAAGGTACATGCCCTTGACCAGAATCGAACCTGGGACCTTTCAGTCCCCAGGCCAATGCTCTATCCACTGAGCCAAACCGGTTAGGGCACTATAGTTCCTTTCAAGGTGCACGAATTTGTGCACTGGGCCCCTAGTGCAGTGGTCGGCAAACTGCGGCTTGCGAGCCACATGCGGCTTTTTGGCCCCTTGAGTGTGGCTCTTCCACAAAATACTGACTTCTGTGCATTGGCCACGAAGTTTCAATTGCACTGTACGTGCGTGTCCACACTTTTATAAAATGGCCCATCTTCCTAGGTTAAGGCAGCGTTTGTAGCAAGCTTCTTCTTGGCCTAGCTTAGCCAGCTAATGTATTTGCCTAGCTTCATGAAGTTCAGGGAGGTTTCTGGGGTGCTATGAGGAAGAGTTAGGGAGTACCTAGCTGTACTTACATAAATGTTTCTAAGAATACATATTTTAAGGAAAAAACTTGTAATATTTTATTATGAAAACTAGGGGCCCCGTGCACAAATTTGTGCACCTTGAAAGAAACTGTGGGCCTCAAGGCTGCGGTGGGCACAGGGACGGGTCTCTGTAATACTATCAACAATAAAAACAAATAGGTTGCAGGTTGGGTCCCTGGGCGGGGCGTGTATCTGAGGTAACAGATCAATGTTTCTCTTGCTCTCTGTCCCTTCCTCTCTCTAAAAATCAATAGACATATGCCTGGATGAAGATTTTTTTTTTAAAAAAAAGGTAAAAATGTTAACATTTAAAAATGGAATTCATGCCCTAATTGGTTTGGCTCAGTGGATAGAGTGTCGGCCTGCGGACTGAGGGGTCCCAGGTTCGATTCCGGTCAGGGGCGTGTACCTTGGTTGCGGGCACATCCCCAGTTGGGGGCGTGCAGGAGGCAGCTGATCGATGTTTCTCTCTCATTGGTGTTTCTAGCTCTCTATCCCTCTCCCTTCCTCTCTGTAAGAAATCAATAAAATATATATTTTTTTAAAATGGAATTCATTAGTAAAGTCAAAACTTTTTATAAGTTTAAGCTGCATTCCTTGAACAGAGAAATGACAGGGCGGTGCCGTGGGAGTGTGTTCTGCTGCAGAAAACCTTAGATGCTCTGATGCTAAAGCACAGACAGTGGACAGATTCGGGCACAAAATTTGAGGCATTTGCTTCTGGATTATTCTGAAGGTGAAGCCATGACTATCTTAGCCAAATAGTTATGTCTTCTCAGGCAGATTCTTCAGGGAGTCTCATTGCACAGGTAAACAGGGCTTCCTCTTTAAATTCTGCAGAGTAGTAAGCTTTTACTTTCCAAAGAGACTATAGGCACTTGAAAAATCGTAAGGATAATAAAAATAATTTGCATTGTCTACCCCATAATGATACTCTTAGCTTTTGGTTTTGCCCAAGTGAAATTGTGTTCCTGTGTGTGTGTAAAATAGTGACATGTTGGAAGTGTAACTTTTGTGTTTGTTCACAGTGCTTCCTCATTACCTGAATGGATGGGCAGAATACTTGGACAATTAGTGATGCACTCCTTCCTTTTAAGGGCGCTTTGTCTGAACGCCTGTGTCTCCCCGCCCCCATTCACTATTCAAATCCCAGTTCCCAAAGGCCATAGTATCAGTAGGTGGGGCCTTTGGGAGGCGCTTAAACCTCGAGGGAGGAGCTCTGGTAAATAGAATCAGTGCCTTTTAAAAGGCTCCAGAGAGACCCCTCCCCCCTCTTCCCCCGAGAAGTCCTCACCTGGCCATGCCCGCACCCCGATCTGACTCCCGGCCTCCAAAACTGTGAGTTTAATTTCTGCTGTTTATACGCCACCCGGGCTATGGTATTTTGTTACAGCAGCTCGAGTGGACTAGGATAGAAGGTAAATGGATAAGTATTTTTCCAATATCTTTAATTTTACCAATATTTTAACAGATACACATAGTAAAATTAAGTTGCAATCTTCTCCATTTTTTCTTTTCTTACATAGAGGGGTAAAATGCATGTTGCCTTCCTATATATCCTGCTTTATTAGTATGTTTCCATAGGAAGGAAATGTGGTAAACATAATTATTACTGAACTCCAAATTCAGGACAGTCGTTTCCGTGCCGAGTAGGGAGCATATTCTTTGCGACTGGAAACTTAAAATTCCCATCAATGAATCAAGTTACAAAGCAACCAGATAGTATAAGAAAAATATGCTAGGTCACCTTAAAGAAAAAATAGACTTTCTCTGCCAAGCCTCGTTGTAGCTTGCTTGGGTTACTTACACACCTAAGAAAATGTGTGAGTTGAGGGTGGTGGTCTAATGGAAGCTGGAAACTTGGTCTTCTTTCCACAAATACTCACTGAACTATCTATCCTCCATGGAGAGAAAGATGCCAGAGCTAAACGGCTCGCCCAGCTAGCGAAGAGCAGCTCCGGGGTTCCGATCCGATTCACTGAAAATGTTGCCTGGCTCGGTTTAATCAATTCACTTATTAGCTCGCATTTCTTGAATACCTCGCAAGCGCGAGGCGTTTTGCCAGAGGCCGTGGGGTGATGAGTCAGACATCTGGAGCAGCGGCCAGAGATGTCCTTTGACATCACGCAGACGGGCTAGAATCCGACTTGTTGGCTAAATCACTCTTTTAATGCAGTTTTCCAATCAGTAAGGCGAGGGGGCTGTTGGGGGTGGGGAGGAACAAGGAAATGTATCACTTAGTGACCAACACTCAGAGGTGCTCGATGGATTCAGTTTTCCTTCTCACCCCCCACCCCCACCCCCAACTCCGCTGTGAGGAGTGTTCTAGAAGGTGCGTGCTCGTCGAAGGCTGCGTGGGTGGAGGGATGCGGTGGGTCCGTTCGTGAGGTCGGTTCTGGATCTGGACTGGACGTGGGACAGGCAGCCTGTGCGGGCGGGCGGAGTGCGCCTGGGCCGGGGGGTGTGACCTGGAGGGAGCGCTGGCAGCCGGGCGCCGGGTTGCCTGTCTGCTGGCCCATCCCGTCCAGTTCAGGTCGGTCCCTGTAAACATGTCACATTACCCCAATAGCCTGAAATCGAGACGTCTTCTTCGTGGAAATCCACACGGGACTGTGTTACTGATGCCCCCAACAAGCGCCTTCATTCAGGACGATCTGGGATCGCACCTGAGACCCAAGCCCGCAGACACCGGCCCGTCTCCAGGAGACCGGGAGGCGGTCGAGGCATCCGCAGCCGCTCGGAGGGAAGCGGATTTCCTGGGGGGCCGCTCAACTCCACACTTACATGAAAATAGGCGGACCCTAGACCATACTGCGTTCTAAACATTTGAAAGCAAAGGACTTTTAAAACGTTCTCAGTGCCGATTGTAATGTTAATTTTAGCTGCGGCCTTAGCGCCGAGCCCTCAGGAAAACCCTGAGGAAGCGCGACGGTTTTCACTACTGAGCTCCCGTTTTCCAAACCCGCCCTGCACCAACTTGCTTAAAAGCACCAGCGCGCGGGAAGCCTCCTGCCGGCTCTTCAAGGACCGCGCCGCGGGGCCTCGCGGAGGGGAAGGCGGACGCCGCCGTTTCCAGCGCGGCAGGCCCCGCCCACACCTGGCCCCGCCCACGCGCTGGCCCTCCGCCCGCTCGCCCCGCCTCCCTCGATCCTGGGGCAGATGCTAACGCCCCTGGCACCGCCCCTAGTGACGTCACGAGCGCGATTCCGGTCCGCGGCCAATCGTGGGTCCGGATTCCGGGAAAGCCCGGGGCGGCGGGGCGGGGACGGTGCGCGTGCGCGGAGCCTCCGCGTGGCTATATAAACAGGGCCGGCGCGGGCGCGCGGGGGCTGCGCGGAGCGTGCGGCGGGGCGGGGGTCGCTCGCTTGTGCGGGTTTGAAACTTGTGGCGGGAGTGAGGCCGGGCGGCGAGCGCCTCGCGGACGCCCTTCGAGAGCCGCGCCGCCGGGCTCTGCGGCGGGACCGAGGCGGAGGCGCCGGGCGGAGCCGTCGCACGTGCAGACGCCGCGGAGGGAGCGGCCGCGCCGACAGCGCCACCGGTGGGGTCCTGCGGCCGCAGGCAGCGCCCGTCGCGAGTGTCCCGCGGCCGCCGAGCCGCTCCCTGGAGATGCTGTGGCGCCGGAGCCTCCCCGGAGCCGGCCGCCGCGGGACCCGCCTCCGCCCGCCCGCGCTCCCGAACCGGCGGCGCCGCAGCGGCCGCTGAGCCCCCGCGATGCCCGCGGGCCTTTCGGAACCGGCCGGCCCCGCGCCCCGCGCCGGCGTGAGCTCCTCGGGGACCTTGACGGGGTCGCCGGCCGGGGCGAGGCCGGTCCGGGCGGAGAGCACTTCCGTGGCCCCGGGCGCCGTGACGAAGGCTCCTGTCCACATCCGCGTGGAGCCCGCGCGGCCCCCGAACTCCGTGGGGACCCTGGCGGCCAAGGTGGTTCCTGTCAGCGCGCTGCCCGCGGCTCAGCTGGTCACCGTGAAAGCCCCGGCCACCACGACCCTGCAGCTGCCCGCCGGCTTCCAGCTGCCCCCCGGTAGGTGGGCCCGGGGTGGGTGGCCCCCGGGTAGGTGGGTCCCCCCTCGGCCCGCGGGGACTCGGGTCGTCGGGGCCCGGGTGGCGCCCCCTGGGGGGCAGCTGACAGGAAGCCCAGCCGCACGGTGGCTCTGCGGGCGGGAGCCCCTGGAGTCCTCCCCGCAGCTGGGCTCCCCGTCACCCGAGAGGCTTCCACTCAGCGACCCCTGAAGCGGGGGCAGCGCGTCTGGAGGCCCCGAGCGCTGGCTGCTGCCCGGGCAGGGCCGCGTGCGTTTTGCGCGGAAAGGGTCCCTGACACCCACCCGCGTGCCGGTTAGACGCTCCTGGGTGTTGGGACGGAAGAGGGCTGTGCACTGACCTGCAGGCGAGCGTCCTGCTCCCGGGCGCCGGGGGTGACGATGCTGGCTGTGCGGGTCCGGGACGTGCGGTTCCCCCACTTTCCCTCAGAGCCGCGTCTGGTCTGACAGCGGAGCGTGCGCTGCGGGAGGGGCGATGTGCCTTCTCCGCCCCAGGCCGCTGTGGGGCTGCTGCCCATGGTCTGTGCAAGGGTTTTGCTCTGACCGGTTACATATTGTAAATACGACAAAGGGCATTTGAGCGGTTACCTGCTTTCCTCAGCGGAAAAGCTCTTGGAATTTCGGGGCGGGGGCAGCGCATTTCCCATTCTTTGCAGTGAACTCTTCTGTGAATTTTGCTCAGCGGAATGGGGGTCTGACAGGCCAAGGTGGCAAACAAGTCCAAGTATTTGATTTCAAGGGTTTCAGCACCCCCCTACCTCCCCCAGAGAAACGATGGGGTCTCTTTTGTAGCCAGTGTTCTGTTTGGTGGTGACCATCGTGGAAAGATGATGTTCTTCACTTCTGATGGAGTTCTGTTTCGGTTTTGTCCGGGACACGGGGGGATGTACACTAGTCAAGCTGTGTGCGTCACTGGATACAGTTCCTTCTCGTTCTAATGATCCTGCACGCATTCTTATGAAGAGGTGAGGAATGTGTTTGAATGAAATCACCGCCTAAAGCTAAACGGCGTGTAGTCAGTGAAGTTTGTTTAGAAGCAATTTTAAAAAGTATGGAAATGGGAGAACTTTCACGAGGGAAAACTTGCTAAGTGGGAACTGATCACTGATTGAGCGTGTACTGGTCACCTAGGGAGGGCTACGCACTTTCTATGCATTATTTACATTCTTTTGTGTGTTGGTCATAATAGGTAGCAAGTAACCATTCTCTAAGGGTAATTTGCCCCGTGCAAAACTCATAGGTGTGTGTGGGGGGGGGGGGGTTGGGGGGATTTGAATCCAGATCTGTTTTGCTGTCCTCTCTCCACAACACTGTGCTTGCCACTTGGTGTGTCTCATTGCGTATCAGGGATAAAGGTGATTTATAGAGTTTTAGAGCCTAACCTTCTTATACACTGAACTTGCCAGCGCTAGGTAGCAGCAAACCAGGGCCAGAGCCTACGGGTGTGGCACCTACACCTGTATGCTGTGGCCTCAAGAAGCTCCTGGGAGGAGATGAATTGCCTTTAGTGGTTGGTGTTCAGCTCCAGAGGGGGTGGGCCGGGCTTCTGCGGGGCAGCTGGTGGGGATTCTTGCTGATGTTTGGCAGGAGAGCATGCTGACCTTGTGTTCTCATCCGTGCAGAAGGTAACCAAGAGCTGAATGAAATGGAGGCACTAATGTTTTTGCAAGGTTATGATTCTTGTACCATTTCTTTTACATACTGAGCATTAGCAATTGATGACTCAATTAGAAATTGATTTCCTTAATTATACAGAAGTCTTATACTTTAAGGGTAGTATAGTGGGACCTGGGTTTTCGAACTTATTAATTCGTTCGTTCCAGGAGGCGATTTTTTTGAAGACCGAATCATTTTTCCCCCCATAATGCTTCCCTGTTTTAGCCTTTCTCATATACATGTACATGTCTGATGTGCTGTTTAATCTATAAAGAAACACTTCTTAAATTTATCAAACTAACCCCCACTAGCCTTAAACAAAATTTTCATATCTCACTGCCTCTGAAATGCTACCACCGACAGCGTTGGCTGAACTGCTTTTAGTTTACCCAACCCCAGTTAACAGGTTTTCTACCTATTCCATTGCCAGTGATTGTTGTTTGGTGAGCATCTTTGCAGCCTAAGCAACATTAGCACTCATAATAGCCTCTTATGTTTTAAAATTGTGCTGATCCTGATTTCACCAGCAACAAAAGCATTTTCTCCTTTGTTGGCTGAGAGATGCTTTTTGTCATGCTGAGGTATAAGCGTGAAAGGGTTGTCTGGTCGAAAACTGAAGTTTTGGTTGACAACTGACACATTTTTTCTGTGAACAACTTGGTGACGTTCAAGAAATGAGATTTGATAATATACTTTAAGTATTCGATTTCTCTTTACTTCAGAATTTTCTCTATGATCAGAACTGGTTTCAATAATATGTAAATATGGGAAGATCCAAGGTGGCAGCAGACTAGGTGGAAGCTACATTCACTTCCTCCAGGACCAACCTGAATTACAACTAAAGTCTAGAAAAACCATCCTGAATAACCATCTGAAGAGCAGCTGGAGAGAAGCCTTGTAACCAAGGACTGACAGAGGAGGCCACATTGGGAATGTTACCTACCGTAGCCAGGACTGGAAGCAGCCAGAGTCCCTCAGTACACGAGTGGATAACATAACTATGCTCCACTTACACATGGAGTAAATACCACTCGCCATAAAAAGGAAGACAATCTTACCCTTTGGGAAAGCATGGATGGACATGGAGAACAGTATGCTAAGTGAAATCAGCTAGTCGGAGAACGACAAATGCCATATGATTTTGCTCATGTGGAATCTAATTGAACTAACAATCAAAATTGAGACAGACTCAGAGAGAATGGGCAGACAGCTCTGGTGAGGGGCGGGGAGAGTGTTGTTGGTGGGGAATCCTTTCCAGGAGATTTTCAATTTACTTTGCCCAGATCCGTCAGAGGAATCACTATCTATGGCTATAGCCTATCTATGGCACTAGCTATAGCCTTACAAAATACATTCCTTTACTAAATAATAAGACTTGAAAGTTGAAATTACTCCTTGATCCATGGGCTACAGAAGGGAAGTTGGGTTAGCAGGCACAAAGACAACATTAATCTCATTGTGCATCTCCCCCGGGGCTCTTAGGTGACCAGGAGCGTTGTCAATGAGCAGTAATTCTTTTGAAAGGAGTCTTTTCTGAGAAGTAGGTTTCAAGAGTTGGTTCAAAATATTCAGTAAACCATGTTTAAACACTTGTGCTGTCATCCAGACTTTTTGTTTGCAGAGTAGATTTAGCATAATGCTTAAGGGCCCTATGTTTTTTTGGAATGGTAAATGCGTAGTATTGGCTTCACCTTAAAGTCACTAGCTGCATTCGCCCCTAAGAAGGGAGTCAGCCTGTCCTTTGAAGAGTTGAAACCAGGCATTGACTTCTGTCCAGCTGTGAAAGTCCTAGATGGCATCTTTCAAAGTAAGGCCGTTTGATCGACATTGCACACCTCTTTCACCTGAACCACCTTCATTAATTGTCTTAGCTAGATCTCTTCTCCGTTTGTTCTGGAGACCGCTCCTTTTTTAAGCCTCAGGAGCCAACCTCTGCTCGCTTCAGACTTCTTGTCTGCAGCTTCTTCACTTGGCCTTCGTAGAATTGAAAAGGGTTAGGGCCTTACTCTGGATTAGGTTTTGGCTAAAGAGAATGCTGTGACTGATTTGACTTAATACCCAGACCACTAAAACTTTCTTCTTTCTTATGATTCATGTGTTCACTGGAGTAGTATTTTTAATTTTCTTCAAGGGTTTTTCCTTTGCATTGTTAACTGTTTGGTGCATGAAGCCTAATTTTCAGCTTGTCTCAGCTTTTGACCTGCCTTTCTCTTAATCATTTCTAGCTTTTGATTTAAAGAGAGAGATGAGGGACTCTTCCTTTCACTTGAACAGTGAGAGACCATTGTAGGATTAATATTAATAACTATTAATTTCAATGTTGTTGTGTCTTGGGGAAAGGGATAGAGATGGGGAAATTGTTTGCTGATTAGTGGAGTAGTTAGAACACACGGCATTTATTGAGTTTGCTATCTTATATGGGCATTGTTGTGGCACCCCAAAACAATTACAGGAAATTAAAGATTACTACTGATCACAGAGCATCATAATAAATATAATCATGAAAAATTTTGAAATATCACGAGAATTACCAAAATATGACAGAGACATGAAATGAGCAAATGCTTTTAGACTTCTTAATTTTTGCCTATCTGGTAAATATAAGTTGATATCTCACTGTGGTCTTAATTTACCTTTCCCTGTCATTGGCATCTGTTATTTTGGACATTCGTCCTTTTAATATATGTGAACTAAAAATTTCTCTCATCTTGTGGTTTGTCTTTTTACCTGGTGGTCTTTTGCTAAACAAAAGTTCTTTTGATATAGTCAGATGTATCAAACATTATATAGTTAAATTCTTAGTCCAAGTTAAGAATGATAATTTTCTACATTAAGGGTTTAAAAGGTTTTCCTTTTTGACCCTTGAGTGGTTTTTGTGGATGGTGTGAAGCCTTCCGTCTTTTCCGTGTAGATAGTGCATGGACCTAGTCCTGTTTATTGAATAGTCAGTCTCTTTTCCTCACTTATCTGCAGGGCCTCTTAGGAAAATTCGATATTACATAACTATATGAGTCCATTTTGGGCTTCTCTGTTTTGTTCCATTGGTCAGTTCGTATAGTCTTACCATGCCTTCTTACTCATGGCATCTTACTGTAGCTTTATAGTTTCATGTCATGAAGAAAAAAATATTTTGCCTCCTCCAGAAAGATTTTAGCCATATACTTAGACTTTTAAGTAGGTTTGAGTAAAAACATTTTTATATTTTATGTAACTAGAGGCTCGGTGCACAAAATGTGCACGGGTTGGGTCCCTAGGCCTGGAAAGTGACCAATTGGGGCCTTCCTGCCACTGGCCAGGGCCTGCCGGACAGGGGTGGGGGAGGGACCAGGGGAGGTTGGCCGGCTGTGGGACTGCACTGACCACCAGGGGGCAACTCCTGTGTTGAGCATCTGCCCCCTGGTGGTCAGTGCGTGTCATAGCGATTGGTCGTTCCGGTTGTTGTTCCAGCATTCCGGTTGCTTAGGTTTTTATATATAGAGACTAATAGATATGGAATTCAGTATGTACTAATCACTTTTTCAGACCAATTACATTACTGAAAGAAATAGGAGAAGAAATAGCTGATAATTATACTTCATTTATCAGTTACATCAATTTTTTTTTTCTTTTTCAATATAGGAACAGTTTTGATCAAAAGTAACAGTGGTCAGTTGATGTTGGTATCTCCTCAGCAACCTGTAACAAGAGCCGAGACTACAAGCACCATAATTTCAAGGCCGGCGCTCCCAACGAATCCTCAAACAGTCAAAATCTGTGCAATGCCGGTAACGTACCTTAACTCTTTTTTTCTTTTTTCATTTTCTTTAATTTATCAAGTATCTTGGTTTTGTCATTTGCTGATTGCTAAAACAATAAAAATTCAGTCTTCATACTCAAAGATTTTATAGTCTTTAAGGGACTGTTCAAAGGGCTGTTTGTATCTTTAAATGGAAAGAAAGCCATTCTGCTTCAATTTTAATTTATAGGAAAATATTAAGACTACAGTTTAGTATTCACTTTTATCCGTAGCTTATAGAAATTACCTTTAAGAAATTCAGAACTTTAATGCAGTATTTTATCACCTTGGCATTGTACAGGACCGATTTATTTTACATACATGATGATCTTTCTAGGCACCTGCAGCTTACTTTGTGTACCTGAGTTAAAGTATACATATAGACATACTTCTAGGCATCTTTCTTTGATTAAATAGAAAATGCTGAATATAGTACAGCATTTTCTTGATAAGTCAGTTCATGCTAAAGAAAGATTGCACTGTTTCTGTGGTAATATTATTCACTGCCAATTTAAATCTCCCCCACCCCCATTATTTTACTCTTCTAATTTGATTCTGGGTTTTCAACCAGTCGTTTTCTCTGTTAACTGTGTCTGTCAGTGATAGCTACCCCTTCCCTTTCCAGTTTGCTGTGTCTAACTGCAGTGGGTTGAGAAGATAGATTAGGAAGATTTTTTTTCTGTCAATGATAGCAAATAAGAATCCACGTTTTCTATATACGCCATACTGTCAAGTTTGGAAATTTATCCTGAAGTAATTTGATACTTATTTGTTAAATCACTTGCTTCCTTAGGTATATGAAATATCAACTGGTCGATTGACCAGTTAAGTTCATAGTAGAGAATGTGCGTAGCATTTATAAGGTTAGAAGCCAGGTACAACCAAGAAGTTTGCTATGGTAAAGTGTTTTTATATTTGCCCCAGTACTGATTGATTTTATTTTTTTAACTTTTTTAAAAAGATATCTTTATTGATTTGAGAGAGAAGGGAGAGGGAAAGAGAGATAGAAACATCAATGATGAGAGAGAATCATTGATTGGCTGTCTCTTGCACGTCCCCTAATGGGGATCAAGCCTGCAACCCAGGCATGTGCCCTTGACTGGAATCGAACCTAGGACCCTTCAGTCCGCAGACTAACGCTCTATCCACTGAGCCAAACCAGCTAGTGCCTGAGTGATTTTAAATGACTAATGCTGATGACTCTGTATTATCTCTCCAACCCCCAGAATTCTAATTCACAGTTAATCAAGAAAGTGGCTGTGGCACCTGTTAAACCATTGGCACAAATGGGAGCTACTGTGTTAACCACTGTTACAAAGCCTTCCTTAGTACAAGTAAGTGTGACAGACGGGTGGCCATGTGTGTGCTGTTATTCTTCCAGATTTCTTTATTATTTAGCTGCCAGAGGCCCGGAGCACAAATTCCTGCACGGGTGGGGTCAGGGTCAATAGGGCTGGGCTGGCCCCGCCCCCTGGTTGAACTCCCGGTTGGGGGGACAATTTGCATTATTAGCCTTTTATTATATAGGATTTTTAAAAATACATATATTTTATTGATTTTTTTACAGAGAGGAAAGGAGAGGGGTAGAGAGAAACATCGATCAGCTGCCTCCAGCACACCCCCTAGTGGGTATGTTCCCGCAACCAAGGTACATGCCCTTGACCGGAATCGAACCTGGGACCCCTCAGTCTGCAGGCTGACGCTCTATGCTCTGAGCCAAACCGGTCAGGGCTATTATAATAGGATTTTCTGCCAGATGTATGAGTTGCTGACTATGTGACATTGAAGAGAGCAATTTAGTGATGTATGATGACATGTATCAAACTGGTAACTGTTGGAGGTATGGGAAACACAAGATAAACATGGGGTAGATCAGTGATGATGAACCTATGACACGTGTGTCAGGTGACACGCGAACTCATTTTTTAGGT
The DNA here is from genome assembly GCA_035771395.1 of Myotis vivesi. NCBI lineage: Eukaryota > Metazoa > Chordata > Mammalia > Chiroptera > Vespertilionidae > Myotis > Myotis vivesi. The sequence continues at coordinate 89,150,726 of JAWPEG010000014.1, read as the reverse complement.
TGATTTTTCTTTGTTAAATGGCATTTAAATATATAAAATAAATATCAAAAATATAAATCTTTGTTTTACTATGGTTGCAAATATCAAAAAATTTCTATATGTGACACGGCACCAGAGTTAAGTTAGGGTTTTTCAAAATGCTGACACGCCAAGCTCAAAAGGTTCTTCATCACTGGTGTAGATTCTTAGAATATCAACTTTACTTGAATATTTTAAATTAACACAAACGCATCAAATTGCCATGTCTCCAAGTGTCCGGAATCAGGTGCTGTATGCCAATAGAAGACAAGCATTTAAATTAGAATGAAGGTGCAGTGTTCAGTTTTATGTGTGAATTGTAAATATTATTCTCTCTCTACCCTCAAACTTTACTCATATTCTGTAACTTTTAGTGTCTATCCTTAAAATAAGTTTGTTGTTTTATCTCAATATAGTTTTCTAAATTACAGCCTGACTTTGATTTCTTGTATGAAACTTTTTATCCTGCAGATGGTGCTATAATCACACCTCATTTCAGTGGAGGGTAGAAGAAGGAACTGAAATTCTTTTCAGTGTGAAAATAAGATACCATTTTCATAGTATTTGTAATGCTCACTTACTCTTATGGTCTACATAAAAGCAGCTTACCTGAATACTAGAGGCCCGGTGCACGAAATTCGTCCCCTCAGCTTGGCCTGCGTCCTCTCACAATCTGGGACCCCTTGGGGGGTGTCGGGCCTAAACCGGCAGTCAGCTATCTCTCTCGCAATCTGGGACGCTGCATGCACCAGTGATCATACTTTTCATCCAGGCGAAAGGCATCTTGCTGTTGTACGGGCAGCTACATTTTTTTTGCCCTGATTATAAAAGGTAATACATAACATGATCCTTCTGAGGCAGTAGTACCATTTTCCCCATCTTATGGGTGGAAAAACTGAAGCAGCGAGAAGTTAAGTAATTGGCTGTGTCACACAGTTCTAAGTGTCAGAATCAGGGCTGACCACAAAATGTGGAAGCCAGCGTCCATGCCTGTCATCGCTGCATCATCCTGTTTTTTCATTGTTAGAGTAGCCTTGCCAGGTTTTAATTTTTAAATCTAAGAGACTGTTCCCAATATATAGGGTAGAGTCCTTAGGCCTGGATGGCCATCAGAGCCATCTGTGGGGCCCCTGGTCAGCCTCCCCTCACACCCACCATTGGTGCCACTGGTCGCCTCCCTCTCGGGGGAGCAGACTCCTGTGCTGAGCTTCTGCCCCTGGTGGTCAGTGCATGTCATAGTGACCGGTCATTCCACTGGTCATTCTGCTGTTTGGTCGATTTGCATATTAGGGTTTTATTATACAGTGGGGCCTTGACTTACGAGTGTCCCGACTGACGAGTGTTTCAAGCTATGAACCATCTCTCGGCTGATTTTTTGCCTTGAGTTGCGAGCTAAAATTTGGGTTACGAGCCAGCTTCAGATACCCCACCGATAGTTGGCGCAGCGAACGTCACAGTGAACGCCACAACATCAACCCAGCGTCACGTGTCTCACTTTTTCATTTTATTTATTTATTTTTTAAAATATGTTTTATTGATCTTCTACAGAGAGGAAGGGAGAGGGATAGAGAGTCAGAAACATCGAGGAGAGAGAAACATCGATCAGCCACCTCCTGCACGCCTCCCACTGGGGACGTGCCCGCAACCAAGGCACATGCCCCTGACCGGAATCGAACCTGGGACCCCTCGGTCCGCAGGCTGATGCTCCATCCACTGAGCCAAACCGGTTCTGGCAACTTTTTCATTTTTTGATTTGACATACGAGTAATTTGAGCTCGAGCTCGGTCACGGAACAAATTAAACTCGTAAGTCAAGGCCCCACTGTATAGGATAAAATGGCCAGTAAATCTCTCTGCTTTATACTTATGAAAAAGCAGAGAATTAAAGAACAGGAAATTCTGTATTTCTATATAAAGGCTTACTATTTCCAATCCTTTTTAGAGAAGTATTAATATTTTGTGAGGACTTTGTGCTTGGCACTGTATTTCACAAAGAACCCTAAAGTAGTAGGTAGCATTGCTATTCCTGTTTTTTTTTTTATAGACAGGAATCGGAGGGTTAGCAGGAGTAAGTAACTTGCCTGAGGTCAATGCTCAGTAGGTGTCAATGAAAAGAAGGTAGGTGAGACTGAATCCCAGATCTACTAGAGTCCAGAGCTTTTGTAGCTGTTACATAACATAAAAGCAAAGATTTCAAGTCCATCTGTGTAGGCTGGTAAGTGAAATGAGGCGCCCACTATGATACCTATCATAGTGATACATATCTAAACATATGCTCCTTTTAATTTCAGTCTGTGGCTGTGCCAACCAGTGTTGTCACAGTCACTCCTGTGAAGCCGTCGAATACTGTAACTACCCTGCAGCCTTCAAGTTTGGGAGCATCACAAGCACCCTCTAGTGAGCCCACCCTCAAAGCAGGGAACTCAGCAGCTGCTCAGACCAATCTCACTCCGGTAAGCTCTCATTGCACCTTCCATCAATGCAGCTCTTCAGAAAAGTTTTAACTCTCTTATGAGTGCTTATTTCTATTTCCATGTTTAGGCGATGCTAGAAAATGTGAAGAAATGTAAGAACTTTCTTGCGATGTTAATAAAACTAGCATGTAGTGGATCACAGTCCCCAGAGATGGGGCAGAATGTCAAGAAGCTGGTGGGACAACTTTTGGTAAGTCAGTGTGATGAAGCCTTGCAAGCTCTGTAAGATCCATAGAACGTCTTTTAAATGGGAAATGACTGTTTTTAAATGAAGTTTATTTTTTTTTAATTTTTATTTTTTTAAATATATTTTATTAATTTTTTACAGAGAAGAAGGGAGATAGAGAGCTAGAAACATCGATGAGAGAGAAACATTGATCAGCTGCCTCCTGCACACCTCCTACTGCGGATGTGCCCGCAACTCAGGTACATGCCCTTGACCGGAATCGAACCTGGGACCTTTCAGTCCGCAGGCCGACACTCTATCCACTGAGCCAAACCGGTTCTGGCAAATGAAGTTTATTTTAAATGGATTTTTACATAAACTTTGCTTTTGCTGCTTGAAAGCTTTGTGATGATTATAAGTGTCAGGCCAATCTATTGTAGTATACACTGCTTTCTCTGTGTCAGTCTTCTTCCCTTAGCCAAAAGGGGACTTGGAGAGAAGGTTGACTTTGTCAAATAAAAAGTTATGAGAATTGTAAATGCCAAAAGCCGGACTATTAAAGAATAAAATTCAGTTCTGTATGTCCAAACAACAAACTTTGGGACCTATGGAAATAAATTAACTTCCTTATGCCTCAGCTTCCTTCTCTATGAGATGAGCAGAGTAGATGTGATGATCTTTGAGGTTTATGTTAAGTGCCAAGATGCCGTGTCTTTTAGCCACCAAATTGTTTCTTCTATCCTCTTTCAGGTAAAATGCTCAGATATGTTACAAAGTGGATGAATGTGGAAATTAGCATATTAACTGTTTAAGGAATATGCGGAGAATATAACAATATAATTTTGGATTTTTATTTTTATAAGAGTTTATTTGAACCAAACTGCTGACATATATATACTGAGAAGCAAGATCCCAAATGTTCTGAGAATAACATTTCAGAGGTTTGTTATATACATGCCCAAGAGCAATGGACAGAGCTGGCTTAAATTTTCCACTAAAGCTCAGGCCTGGGACATGACTGCCCAAGAGCTGCCCAGTTAGGCTTTTATGATCAGATCCCCCTGTGAGGTTACTTCCCATAGAACACCCCCTCTTTTTGTCCGTAGTTCCCCTTTTTGATCATAAATCAATTGGAAAGATGCCTGGAAGACCAAAATTTTAGTCGGATAGTGTGGTCTCGCAGCTTTGGGAAGCCTCAGTATCAGTGTTGCCTTGCTGACCATTGGGGTGGGGCAGTGCTGTAACCATAGGATCTGAGTTGTGGGGGTATTTTTCCCAAAAAGGGAAGAGCAGGTTAATGGAAGGTAGTCAGGTCTTATGACCTTAGTTGTGAGAAAATAGTCTTAGATCATTTTTATCCTATGAACTATCATGATTTGAGGTTTTACTTACCTTCTGTTTTATTTTTCTGTATATGGCTTCTAGTATAACATTTACATAAACCATGAGAAGCTATTAACCGTTATACATGTCCAATAGTCAGAAATAGCTGGACTATATAGAAAAACCCAAAGAACAACTATAACAATTATTATGACTCATATCATTAGCATTTTAGGTAAAAACAGTAAAACAAAATGGGTTCTGAGTTCAGTATCAATCCATAACGATAAAGCTTTGTCGGTGTCTTGGGATAGCTGTCTCTCTCTGGTGTCAGTGGCTTCTCACCCTCGAGGAGTCTTTGATGTCCGTAAACAGGAGTAGATGTCCCTCAGATAGGTACCTGGGGAGCTCCCTGTGATGCTGGAGAGGGTCTTACCTGATGCTGGGTCACCAGCATCTCTATCACAGGCTGCTCTTCCTTGAGCATCTTGATTGGGTCTGTAGCAGAAATGTTCTGTGTGGCTCACATTGCTTAACACACAATATTAAGAAGATGTCTACTGAAGGGTTGATATTTAGTCAAATGAATTTTTACTGCTTCATTGAGGACATTTAAAAAGGAAACTGGCTCTATTTTTTTTTTTTTACCCCAAGTGCCTGGTGATAGAGAATATGATGACACCTCTTTTAATTTGTTGCCATTGTCTTTCTTGCCAGCAATTTTACCTACTGATGCTTCTATACCATCAGTGCAAATCTCAGCACAGTGAAACAGGCCAAAAAAAACCACCTTTTTAGTATTAATATGAAAATAATTTAGACCTCATAGACCGCTGAAATGCTTAGAATGTAGGGCAGTATGGAAGGCTTCCTAAGTCCTTTGGAACAATTGTATCTGTTATTACAGCCCCCGCATTCTAAAAATAGTGTATCCTGATGAAGGTAATTTCAAAATTGAAAAACCAAAACAAAAAACCTCCAGTCCCCCAAACCAAATAACTTCCTATTCTCTACCCTAAGAAATGTAAGACTCCTGTCCACTTGGTCAGGCTCTGAACAGCCTGTGGTGCAGTAGCTCCACTCAGACTGCCAGCTCTGCTCTGGTTTTGCTTACCGGGATCATCCCTGCTTGAACAAACATGCCCATTGTTTACGATGGCTCATTTCACAAGTGACATGAAAAAAATGCCTCCATTGAATGAGGGACTTACCGCTGTTCAGAGCTTGTTGTGTTTACCATCACGAATTACATGTTGTTCCTGCTTTAAAATATTTGTAGACCTAAACGTGTTTTTCTTTCCCTTATTCTCAGGATGCAAAAATCGAAGCGGAGGAATTTACAAGACAACTGTATGTTGAGCTCAAGTCTTCACCCCAGCCTCACCTAGTCCCTTTTCTTAAGGTAGAGTTACTGAGTCACGAATATAACTTGATTATGTTATTTAATGCTTGTATGTGCAAAATTCTTGACATTTACAAAAGTAGGGCCTTCTGCTCTTTCCTAATGACTCATATTCTCTTAGAAATTAACAGCATAATGCCAAATTTAGTGAAAGGCGTTTTTTTTCAATTTCAGAGAGGAAGGGAGAGGGAGAGAGAGAAACATCAGTGATGAGAGAGAATCATTGATCGACTGCTTTTTGAGCCTGCAACCAAGGCATGTGCCCGACCAGGAATTGAACCATGACTTTTTGGTCATAGGTCAGTGCTCAACCACTGAACCATGCCAGCTGGGCTGGAAAGGCTATTTTAAAAAGTTAATTATTTTGTTAGTAGCATATTCTTCTCTAAGATGTATTGCATTAAACAGAATTTTAATGGAGAACAGTAACTTTGACAATAAGAGCCTGGTTTGGCAGAATGAAAATTGATGTTCAGTATTCAAAAGTTTAAGACTGACATAATCATTTCATTTTGTCAAAAAAAGCACTTTTCGTTTGAAATAAATTAAATCTTGGATATTGACAGACATAAATAAGTGATGTCAGATTTCCTCAACTGAAAAGTTGGCGTACTTTTGGATTATGTTATGTTGTAAAGATAGGAAATACAAAGTGTTTTTATGTTACTAGTCACTGATCTCCTTAGCGGTTGGTGTTTTCCCTTCCCTGCTTCTAGAAAAGTGTGAGTGCCTTGCGACAGCTCCTGCCCAGCTCGCAGAGCTTCATCCAGCAGTGTGTTCCGCAGACCTCCGGGGAGGCCGTCGTTGCTCCCGGCACCACTCCGGTGAGCGCTGTGGCGACGGCAACCGACGCCTCAGTCCCGGCTGAACGGGCCCTGGTCGTTTCTGGAGCAGCCACACCCAGAACGGCGTCCCTGCAAAGTGTGAATTCCTTTGTTGGCCCCGGGGGAGCAAACGCTGGAGTGGTGACACTTCATTCTGTGGGTCCAGCTGCTGTAGCGGGAGGAGCAACAGCTGGAACTGTCGTGCTTCAGACGCCAAAACCGCTTGTGACCTCTGTACAGAACACAGTGGCAGCAGTCTCGCTTCCTCCTGAGAAGCCAGTGGTCTCCGGAGCAGGGGTGACGCTGGCCCTCCCATCAGTAACTTTGGGAGAAACTTCATCAGCTGTTTGTCTTCCGTCTGTGAAAACTGTCGTTACTTCTGCTGGGACCACCTCTGAGCAGCCTGTCATGGGCGCTCCGGTCCAGATCACACTGGCACAGCCGGGACCCGTCCTTTCCCAGGCGGCTGCTCTCCCACAAGCAGTGAAAGTCAAGCAGCTGGTGAGCACCATTTCCTTCCTTCCTCTCTTCCTTATTTTGTAAATTTCAACCATTCATAAAATTGGCAAGACGAGTCAAGTGAGCCCCTGTGTACCCTGGGCCACATTGGACCAGTTGTGAACGTTTTACCACGTTTGCTTTGCTCTCCCTCACTCTGCTGGCAAACTAACTGCAAAACACACACACACACACACGCGCGCGCACACACACGCACACACACGCGCACACACGCGCACACACGCGCGCACACACACGCGCACACGCACACACACGCACACACGCACACACACACGCACACACACACGCACGCACGCACACACGCACACACGCACGCACGCACACGCACACACACGCACACACACGCACGCACACGCACGCACACACACACGTGCACGTCATTTTTTTCTGAACCTCACCTGAGGATACTTTTTCCATTGATTTTTAGAGAGAGTGGTGGGGGAGAGAAAGAGAGAGAGAGACATCGATGTGAGAGAGGCACATTGATTGGTTGCCTCCTGCTCCTCCTGCTCTTTCTCTCTCTATATATAAATCTCTTACATATTTTCACTCATTGTTTTCCCTTTTTTACAAAAGTGCAGGAAATGCTGCACATGCTGCCCCAAGTGTCATGGTCGTTATGATGAGCAATAATGGGGACCCAAGATTGTGTGTCCCAGCTCAAATTTGGTAATACATATAAATATCCCATATCATCATTTATTCTATGTTTGTGTGTGTGTGTGTGTGTGCGCGCGCACACACATGTATTTGAACTGACACCTTTGCCTTCTGCCACTGGCATGAACTTGACCCTAATTGGTCTGTAGGCCAGGCCACGCACAGCACCAGATGCAGGTTGCCACTGAGGCTCACCTTCCCAAGCTGGTTCTGTGCAAGGTATTACAACCAGCATCGGGTCCCCCGAGGGGTCCCAGACTGCGAGAGAGCACAGGCTGGGCTAAGGGACATAAAGTCTATTCTCAGAATGATGGCAGTTGAATTATTCCAATTTAGTATTTCTTCTCTAGGGGCATTAGTTCCTATTTGGAGTTTCCTATGAGTTACTTTTTTTTTTTTTTAAATATATTTTATTGATTTTTTACAGAGAGGAAGGGAGAGAGATAGAGAGTCAGAAACATCGATGAGAGAGAAACATCGATCAGCTGCCTCCTGCACATCTCCCACTGGGGATGTGCCCGCAACCCAGGTACATGCCCTTGACCGGAATCGAACCTGGGACCCTTCAGTCCACAGGCTGATGCTCTATCCACTGAGCCAAACCGGTTTTGGCACTTTTTTTTTTTTTAAATATATTCTATTGATTCTCTACAGAGAGAAGGGAGAGGGATAGAGAGTCAGAAACATCGATGAGAGAGAAACATCGATCAGCTGCCTTTCTGCACACCCCCAACTGGGGATGTGCACATGCTCTTGACCGGAATCGAACTTGGGACCCTTCAGTCTGCAGGCCAACGCTCTATCCACTGAGCCAAACCGGCCAGGGCGCTATGAGTTACTTTTATTTAGTGATTGATGCACACTAGATTTTATATTTTATTTACAATAAAAATTAAAATACAGAATAAATTGTACTCCCAAATTCTGTTCAGAAGTCTGTCTCCTGGCACATTTATATTAGCCAAAAATGAATTTAAGGACTTAAAATAGTTCATTGTCAGTAACTGGCTCAAATACATGGGGACTATTTTTCTTCTTTGAGGTGGGGGAAAAAAAAAGGAACTTCTGCTATTGTACTTTTTTCCTTCTTTGAAGCTAAAAATAAGGCCCTGCTATTATTACCTTAACTTTGCTTCCTTTGTCCCAACACTCACCCTTTGGATTTCTTGAACTGTTTATTTTGGAGGATGCCTTTAGCATTGTCATTTTCCAGGTATTTTTTAAAAACGGCCCATTAAAAGTCTATCTTTTGGAGATGTGTAGTATTTTGAAATACTTATCCTATATAATAAAAGCCTAACATGCTAAGTGTCTGGTCGACTGGTTGGCTGTTCAACCAATTAAAGCATCAAAGTGTAATATGCTAATGATATGCTAGGGCTCCTCAACCGCTTGCTATGATGTGCACTGACCACCAGGGGGCAGATGCTCCGACTGGTAGGTTAGCTTGCTGCTGGGGTCCGGCCAATTGGGACTGAGCAAGACGGGCCAGACACAGTCTGGAACCCTCCCGTGTTCGCTCCCCAGCTGGCCAGCCTCCCCTGCATCTCTCCCCTGCCCCGATCATGCACCGGTGGGGTCCCTCGGCCTGGTCTGTGCCCTCTCGCAATCCGGGACACCTCGGGGGATGTTGGAAAGCTGGTTTCAACCCGATCCCGCAGGCCAGGCTGAGGAACCCCCACTGGTGCATGAATTCATGCACTGGACCTCTAGTAGACAGATAAAAAATTATATCTGGGGGTGCTTTAAAATAATTGGGGATGGTAGCGAAGTGGGTGGAGATATACAGGAAACAATGTTGGTAAAGAATTAATCATTGTTGAAGTTGGGTAATAATGGCATAGGTCAGTGGTCGGCAAACTCATTAGTCAACAGAGCCAAATATCAACAGTACTTCTTCAAAATAGACTTGCCCAGGCAGAAAACCAACTTCTGCGCATGGGCCACGAAGTTTCAATCGCACTGTGTTTGCGCCCGCACGTGGTATTTTGTGGAAGAGCCACACTCAAGGGGTCAAAGAGCTGCATGTGGCTTGTGAGCCGCAGTTTGCTGACCACGGGCATAGGTGGTTTCATCTTATTGTTTCTTCTGCCTTTGTGTATATTTGAAATTTTCCATGATAAAAGTTAAAAAATGAAAATATGGCACATAGGAAGGCTTCAAGTGGGCAATATGTAATGTAAATTTGAGCTCCACTCTAAGAAGTAATATAATGTGTGAGATGGTCATGTTTTTCAGTTTTGAACAAGATAATTTTGCCACGTACAGATTTAGATTTAAGTAGGCATTCTTGTTATGCTACGATCAGGTATATTTACCTCTGGGTGAGCACAGTTGGCTGTTCTCTTGTTATAACTGAAGCAGGTTTGCTTGAATGCCTAAGGACGGTTCTCATTGTTTCAGGTAGTCCAGCAGCCTTCAGGGTGCCTTTCCAGACAAGGGGGCCCACTGCCCCCTTCCTCAGCACTGACCCTTCAGAAGAAGATGCCCGTGAGCACTGCAGCAGCTTCCGGTCAGCCACCTCCAGCAGGCTCTGACCCATCGCACGGGGTTTGAAACGGCGTGGGGTTTTGTACTCTCTTAATGTTCTATTTATTAAGAGATGAGAGATGTGGTCTTTTATGTTGGGACCTGAGAGAGAAGACTGAAAGGTGACTGGTACATCTTTGTGCCTACAGAGCCACTTTCTAAGGGGATACGTTGTTTTAGAGTACAAGAAGCAACTCTTCACTTTATTTGTAATCGGATACATTGGTCCAGTAGTAAATCAGTACTTTTTTAAAAAAATGTATTTTTTTGATTTTTTACAGAGAGGAAGGTAGAGGGGTAGAGAGAAACGTGGATGAGAGAGAAACATCGATCAGCTGCCTCCTGCACACCCCCTCTTGGGGATGTGCCCGCCACCAAGGTACATGCCCTTGACCGGAATCGAACCCGGGACCCTTCAGTCTGCAGGCCGACAGTCTATCCACTGAGCCAAACTGATTAGGGCAGTACTTTTTTGATTTAGAAAATTTATTGTAGCCTTTTCTTTTTAAAATGTGCTTCTTTCTTTGTCAGTTAGTCTTGTGCATAAAATTTAGAGGTTTTATTGTTTTTTAAAATCTACCATAGAAATGATATATCATTAACATGTTTCTGTCACTTTTTCTGCATACTATTTTTACAGTGCTGGTAATTCTGTAGATAATTTGAAGGCTGGAGGTCTTGATTTTAGTGAATGATTTCTTGTGCAGGCAATAAATTCATTGCCATGTTTGAATTTAAACATAGTTTTAGGGCAGTTTGAGGTTTTCTTTGATTATTCTTTGTTATTTAAAGCTGTTCTGAATTTTTCATCATGTGGCGTGATTGCCTGTTTAAAAGCATACTTTTTTTCTTTGTTTGTTTTTGTAGCTTCCATTCTAAAGCAAACTACCCTGCCAGGAAATAAAATTCTGCCTCTTCAAGTATCTTCTATTTGGAAAGATAAAATAAAGGAGAATGGAGCGACGTCCTTGAGGTAAAGAAAATCAATAGTTAAAACTTCATTTGGATTAAGGAAGTAACTTTTTAAAAAAAGAAAAGAGATGACAGATAATACTGTTAATAATAAATATATTTATGCATTTAAAAAACCGAACAGAACTTTGAGTATAATTTATAAACAAAACAGTGCTGACACCTTTTCAACAATGTCTGTGCACGTGACGCTGGCACAGATTTTAAGTGTACATCTTAATGAATTTTGACAAACATATATACTGGGGTAATCATAATCCAGATCAAGATGCAGAACATATCCATTGCTTTTATGCTCCATTAAAATCAATATCCCAATCCCTGCCTCCTACAGCCACTATTTTTATATCTATCACCATGGGTCATTTTTGTCTATTCTTAAACTTCACATGAATGAAAAATTACATTATCTGCTCTTTTGCATCTGAATTTTTTTATGCAATATGTTTTTTAAGTTCATATCCTACATCATTATGAATATTAGAAAATTGTTCTTTGCGTTGGGGAGAAGTATTTGTTGTATGAATAAATCCTTTTTCTTGTTGATGAACATTGGGTTGTTTTCAGTTTTTAACAATTATATATGAAGCTACTATTAATATTTATGTACAGATTTTTGTATGAACATAGTTTCTCATTTCTCTCTAGTAAATATGTGGGAGTATGATGGCTGGGTCATTACATACGTGTGTATTTAACTACAGAAGGTCCTGGATTTCTGGATTTACTACAATTCAACTTCATGACTTTTTGACTTTAGAGTGGCTTGAAAACTATATGCATTCACTAGAAACAGTACTTCGAATCTTGAATTGCTACTATTTCCTGGGCTAGCAGAGTGCTTTACGACTCTCGCAGGGTGCGGGCCAGCAGCAGCAGTGAGGTGATTTCGCCCAGCTGCAGGCTACTGTAAGTGTTCCGAGTGTGTAAGGTGCTGAGGCCAAGCTGGTAGGGTCAATAGGTTCGCTGTTTTAAATGCATTTACGACTTAAAATATATTCAAATTCCTGGGGCTTAAGTCCAGGAGCACCTGTACTTAAACTATCAAACTGTTTACCACAGGGACCGTCCCATTTATATTCCCACCAGCAATAATGAGAGGCCAGTCGCTCTCCAAGTCAGATTATTTTAGGTTATTTATGTAGAGCAGCGGTTCTCAACCTTGGCTGCACATTAGAATCACCTGGGAATCTTTTTAAAATCCTGATTTCTGGGCCTCATCCTCGGGAAATCCTGTTTCTTTGTTATGGGGTGGGGACACAACATTAGTAACAAAGAAACAGAATTTCCGGAGGATGAGGCCCAGAAATCAGGATTTTAAAAAGATTCCCAGGTGATTCTAATGTGCAGCCAAGGTTGAGAAGCACTGATGTAGATGATGTGATCAGGAGTAAGATTAGAATTTTGGGTTGCCTTTTTTCCTCTCTTTTCAGCAGTTTAAAAATGTCTTTCTGTTGTTTTCTGCTATCCATGTATGTGTTCGCTTTCACAGATAAAACATGTATAGAAAAGTTACCCTGCTTTTTAAAAAAAAAAAAAATTTCTTTATTGATTTCAGAGAGGAAGGGAGAGGGAGAGAGAAACATCAGTGATAAGAGGGAATCATTGATTGGCTGCCTCCTGCACGCCCCCTACTGGGGAATCCAGTCTGTAACCCAGGCATGTGCCCTTGGCCTGAATCAAACCTGGGACCTTTCATACCACAGGCCAATGCTCTATCCATTGAGCTAAACCAGTTAGGGCGTTACCTTGCTTTAAACTACAAGGAAAGAGCAACACCTTTGGAACTCCAGTGACTTCAAACATTGGATGATCAAGTATTCAGTAATAAAAACTATTATGAAATGGTTAAAAAAAATGTGGAATCACAAAAATGAGCAAGTAATAATTACCTATTAAGAAATGAATACAAGCATTTGAAAAAGAACCAAATAAGACCTTGAGAAGTGAAAAATGAAATTGTTGAATCTGAAACCTTATTGGCTAGTAAATTGGATGAACCCTGAGGGCCCAAGTCCAGTTTGCTTTACTACAGGGAGGACTGATGGCTATTTTCTTGCAGCAAACGGGGTGACTGTTGATTGGGACCACGTGAGCCTTTTTCTAGGGAACCTGACTTAGACAGTTTCTCCACGGTAACAGGCCCAGGAGCTGGGGCTGCCTCAGGCATGCGCTCGGAGGCAGTTCTGCCTTTATAGCGTGCTCATTGCTTATTTTTACTGACACCGTTTCGACATTGTCTGTGCACGCAGCACTGGAATGAAAGTGTCTTATGCTGGTCTAGTTGTAATGTGTAATTTCTCCTTCGTAAATCTAGTCACTTACTGCCTGAGGCAAAGGTGTCACCATTCGTATTTTCCTTGGGAAATTTCTAGCTTATTACTTTTGCTGAGTTCTTACTGTTTTTTAGATTCATATACTTTTGTGAGTGTGTAATTATTTGTTGTACATGTTGTAAATATTTATTCTTCGGCTTAACTTGTCACTGTTTTTCGTGTCTTTTGTTATACGAAGGTTTTGTCACAATATTGGATTCCTCTATGGCTTTTGAATTTGATCTATTCTAAAATATCCATCCCTATCCACAGCTCATAGTGATGTGATCCTATATCTTTTTCAAGATATCTGTACACACGCACACACCTCACATATGCACACATACCCTTTTCTCTTTATTTATTTATTTTTTAAAAATATATTTTATTGATTTTTTACAGAGAGGAAGGGAGAGGGATAGAGAGCCAGAAACATCAATGAGAGAGAAACATCGATCAGCTGCCTCCCGCATGCCCCCCACTGGGAATGTGCCCGCAACCAAGGTACATGCCCTTGACCGGAATCGAACCCGGGAACCCCCGAGTCCGCAGACCGACGCTCTATCCACTGAGCCAAACCGGTTCTGGCATACCCTTTTATCTTAAGTAATTCTTGATTTTTATCTTTGTAAATGTCTCATGCTACAAATTCTTTGTAACTGACTCAGTCATTTGCCATTTTGCAGCTTATGTTCTGAAATGTAACCATAGAATTTCATTTTAGTTCTATGTTTTTGTTTTATGTCTATGTTAATATTCTTGCATTTTCAATTATTACCACTTCAGTATTTGTTTTTATATCTGATAGAGCATGTTTTTTCGCTTTATCCCTTTTTAAATCAAAGATACCTTGATTTTCCTTGTTATTTTTCTATTGCACATGAATTTTAGAAACATGACAGTTCTATGAAAATTTTGTATTGAGATGATATGATTAGATTAATTTGGGGGAGAATTGACGATTTTATGAATTCTAATTATAAATGTTAGACTCCAGTGAGGTTGTAGATAACAGAAAACTAAAAAGCAGTGGCATAAGCAGGACAGAAGATAGTCTCTCAGTCGGATACGGGGGAGGTAGGGAGACCGTTGTGTGTGTAATGGCTCATGGTTTCAGGGCCCGGGGCTCCTAGTTTGCATTCGCTCTGTTCTTCAGCACACTAGTTGTGTCCCGCACACATGTCAGATGTGATAGGCCCTGGACTCTGTCTCCCGTCTTCATGTGGCTGGGCCTTCGTAGTACAGTTTTAACGCCGATATCTTTGCTTTTTGCATTGAGCTACAGTTTTCCATTATATAATGCTTTCCAGTAATTTGAGTCATGTGGTTGTATACACAGCTTAGAGCAGTGATGGCGAGCCTATGACACGTGTGTCAGAGGTGACACCTGAACTCATTTTTTTGGTTGATTTTTCTTTGTTAAGTGGCATTTAAATATATAAAATAAATATCAAAAGTATAAGTCTTCGTTTTACTATGGTTGCAAAGATCAAAAAATTTCTATATGTGACACGGCACCAGAGTTAGGTTAGGGTTTTTCAAAATGCCGACACGCCGAGCTCAGAAGTCACCATCACTGGCTTAGAGTGATGTCTTTTTATTTAAGTTTGCTTCCTTGGATATGTAACATCAATATCACTTCAGTTATTGTTGAAATGTTGACTCTTGTCAGTAAGAAGGAAGTACTCTTGTGGCATTAACTCTTGTCTTGACTTAACTGGATGAGGTGTAATAACAGTGATATCTGCCTACATTTTCAAAACTACTTGCTTAACTGAAAATGTTTTGGTTTGTGATTTTTTCACTTAGAAAATCCCATTTTCTATTCTGCTCAGTATACCCGAATGAGTAGCGGTAGCACTATCCTTCTTTAACACCTGAGGGTGCCAGAGATTCATGTTTCACTCACTACTTCAGAATTCGAAGCGACAAACATTATACTTCCTCTGCATGTTTGTATAGTTAGGCCTGTTTAAACTGACTGGCTATTTGATGATAATTTAGAATTATTGTTGATTTTTGGAAAATGTGATAATGCTTTATGGTTAAATATTTTTAGAGTCTTTATATTTTAGAGAAAAGTAATAAAATGCTTGTGGATGAATAATGCATATATATTACTTCTGTTAGTGGAGGTCTTTGAACAGCTAGGAGTTTAATGTGATTTTTGAAACTTTTCTTTAAAAGCCACTTTGAGAAAATAATATAGGATGGTTGGTTACATGTTATTTGCATAGATAGTATTACTCCAACTTTAATGTCCATTTTTTCATATTGCAGGAATCAGATTCTCTAGTGTAGACTAACCATATGTCCTACCTTGCTTCAAATGTAATTCATTGTTTTGCTGCTGTATGATTATAGTGTGTTTTAACCATTTGGTTTCAGAATAGCTAGTCAAGAAAGCCTCTTCTCCAGGGTCTGATGTAGGTACAGACTTTTGAGGACTGAATCATTTCTGCTGCCCCGCAGTGGACAGGGGAGTGCACTGGGGAACGTGGGGGGCTTTTAATCATCTTGGGTGAAAACAAGTCTGTCTTTCCTTGTGTAGGGGATTTGTGGATAAGATAGTGTAAATTCCAATTCCTCTTGATGCATCTCCTTTACTAAACCAAGAGCAGGGGAGATGGGCGCTAGAAGACAACGTTGCTTCTGGTTTATTTTTCTGATGGTATATGTACACAATGGGTAGAGTTACCAATTAATTTGAAAGGCTTACGAGGAAGGACACCATTCTTCAGTTCTCTTGCTCAGGGGAATTGAGTAAAGTGTCTTTTGAGGTCTCTTAGATCATTCATACATATAAACATCACCACTGCCTCTACCTCAAAGCTGGATCTTCCTGTTTCCTATTAGGGATGAAGATGACATCAACGATGTGACTTTCATGGCCGGGGTCAACCTCAGTGAGGAAAGTGCCCGCATCTTAGCAACAAACTCTGAACTGGTTGGCACGCTCATTCAGTCGTGTGAAGATGAGCCATTTCTCTTCATTGACGCTCTACAGAGGAGAATTTTAGACATTGGTAAGTGCCCGCGTACGATGGTGACCTGATAGGACTGCTCATTCCAGGGACAGTGATACCAGGAAATGGCCTTGGTTGGTCTTCCTGGAACTCGGAGGCTTACATAGATTTCATGAGTGCTATAAAAGAAGTATTTTATTTTAAAAATAGAAGCTAATATTTTATTCTTATTTCTTAATATGTTTACATGAATATCTGTACGCTAGGCCTGATGCATGAAATTTATGCGAGAGTAGGCCCTCGCAGCCCTGGCTTTATCCGGAGGTTGTCCGGGCAGCCATTCCGCTGTTTGGCTCTTCAGTCGATTTGCATATTACGCTTTTATAGATATAGAGACCTAAGCGACTGGCCAGCCATCTGGTAACTCTGACACACACTGACCACCAGGGGGCAGACTTTCAATGCAGGAGTGGAAACCGCAGGCATGGAAACATGTAATGGACTGATGAATCTCAGAGGGAATGGGGGAGGGTGGGAAGAGATTAACCAAAGATCTATGCATGCTAGAGGCCCGGTGCATCTTGGGGTCCCCCGGTCCCTGCAAGGATTGTGCCAAAACCTTCTCTGCGACATCCCCTGAAGGGCCCGGGGTTGCGAGAGGGCGCAGGCCAGGCCGAAGGACCCCACCGCGCACGAATCCGTGCACCGGGCCTCTAGTGTGCATATAATATACTTTCTTTCTGTCCTGCTTCTTCCTTGATTGGCCTTTAGGCCTATATGCGTACACATGTACACTTAGGTTACAAGTTTGTGTTTATGAAAGAAATAGCTATTGAGAGTGATTCCCTTTTTTCTTATCTTCAGCCCTGAAATGCAAACCCTCCCTTGCTTTAAAAGAACTAATTTAGAATATTAGGGTTTTTTCTAGGTCCAGTAGGTTGTTCGGTGGCTACATTACGTGAAAGGAAATTAAAGAGAACATAGCTTTTTTTTCTGGAGTGAAAAAGCTTTTCTGTTGTTTAATAACAAACTTGCGTTCATTTGAAAGGCTTCAGTCTCCTCAGATTAAATGGGAAAAGAGACAGACTGGCGAGGTATTGTGCAAGTGACGTACCTGTTCCTTGCGTGCTGACCCCAGGGCTTGCTGGAGCGCAGGTCTCCTTCACCCTCGTCGAATTTGGGGCCAGTACCAGTGCCTTTGAGTGCCCTTGAGCAGGGATCTTCCCATTTTATATTGAAGGTCAAACAGAAATAGGAAGGTTTCTGATTTTTTTATATCCCCCCGGTATATTTAAGGACTACAGAGTGCATTACTCTCACATATTTTACTTTACAAAATACTCAATAAAGAAATGCTTGAGCGCCTACTACTTGAGCTATTACTACTTTTTTTTTTATCTCTGATTTAAGTTGGGTACATATCCTCTTTCTTTCATCATGCAAAGCCAGCATGTGCAAGTAGTCTGGAGGATAGGAATTCAGAAGAGTTGGCTGTTTGTTTTCTGTTTGCTTGTGTGTTGTTTGACTTCTCTCCCTCTCTCTCTCCACGTTTCCTTCTTTCCATATGCATTCTGTACTGCACAGGAGCCAGCTCTTTAATTTTGGAACAAGCCCAAGTACTATATTTTTCTGTGACAGCTTGGGAAATTTCCTGGTACTTGAACTCCTGGTATTTGTAGCCATATAATTATCTGAAGCTTTGGTAGCATGTAAGTAGGTAATTTTGTCAGTTCCTTGCCCCTCTTACATATTTTATTTCTAGCTTGATTTGAACATTGATTATATGGTAGGAAAATTTTTAGCACTGGAAGAGCATTTTTTAATCTTTTTGGACAGGGATGGGCGATTGTTTTCTGCAGGGGCCAGATAATAAATATTTGCCACTTTGTGAGCCATGTGGTCTGTTTCCCAGCTGCTCCCCTCTGTTATTACACAAGCAGCTTACACAGTGTGTAAGCAATAGGCACAATTGTATTCCCATCATATTGTGTAAACAAACTGAATAGAGACCACATTCAGTTTGCAGCCTCTGCTTTCAAGGAAAATTCTAGGGACAACTATTGGTATTTTCAGTTCTTGATGAAACACAAGCCTGCCATTTAACAGGATGAGAAATTGCAAAACTTCTTACTTCTGAATTTTCCTAAGCTTGAAAAAAGAAAAATGACCATAGAGTGAATGGAGTTATGTTATTTTTGGGAATGTTTTCTATTTCTAGTAAAATTCCCTTTTTACTGAACAGGTTAAAAACTCTAAGATCATTCCTTAGTCACAGAAAATATAAATTTACCCCTAAAATTTTGGAAGAAGATTTTTCTACTTAAATATGTTAAAGTAAGCGTGCCAGTGTCTTCTCTGCTTGGTAATTACATACACTAACTCGCACAGACCTGCAAACCACCCAACAAATGTGCAGACACCAACTAGATCTCCTGATCAGCTATGTGGACTTTAACAAAGTGTGTTATTTCACAGTGGGGATTTTCTTACAGTATTAACTTTGTCATTTTTAAAATAGGTTTAGTGAAGATATTTAAAGATTTGATTGTTCATGAAATCCTGATATTGTTTACAAATCCAGCCCTGTTTATTTCTAATATTTGAAAAGTGTATCTTTCCATCGGATGACTGACTGTTTTGTAAATACATGTAAAATTATTTTCAAAGATCCCCTTCTAAACTAAATATTTAAAAATGTTCATCGTCTTAGTTTAAGCCTGAGCTGGCATGTCCCTCCCTGTCCACCGTGTGTAGCTGTAGTTTAGTCACTGGAGTGTGTGAAGTCCTGTCCCTTCTGCAGAAGGTCCCCGCTCCCTGTTTATGCTGATGTTTTTGGTAGATTTGACTTTGTGGTGTGGTTTCCCCTTTTGAATCTAAAGTTGGTGATGAATTCAGTTTGTTAGAAAGTAGTAACGTACATTTTGAAGGTTTGGCTTAGGAGAAGCTGGATAATTTTGTTTTGATCAGTACAAAAGTTTATTTAACAAAAGTTGAATGTGAAAATGGACAGGACTCTATATTGTAGTAAAGCAGGTGCTGTGGAGAGGGAACATGTGGAAGCAGTTGATTTCTCTGGTGACTACAGCCATTCTTTTTTTTTTTTTTTAATCTTTATTCAGATTATTACAGATGTTCCTCTCCCCCCCCCCCCATAGCTCCCCTTACAGCCATTCTTTATACTCGTTCCAAGGCTTCTAACATGATGGCACTATTTCCTCTTTCCTCGTATTACCACCACTCCAATATTGTTCTTTGCCCACCAGTTGCCTCTCCACACATATCCACCACAAGATTCATACAGGGATCAAATCCCGCAATATTCCTTGGACATGTCTGCCACCCTTTAATTTCCATGATAACTTCTTGTCCATAAATTTCTTTAACTCGGGCCGAAACCGGTTAGGCTCAGTGAATAGAGCGTCGGCCTGCGGACTGAAAGGTCCCAGGTTCGATTCCGGTCAAGGGCATGTACCTGGGTTGCGGGCACATCCCCAGTGGGGGATGTGCAGGAGGCAGCTGATTGATGTTTCTCTCTCATCAATGTTTCTAACTCTCTATCTCTCCCCTTCCTCTCTATGAAAAAATCAATAAAATATATTTAAAAAAAAAATTTCTTTAACTCGGGGGAGTGAGCTTTGTTCATGGTGGCCAAGCGAGCTCAGAGATGCCTCCAGACGGAATTCGTGGCCTTTGGTGCTCCCGCTGGATAATTTTTTAAATCTTCCTATCTGGTTTATTATAGTCCACATTTTGAATTAAAGTTTAACACTGATTATGGAATAATGTCAAAGAATGCATTTAAGATTTGTTGGCTTTTAATTAAAGTTTGTTTTTACTATACTCATTCACACTATTCAGATAGAGTGCAAAATCAGATTAATATTTTAAAATTTCTATGTATAGGCATATGTTAAAAACAAACACAACAGCCCTGGCTGGTTTGGCTCAGTGGTTGGAGTGTTGCCCTAAGACTGAAGGGCTGCGGGTTCGAGTCCTACCTCTGTTGCAAGCTCCATCCCAGCCTAGTTTGGGGTGTGTGCGGGAGGCAATCAGTCCATGTCTCTCTCTCTCTCTGAGTCTCTCCTCCTCCCTTCTACTCTCTCTAAAAATCAATGAGGAAAAAAATATCCTTGGGTGAGGATTAAAAAACAAACACAGCAACACTATTAAAAGCTCATTTAAATTCCACTACCTAATTACTTATATCTTTAGATTTAGGTCTCTGTTGATCCAGGTGGTTTCACCAAGCTGGAGAATTACTATTTAAATAGTGATAAGGTTGACTTGTAAATGAACTTCTGCCTTTGGGTATGTTTTCCTAAGAGTTTCTTTGTAGTTAGTAAGAGGAAGAGTGAAAGTCTGGTTTCAGAGTAGGAAGGAGAGACAGTGATTCAAATGGATGGATGGAATGAGGAGACTTTGAACCCATTTTGAATGTCAGCAGATTGGTAATGGACAAAAGGAGTATAGGTATGTCTGTAGACAAGGCATTAACAGAAATTCACAATCTGAATTCAATGAAATGCCAGAAATTGTTAGCACTGTCAAATAGGACTAAGTGTAATTTTCTATTTTTTTTTCATTACTAAAATTAACAGAATACAGCACTGATTTCTGCAGTTACCATTTTTCTCCCTGAATGCTAGGCTTGATTTGTGTTCTTATTAACTTTGTCCTATAAATGACCTTGCAAGGAGAATGATCCTAGAGGCTAACGAAACAATGTCTATATTTTCGGTGGCTCCAGGCTAGGTTTTATTAATATAATGTCTAAGATCTTTGAAGTTGTGACTTTACCAGGAAAATCATAATCTCCAAACCTTTATTCATAATGGGTCTGACTTCCAGGGGGAACAGAATGCCTGCTGTGCTAATTATTTCCATTATCAGCCTCCACCAAACACATCCTGGGTTCCTCTGCTTGCACAGGTAGAAAGCACGACATCACGGAACTGAGCTCCGAGGCCGTGAGTTTGATCTCCCATGCGACACAGGAGCGACTGCGAGGCCTCCTGGAAAAGCTGACCACCATTGCTCGGCACCGAATGACAGCCTACAAGGTAAAGGGAATCGTGCGAGCAGTCGAGGTTCTTCTAGCCTCTTTGTCATGTTCACAGTAGTTTTTTTGGTATGGATTTCTATTCTAAGTATATTTTTAAAGAAAATGATTGAGACATACTTTATGTTGGTAGAAAATTAAAATCACATTCCTAATTTGCCTTCCTTAATTCGCTTACGTGACAAACAAAGTTTAAAATGGAGTTTAAAATGGTATCCAAAGCTTCAGTGCTAGGGTAAATTGACATACGCATCTGCTCTGGCCGAGGCTTCTCCTTGTCGGCTCGTGATGGGGGAGGCGATGTGTTAGAACAGAACACTGTGTGGCTCTGCCCTCTTCAGGGGTCTGTGCTCTGCTCACACTCCTGTTCCTCTCAGTCAGTCACATCATTGCCTCGGTGCTAATACTGGTGCCACTCATTCTCGTCTTGACTACTTTTATATCGAAAACAGTTGAAGACAAGCATAGCCTGTCTACCCCTAATGGTGTGAACCACATCACTGGCCACCGTCAAGATGAAAGCCCTTGATTGATTTGAATGACAATACTCGGGGAGAGGTGAGGGATGAAAAGAAAAAGGATAAAGATCAAGCTTTCCCCCAATGTCAAGAATGTTCACACTGCGGTTTTGTACAACATGGGGTGTGGGTAGCCTCATGTGGTTTTGAGTTTGCAAGAATGGTCATGTGGTGCTGTCCTTGCCTTAGATTCAAAGACGCCAGGGCAGCATTGGCCACTGGCACATCCCTGGAGGAATCGTCGTATTTTCTCTCCTTTCTGCTTCATTTAGAACCTACTAATATAGTTGCTGAGGTCCTCACTTGTATAAATCCTTGTCAGAATTTGTTGGATTGACTTAAAAATATGTGATGAGAAGAAGAAAAAGCTTTAAAAAGCCCAAGATCAGTATTTCTTGGGTATGTTTCTAGACTTTGTTTCTTCTAGGGCATATAATTATTCATAGCTTTCTCTTATCCTTTTTATTTCTGTAAGATCAGTAATGATCTGCCCTAACTGGTTTAGCTTAGTGGATAGAGCGTAGGCCTGTGGACTGAAGGGACCCAGGTTCGATTCCGGTCAAGGGCATGTACCTTGGTTGCGGGCACATTCCCAGTGGGGGGCGTGCAGGAGGCAGCTGATCAATGTTTCTCACTGATGTTTCTAACTCTATCCCTCTCCCTTCTTCTCTGTAAAAAATCAATAAAATATATTTTAAAAAGAAAAGATCAGTAATGATCCTACTTTAATTTTTATTTTAGTTCTTTAAGTGGTAAAAGCAAATTACTGATATATAAGATTTTTCTTTTTAAATGTAGGCATTTACCGCTCTAAATTTCCCTCAGAGCAGTGCTTTCACTACATAAATAAGTTCTGACACATTGTGTTTTTGTTTTTATTCCTCTTTATTTTCTAATTTCCCTTGAGATTTCTTTGATTCATTCATTGGTTGATTAAGAGTGGCAATTTTTCACAGGTGTTTTAGAGTTTGTTGTTTAATTTCCACATTTTTGTGAAATTTCCATTTTCCTTCGTATTCTTGATTTCCAGCTTCATTTTATTGTGGTCAGAGAAGATTCTTTGTGTGATTTAATCATTTTAAATTTATTGAGACTTGTTTTGTGGCCTAGCTTGTGGTCTGTCTTGGAGAACGTTCCATGTGCCCTTGAGAAAAATATAGATTCTGCTGTTGCTGTGTAGAGTGTTTGTGTGGGTGTCTGCTAGATCTAGTTAGTTTATTGTGTTACGTTCTCCATTTCCTTATTGATCTTATGTCTAGATATTCTACCCATTATTCAAAGGGATCAATTGAAGAATTCAGGTATTATTATTGAACTATATCTCTTTTTAGTTCTGTCAATGTTTGCTTCATATATTTGGCCTCTTTAATTTGTATATTTTCTTTCTGAATCCTCACCTGAAGATATTTTTTCCATTGATTTTTTTTTTTTTTTTTTTTTTTAGA
>JAWPEG010000014.1:89086705-89117787 GCA_035771395.1 Myotis vivesi | reverse complement strand
GTGTGTGTGTGTGTGTGTGTGTGTGTGTGTGTGTGTGAGAAATTTTTCACTTGACCTACAGATTCTTTTCCCTGCTGAATAAATCATCCAGCCCGTTCACATTTCTGATTAAGGATCTAACAGCAGACAATAAGACAGACAATCGAGGTGTGAGACGTGTGATATGAAGCTGAAGAAATTGGTTTCTATAGTTACTTGACTGATTTCATGGAATTTTAAGGATCTTTGTGCTAAATCAGAGTGACTTCCTGAGCCACCTTTTCCTTAACTGTGCCTCTTGAACTATGAAATTTGTTGTTGCTCAACATCGCTGCACGCGGCTCCGAGGGGCCAGCAGCAGCAGCAGGTTATTCATGAAGGTTTTAAAGGCCCTGATTGTGTGGATTAATGTAGGAGCTGAGGCAAAACAAATGGAAATCTAGTAAAAATCTTAGTCAGTGTGGGTTTTTACACTCAAGTAGAGAAAGAAAACACATGAGCTCTGAATGGCAGGGTTTCTGGATTGGGGTGAGAACAGTAAAGAGAATCGAAACCAGAAACATTTCATTTCAACAGCAAAACATTTCTCATGCTCATGTCTTTCCAGTGGGAAACTTATGTAAAAATAGTATCTGAAGAAAGTCTGATGAGAACTGTACCTATAATCACTTTATCAGCAAGCTTGACTTGGTGATAGATTATCTGGGGATGGGCAGCTATGATTGCTCTGAGCCATGGGTAGCCCTCTTTGTTTTAATTAAGAATTGATAAAATGCTTATGCACTTTCTTTTCATTGTAACCCTGTTTTGGAAAATAATGTATCATAAAGCTCACCCTTTTATCCTTAAAGATCTTACCTGCCTGTTCCTCCTTCATAAACATCTGAATCTGAGATTAATTTTTCCTGCAGTTTCTGTGGGATGGTTTTGTTTGTTTCTTTGTTTGTGTTTTATATTGTGTATAATTATTTCCTGAGAGATGAATTGGTAGACAGCATTTATTTCTAATTTGTGAGAGTAAATGTGAACAAACAGTACGTCTCTTAATGAGAGCAGGTGGTACCAAGCCTGTGTTTCCCCTCTCCCTTGCCACCTTCATTCAGTTCCTTTTCCTAGCAAGATTAAATGGATTCAATATAATTTCTTTCCAAAATATTTTGAAATTTTTCTATCTTGGATCCATTTTTTTGAAAAAAAAAAAAAATCAAATACACTGGCCCTATTCCAAGAACAGAGCCACTCTGTGTTAGTTGCAAATGTTTGATAAAGTAAAATATTGTCATTTCGTTTCCCCTGACCCCCAGAGCTCTTACTGACTTCAGTGTTCTGAGGGGCCTAATTTAGAGTCCAGCACAGAGGGATACCATACTTGTTTAGTTGCAGAAATCACCGACCCTCCCTTAATAAAATGGAGTTGGCCATTTGTCAGGTTATCTTTTGGGATGTGCTCATGGTTATCACAGTGGTATGGAGCATAAAGCTTTAGTTTCTGATATTTTTTTTGGGAGGGGCACACATTTTCTTTGTTCATTTGTGAAAATTTGCACAGATTTCTTAGAGTTCCTTGATTTAGAGCTGCCGTTCTTTCCTTTTCCACCTATCTACCAGGCGGTCCTAGGTAACAGGTTAGTGACTGCGTTTTCTGAACACAGGACTCTAGAGCTGTGTAGAGAAGTTGCAGCTTGATTGTTGCCAGGAAGTGTGTCAGCAATGACGTCTGTCACATAAATATTAAGTCACAGCGTGAATCCCCTCATGCATAAGGTCATGGTCCATGTGTGCTTTCGCCTGGTGAGGATGAGAGTTCTGATCTGGCTCTTCTCCCCTGTGGGTCCCTCTCTCTCATGCAGCTGTAGAGGCTGTCATTTCTTCTTTGCATTCTGGACATCAGGGCAAACTTACATTTGGCACGTTCTTATCAAATGTTTGTCATCCTTCTAGTGACTTCTCCCAGTGTGGGTGTTCTCATCTGGCACTTTAAGAAAACTGCTGCCTCTGGGTTTGCCTCCAGCTGTCCCAGTACACTGACACCGCTCCCTGCCTGCCGTCCTCAGGGAGCCTGTCTGCTTGGAAACCTTATTATTGTGGGGCTAACATGTTTGGATATCCCTGTTTCAACTTTAGGGCTTCTTTCCTTTTTTCATTTCTTTCTTTTTTAAAAAAAAAAATATTTTATTGGTTTTTTACAGAGAGGAAGGGAGAGGGATAGAGAGTTAGAAACATCGATCAGCTGCCTCCTGCACACTCCCCACTGGGGATGTGCCCGAAACCAAGGTACATGCCCTTGACCGGAATCGAACCTGGGACCCTTCAGTCTGCAGGCCGACACTCTATCCACTGAGCCAAACTGGTTAGGGCCCTTTTTCCATTTCTGCTTGAGAAAATATAAGCGTTCTCTCAGTTGTAACATTATATTTTAAATACTGACACTTTTAAATTTTGACTTAAAAGTCTTTTTCCTAGATACCTTTCCTAAAATGCAAACACTGACATTCTTCCATTTCCCTCCTTGTTTGAGAAAGGTTTCTGATAGATTCCTAATTGCCAAATTCCAGTTTCAAACAGCAGGCACGTCTTTGTTACATGCAGCTGCAGACGTGTCCGAGTGTGTGCGGTGCCCTTGATGGCCATCCAGCCCTCATGTTTCCCTTTCTCACCCCACCATCCAGAGTTGTCAGGGCAGCCGTCTGACCTTGGAGCGCAAACGTCCTGACTCCTCTTGCGCATTTGTTATCTATACTACAACCCTCTTTCCTCTTGAATGTCTTCTTTCTCCATTGGGAAATGTGATTTCAGGGCAACGGTGCAGAGTGAGACAGAGAATTCACTTCCTTTTTAACAGGTCCTAGCATTCCCACTTTCATTTGTTATTGACTAGAAGGAAGAAAAGTGAAGGCAGGGCATATACCTGCTGACATGTTCGTGTCACAGTGCAACCTGTAGAAACGGGGCAAAAGAATAAGTATTGAATGATTAAAACGCATAAGAGACTAGAAAACCTGTACCTTGAAGAATTTTGGGTTTTGTTTATAGAAAGGACTAGAGGCCCAGTGCATGAAATTCGTGCACGGAGTGGGGTGTCCCTCAGCCCAGCCTGCCCCTCTCCAATCCGGGACCCCAGGGATCTGGCCTAAACCAGCAGTCGAACATCCCTCTCACAGTCTGGGACTGCTGGCTCCCAAACGCTTGCCTGCCTGCCTGATTACCCCTAACTGCTTCTGCCTGCCAGCCTGATCGACACCTAACTGCTCCCCTGTCAGCCTGATCGCCCCCAACTGCCCTCCCCTGCTGGCCCAGTTGCCCCCAACTGCCCTCTCCTGCAGGCCTGGTCCCCCCAACTGCCCTCCCCTGCTGGCCTGGTTGCTCCTAACTGCCCTCCCCTGCCGGTCATCTTGTGGCAGCAGCAGAGGTGTGATGGGGCATCACCTTCCCTTGAATGCCGGGTCTCCTCCCACCCCTGAGGGCTCCTGGACTATGAGAGGGGGCAGGCCAGGCTGAGGGGACCCCCCCCCCTCCAGTGCATGAATTTCATGTACTGGGCCTCTAGTGTGTATATATATATATGCAAACACATTTTAAAAGAAGGATTGCTCTCCTGTCATTTGTGGAACAAATAGAAAATGGTTCTTAGTTTTCTTTAGTTAAATGTTTTCTGCTTTACTTACGACTCCATTATCTGTGGTTTATTCTCCGTTAATCTGAAGTGACCTCTTGCTGTGTCTCCCGGAGACTGCCTGTCTCACCAGACACATGCACTATTTCCTATTTTCCATCTGCTCTTTTTAAATATGTGACGAAGACAAAAGTAGGCGCCATGACCAGCTCCTCTCCCTCTGAGCTCTGTGTGTAAACGTTGTCTTTCTTCCTCCCATCTTCTAGCTGCAGCAGTTGGAGCTCGCACAGATCCAGCAGCGAGATGCGAACCTCACCGCCCTGGCTGCCATTGGGCCGCGGAGGAAGAGACTCCTGGAGGCTGGGCCTGGGAGTGAGGTAGGGATGGAATGCCTGCCACTTTATTTTTCACGTCAGCAAAGCCAGCCGAAGGGAAGCAATTCATGCAGATGGTTTACCCTGCCTTGCACGCATTTGCTGCCAGATGCTCCTGAAAATTTCCCTTTGCCTGTTTTATAAAACCTAAATTTCTGTCCGCTTGTAAGGTATGTATCTCCTTGAACTTTACTCCTACTTAATACTTACTTTGTATTTCTCCCTATATTCCATCTCTAGTCAACCTGAGGCTCGCTCTCTCAGCTTTTTATTTCTGTGCATTCTTTGTAGCAGTCTTACATAACCCTCACTCTCCTGTGTGTCTGAATCCAGCTTGTCTGTGAAGATCGAATCTGCCGGCTTGTTTTCCCACGCCCCTCAGCTGTTCTTTCCCACAGAGCTCGGAGAGACACCTTCGTGAGGGCACCTCAGCGTCCTTAGGGGTTTGGTGGCTGTTCTCTTTCATGACAGAAATGGTTGCCATCAAACCAGTATCCTAAAGTCAGTGGGAGTGGTAGAAGCTTGGTGGCAGACACAGGTGGCTCTTAATTGCTAAAGCCTAACTAGGTGTAGCTACTGCAATGGTCAGCAGATATCGGAGTTAGAGCCCCTCAGCCCGTCCATGGACTTAAGCCAGTTCCTGGACCCAGAGACCTTGAATGATGGGAAAGCCAGGTCCTCTTGAGGAAAGACCCGGCTGTCCAACCCACATGTCTGCCGTGCATCTCCTCCTTGCCTTTCTCAAGACGCACAGCCGGCTACTGGAGTGACTGGGCATCGCAGGGACAATTACTAGACTAGGGATTGCTGGACACTGGGCCTGAGGAGTTCTCGGGGACCCAAGCACCACTGTGTGCCATCTGTGCATAGAGTTTGGGCTGAGGCCCATCTCCCAGTAGGTGGAGGTGCTTGCTTCCGTGTTTCTGGATGCATGATTGGAATAGACTTACTTAATGCCTACTAGAGCTCTCTCCGTGCGCTCCTGAGTGGGAGTGAGAGAGAGCCCAGTAGAGCCACTAGAATGTGGCCTAACCACCAAATGAGAAATTGTTCCCCCAGGAGGTTATAGAGCCGCATTGGCGGTGGGAAAGGTGCTGCAGTGGTGATTCCGACCACAGCCCTTCAGCTCACCTGTGGGGCAGTAAAGACGGCAGGTGTTTCTCAGGGATGGTGATTGCTCATATCAGCTTACCCGGGTGTGGCTTCCATTGCGGTGAGTACTCAGCAGTGGCTGCTGCTAGAGCAAGTCAGGGCAGCCCCTGGCACCTGGTGTGCAGGTATGAGTCTGGTACGTGCTTTTCCCTCTCTTCTGACTAGTAAAGACAGTCAGAATTAGATGCTTTCGACTGGCAGGCTCAGCAATATACCTTCACTAACCATCTCTCAGTCAGGCTGCTATCATAAGCTAGTCTTCCAGACCTGGATAGCCTCTCCTTCCAGGGCATTATGCGAATGCAAATGCTGATACCAAGCTATTGAGACTAGTGAGCAAGAGACAATAATCTGGACATTGGTGAGATGCATGCGTGCCAGGGGAGCACCCCATAAGCACAGGGTCTGCCGTCTCGGTGCCCTGCTAGGAGTCCAGTGGTTTGGAGCATGTTGTGCTGACCTTCCCAGGTACGAGACAGCTTGCTCTTTGTGTCTGCTGCCATCACGGAGAAAGGACACATTTGGGTATTTACCCCTACAGTGCCAGGGAGTGCAATCGCGCTCCTGTCTTTCGCCAAAAGTGCTGGGAGCGCTATCAAAGCTTCAAAATGGCGTCCAGTTCTAAGTCTGCTTTTATTAGTGATGATGGTATTGCTAAATATGTCAATGTAGTAAAGGTTTCCTTAAGTTTTTGAATATGTAACTTCATTTACTTGTGATTCATAATTTTTTTCCTAAACTGCTGTAAAATCAGCAAAAATGCCTTGGCAATTTTAGCATAGTTCCTAGGATATTGGTTGGCACTCAGAGGGTTAAAAGCAGCATTTGCCTCATGTAATGTGAAATGGGGACTGTCCCACTTTCAAAGCCTGGCTCCGCTCAGATGCCTAACAGGCGTTCGGAAGCCTGGCCTTTCTCATCTCGTGTCTGGAGTCCCTTCTGTCTCCTTCCTGTATTTCCAGCAGGTCCTTCACTGTCAGCTCTTCCCTGGCACATAACCCTTTTGGCTCCTCAAACTGTTTCTATTTAGGCATTTATGTCAGCATTCCTCCCCTGGTTCTGTAATAGAAAATTTTCTATTTAAAACTAGAGGCCCGATGCATGAAATCCATGCATGGGTGGGGTCCCTAGGCCTGGCCGGCAATCAGGGCCGATCTGTGGGCCACCGGCAGGGCCTTGGCCAGTCTGGTACTGGCGCCACTCCCCTCTGCCGCCACCCATCGCCTCCCCTCCCGCTGGCACCCACCTTGACTGGCCTGGGGCTGCGGGATGGGGGCAGCTCCTGCGTTGAGCATCTTCCCCCTAGTGGTCAGTGCACATCATAGCAACCGGTCATTCTGCCATTTGGTCAATTTGCATATTAGGCTTTTATTATATTTAAAATGTTAATTTTCATAAAAATAATAGGTTTATTGTAGAAAGTTATCCACATCCTATCATATTTTTACAAAATTCATAGTACAGTAATATTTCTGTTAATCTGTTTTTTTAGATAATGACATAATGTGTCCATCTGATCCATGTCTTCAGATGTTCTACACATTTCATTGGCATATTGTAATTTATCCGTCCCCATATGTTTTCATTTCCGATATCATGTGTTGTGGCAGCTTCATGGCAGTGAGTGGATGAGATCGTTGTTGGAGGGCTAAGTAATGCTTGGGAACAAGCCATCAAAAGACGGTATATTTTTCTTCCAAATGTATTTGGCTTAAAGCTAAGGATGACAGAAGGGTCTTCATGTAAATGCTCTAAAGCCCATAATGTGGCTCATTTTCACTGTTTGTTCAGTGGTGTTCCTGGGCACTAGACACCTGATTGTACCAGAAACATTGATGGGATCCCAGCTAAGTGCCAAACACTAAAATATTCAGAGGCACAAATCCTTGCCTCCTGGCGAGTGAGGAAGTTCAAGGTATTTGCCCTCACTGGATGCCTGTGGTGGTGGAGTCAGATACAGCGCACTGGTACTCACACGGGAGCCGCACCGCGTCTCGACGTGGTGAGTGTGTGCCTATGGCACTGGGGGAAGTGCTACCTGTGTTGATCGTAAGAACTCAAGTGATGTGGTCCAAGGATGGGACGGAGGCCTGGAGGAGGAGGCCGGGAGAGGATGGCTGTGGGGAGAGGGGAAACTGGCCTGTGCATGGTCACAGTCTGCGAGGAGAAAGGAATGAGAGAGAGGAGGTGGCGGGGGAGCTCTGGTCTGCTCGTGGTGTTCGTGTTTGTCACACTTGGATGCTTGGACCTGGTCATGAAGGAGATATTTGCCATTGAAGTATTTTAAGCAGGAAAACAGTATTATCGGATTATTCATTATTTTAGAAATATTCTCATTGCAGTGTAATATTCATACTGGTCATAGGGAGTTTCTGACCTTTAAGAAAGAAAAGAAGGAGGGAGAGCTGAAACCGGTTTGGCTCAGTGGATAGAGCGTCGGCCTGCGGACTGAAGGGTCCCAGGTTCGATTCTGGTCAGGGGCATGTGCCTGGGTTGTGGGCACATCCCCAGTAGGAGATGTGCAGGAGGCGGCTGATCGATGTTTCTCTCTCATTGATGTTTCTGACTCTCTGTCTCTCTCCCTTCCTCTCTGTAAAAAATCAATAAAATATATATTTTAAAAAAGGAGGGAGGAATAGGACTTGAAACATGGTGACTGTGTGGGACATTCCGTTAGAGACCTCACGAGGAAATTGAAAATGATGTCTGGAATTTCAGAAGGCCTTCTTTTGGGTAAAGATGGGGGTCATTAACACAGGACAACCAGGATATCCTTATTCCTCTGTCATTACGCAGCCATTAGAACTCAGAGCTCATGGCTGCATGCCACATCAGTCTAGTTGGACATGTTACTTTTATAGAAGACTTAGAAGTGACAAGATTCTACGAGTTAACATGCAGGGTTGTCAGTGTTCTGAAATACCTCAGAAAGAATAAGATGAAGGTAGTAAATGCGAATGTGTTGCTTAAAAGTCCTGCTCGTTGGCCAGCAGAGGGCAGTCAGCCTCGGCCGGGCCTTTTCCTGCGCGCTGTCCTTCAGTCCTGGGAGCTTGGTCTTTGGGATGTTGGTGTCCGAGTTCTTATCACACACCCAAGCAGCCAGGGCGCTTTTTAGGGGTCCTGCCTTCGAGACTCAGAAGATGTGTCATTTTTCTTTCATTTCACCCCCTGGTCCCGTGCCTAGTTCTTGCTTTCTTTCCCCTGAAAGGCTGAGACTTGAGTTGTCCCTTGAGAGCTGCCGAGGTCACATGGGCTGAGAGTAACATCGGGTGGCGGTCTGAGGAATGTGATGTAGCTGTCCGGCTCACTAGTGAGCATTGCCTTTTCATTCCTGGTTCACTGTTCGGGTTCAGAAACGCAGTCTGTTTCCTTAGTCTTACTATTCGGGGTGGACTGAGAGAGGTGGACATTAGCATCTAGAGACCCTGTTGATAAACGTGGTCGGTCTGTCCAGCTGAGAGCTGCTCGCTGTGATTGCAGGAACTTATGGGATCCCTGTCCCAGGACAGGCCCTTCACTTGCTGCCACGTGTGTGAAATGCCCGTTAGTCTACTGTTTAGCTTTAGCCAGCGGTTCTCAACCTGTGGGTCCCGACCATCGGAAAACACATATAGCATATCAGATATTTGCATTACGATTCATAACAGTAGCAAAATTAAGTGATGAAGTAGCAACGAAAATAATTTTATGGTTGGGGGTCCCCACAACATGAGGAACCGTATTAAAGGGTCGCGGCATTAGGAAGGTTGAGAACCACTGCTGGCATTCAGAGCTCCACTACATTTAAAACTTTCACTGGGACGGACGAGGGGGGGGCGGGCAGACTAGGGTGTGTGTGAGGAGGGCGAGGGGAGAGTGGCAGGACAGATGAGCTCTAAGGTAGCCAGGACTTGAGAGAATAAGGTGGCAGGAACGTCCAGTTAACCAGGGGATGGAAGGAAAGGCCTGGATCCAGGGTTAGGTGCATCTCGGTCTGGAAGCCGCCTGCTTCCCAATCGACTGAGGAGTGAATTTCTTAAAGTGAGGGCCGCCTGTTGTTGAGTGTGTGCTCCTGCCAGGCCCTGGTCCCATGGAGCTTTCCAGCAGGCCCACCCCACCCACAGTCACCCACACTGCCTGCACTTTGCAGGTTAGAACCAGAGCCACAGAGACGCTCAGTGCTGTGTGGGCTGCCTGCGGGGGGACAGCTAGTGGTCGCCACTCTCGGGCCTCCTGCCTGTTTTATGCTCCCAACACAAAACTGCTCCGCGCCGCTAGCCCATGCCCAGTAGCCCAGGCAACTTCTGAGCTGATGAAAACGTGGGCCGCACAGAGCTGAGTTGCCCTGGAAACGGGCCCTGGGGCGGTCCCGGTGGTTCTGCCTCTCAGTAGGGCGGCAGCCGTGTAAAGGACGGGGGAGCAGCAGAAAGGCTCCTAAGGGCTCCTCCACAGAACCTGCTCTAGGAGGCCAAGGGAATGTGTGTTTGGATAAGTGCATTTTTAAAATTACTGTGTCATTCTTAAAATGGTGCTATTTCTTTGAAATTGGTGACTGACAGTTTTTTTTCTTTGTGAAACCCGAATTTATTTCTATTTAAAAATGCTCAAGAGACTTTAAAAGGCCCAGAAGCCCAAGGGTCGCCGTTGGATTTAAGATTGTCCCGAGGTGGTGACTGTCCGCTCCCCTTTGGTGAGGCAGCAGTGTGACCCTTGGTAATGAGACACCTCGCTAATTCCAGCTGGATCCTGGCGGCTTCCTGTGACTGCCAGGATCTGTCATACATGGCATCAGGTTATGGCCGATGAGAAACGTAACACCAGAGACAATCTCAAGGCGTCTGCAGTTCTCGTGAATATTCTGTCTGCTAACTCTTCGCAGTCAAGCCAGTGATGGTCAGTGTGCGTGAGGGGCAGAGGCCATGATGCGTGTCCCTGCAAAGACGGGTATTGAATCAGTTCTTTGAGAAGGAAGCTAGCAGACACCCTTCACGATGAAACACGTGACCGTTATTTTCTTACTAGAGCAGAAGAGCACCTCAGAAGTTTGGTTATAAAATCAGAAATCCGAGGCGTGCTGTCACTGAACAGTGAAGGCTCACTCCGTGGCCGGCCTGTTAGCAGCCGCGGGCTTCCCGTTCGCTGTGCTGCCAGGAGCACCTGTGTGCCCTGCTCAGGCATCGTTTCTTCTCCCCCTCATTGGACTCCGCCTTCCCTTGACCCTCTTCATCCAGAGGAGGAGTCCCGGCTAAGGCATATCCTCATGCAGAGCGTTGATGGGGAAAACCCGCTCAGAAATGAATAGCACGTGGGCACACAGTCTTTTTTTCCTCCTTTCAGAGTCTGGTCTCTGAGCTACACCAGTGCTCTTCGGCACTGACAGTGTGGTGAGACCAGAAGTCAGTGCTGAGTTGCTTTGGGAAAGGACTCGTGGGTGGAAGAGAATGAAACTGATGATGAAAGGGCTTTAACTTAACTGTGCATGGCCCCCGCCCCCGGCCCCCCTTCCTATGGTCAGTGGAGAGGTGGCTGATGATTCTGCCGGTTGTTGTGAAAATGACAAGTCTGACTGGACTTGCCCAGATCACAAGCCCGGGAATAAAATGCATGCGTTTGTGTCCGGGTTCGAGGAGGGCTGACTTTCTAGGCGGTCACTGTTTTAGGGGCGAGGCTGCTGTCGCCTTGGGCCAGTGTGAAGCATGAAAGGTGCTTCTGTTGGGCCGCCTGCCCCTTGGGTGGCTTCATTTAGAACCTTGCCCCGGGCGCTGCCGCATCCTGTCGGGTGACCTGCTTTTCAACCCTGTGCCGGCAGCTGCCATGCGGCTCTGCCCCGGGCCCTTCGGGCTTGTCACGTGACACGCATGACCTGTGGCCCCTTTGTTCCTCACCCAGATCATTAGGTCTTTGTACACGTTTTCTGCTTAACAATTTTGCTTTGTTTTCTTTTCTCTTTTTCCCTCTTTACTCCCCTTTTTATTTCCTACCTAACCAAGGTTTTTTTTAAGTGTTTTTTATTTGAGGTATGTAACATGGATCCAGAAAAGTACCCGGTCATAGGCTCTGATTTTCCAGAGCACCAACGCGCCAATGAGAACATCACCAGCAAACCTCCCCTGCTTCTAGTCACCATCCTCTCCCTCGGGCCTCTGTCCTCACCTTTGCAGCCAGGCCTGTTTTCATCCACAGAGAAAGGGACTCACACGGTGTATATTCCTGTGTCTGCTCCTCCATCTAACATTGCTGTGATGTTCCCCCGGGTGCCCAGCTGGTTACTGCTGTAGGACTCCGTTTGTGTGGCTGCTCCACCGCGATCTCTTCTACTCTCAATGGGCTTTGGGTTGTTCCTAGTTGGGGCTGCCAGGAAATGTGGTGCTAAACTTTCCTGCGTGTGTCTGTGGATGAACAAAGGACATGTTTCTGGATGTTTACATGGAGGTAGAGTTGCCCAGACATAGCGCATCCACCTGACCGTTTAATCTCACAATTTGTATAAAACACTATATAACTGATTTTGGGCAAACTCTTGGTAGAAAACATCTGTAAATTTATAGAGACTCAGCTTTAGCATAATGTAGTCAATTTCAAAAGTGTCTCTACTTACGTGCGCTGTATAAACAGATAAGTCCAATATACAACAAC
The DNA here is from genome assembly GCA_035771395.1 of Myotis vivesi. Taxonomy (NCBI): domain Eukaryota; kingdom Metazoa; phylum Chordata; class Mammalia; order Chiroptera; family Vespertilionidae; genus Myotis; species Myotis vivesi. The sequence goes on along the minus strand of JAWPEG010000014.1, from coordinate 89,106,054 downwards.
ATTGCCACTCACTGCCCATGACACACCTTCTTAACTCTCTTCCTAATGTTTACTTTTTAATCCCAAGCGGTGGGCCCCTTCTGCAAAAATGTCAGGAAAACGTTTCGATGGGGTAACGTGCGGATGACACCACCTCCCCGTGGCAGTGCCGCAGGGAGGAGGGACGGCTGGTGCTGCCGCCACTCCTGGCGGAGGCGCCTGTGTCTGTACAAAGTGCTCCTGACCCAGAGCCTGCAGGAGCGACAAGCTAACATTGGTTCCACGTTTAACCTTAAGGAGTGTAGACATGTGGTTGTGACATCATATCCCCCAAAACGGAATAGTATCTTTTAAGGAGATTTTATTTGACCATCAGGTAGATGCCCCCCAGTCATTCTGTGAATATGTGTAACTTAAGCTGAAATTATGTTGACTTGCCCTTGCCGGGTTGGCTCACAGGCTAGAGCTTCACCCCTCAGACTGAAGGGTCTCGGGGTCGATTCTGATTAAGGGCACGGACCTCAGTGTTGGGGTCTGTGCAGGAGGCAGCCAGTCGATATGTTTCTTGCACATGGATGTTTCTCTCTGTGTGTTTCTTCCACTCTCTAAAAATCAATGGAAACAATGTCCTCCGGTAGGATTTAAAAATTTAAAAAATTGACTCTTGTTTTGACCATAGTGATTTTGGAGATCATAAGAAGGTCGTTCCTCCCCTCCATTAAAAAAAATGTAGAGGGAATAATGATAATGTGATGGCTATAGAAGGATAGCAGCAGAACCAGAAGGTCTGCTTCCTGTGTTAGAGAAGCAGCTTTTCTTGTGTAAGTCCTGGGTGGAGAAAGGAGGTTCCCACCCGATCAAGATGTTTTTGAAACAAAGTATAGCAAAAAAAGAATGAGAGGATCGAGGATTTTGTTTTCATAAAAGTACCCTTTGTCTAGGAATTCTGTATTTTTTATTCCAATCTTATTTTTTTTAAATAGTGGTATATACACTTTGATATTTCGAAAACTGTCTTAATACAGGTGTGCTGGGTTTCATTCATTTTTTTAAAAAATTTATTAGGGTGACATTGGTTATGAAATTATATAGGTTTCAAGTGTCCGTTTCTAGGGTACATCACCTGCATTTTGCACTGTGTGCCCACCACCCAAAGTCAGATCTTCTGTCCCCTTATATTTGACCGCCTTCACTGCTCCCCACTTCCCTCTGATAACCATCATGCTGTGGTCGGCGTCTATGAGTTTTGGTTTGTTTTTCTTATCTGTTCATTTGTTACTTTCAGCTTTATATCCCACATGTGAGTGAAATCATAGGTTCTTGACTTTTTCTGTCTGAGTTACTTTACTAAGCACGATATTCCCAAGGTCCATGTTGTCCCAAATGGCAGTGTTTCATCTTTTCTCAGGCTGCACAGTCCACCATAGTGTATATGTATCACGCCTCCTTTATCCACTCACAGTTAGAACTCACATTGGTTCTGTTTAAACCACTGCATCCAGTTCAGAAAGTGTTGCTATTAATCTACCTTCGTCTGTGTTCTCTAAGTCCTAGACATCATAGAGATGATAGTCCCTGTCCTCCGAGAACTCGTGGTCCAGTGGGCATGGGTGGTGGTGGCAGCAAATGCTGTGATAGACTGTGTAAGGTGCTTGCCACAGTGAGAATTCCCTGCAGGAAAGGGAGTAGACCACTTGAAATGGCCCTAGAAGATGAGTAGATTGGCCTGGAGTGGCCTTTGGCTGATCTCTGCCTTCGGCTGGAGTTAGGTGCTCTGTAAAGGAGCGATGGGAACTGAGGTCGGGAGGGGGGAGCCAGTGATGAGTTTGTACCTGATGTGATGGGCAATATAGCAGTGACCGAGGACACGCCATTTATTACTTATTTTTGTTATTTTTTATCCTTTCCTGAGGATGTGTTTTTATTGATTTTAGAAAGAGAGGAAAAGGGGGGGAGGGGTCGAGAAAGAGAAACATCGATGTGAGAGAAACATCAATCGGTTGCCTGGCTAGGAATGGAACCTGACAGCTTTTGATACGGGACGGTGCTCCAATCAACTGAGCCACCCGGCCAGGGCAAACCTCCCTTTAGATCAAATGAGAAATTGAGTCCCAGCTAATGTTGCTGTGTGACCTTAACCTATCTAAGCTTAGTTTCCTCATTTGGTAAATGGAACGTTACCCATGTAACATGCTGTAGTTTTATGTAAAAGAAAGTGGATTATGTGTGGAGAGCGCTTAGCAGGTGCTCAAGTAGCTCTCAGGACAAGGGGTGCCATGGAAGCTGACTTGTTTTGACCCCAGTGTTTTGGAGACCATAAAGTGGGACTTCCCTCCTCTCCATCAAAACAAAGCAAACTAAAAAACAAAAATGTGGAGGGAATGATTAGAATTTGTGGTTCTAACAGGGTAGTGACAGAACCAGAAGGTGTTTGGAACATAGAGTGGTGGGATCTGAACCGCTTAAGCCTTTCCCTTTTATTTCTATAACTAGAGGCCCGTGCATGAAAGTTGTGCACTGGGGCCGGGGGGGGGGGCCCTCAGCCCAGCCTGCGCCCTCTCGCAGTCCAGGATCCCTCACTTCTTACTGCCCACCTGCTCGCTGCTCCTTAGCACTGCTGTGGAGGAGGGAGAGGCTCTTGCTGCTGCACTCGCCAGCGTGAGCCTGGCTTCTGGCTGAGTGGCGCTCCCCCTGTGGGAGTGCATTGACCACCAGAGGGCAGCTTCTGTGTTGAGCATCTGCCCCATGGTGGTCAGTGCACATCATAGCGACTGGTCGTTCTGATCATTCTGCCGTAAGGGTGGCTTAGGCTTTTATTATATGGATGACATGCAGAAGACTGCCCACATTCAAAGTGCATGCTCTGATAGGGCTACATGCACACGCACCTGTGGAATCACCACTCAAAACAGCTGACCATCCCCGTTACTCCCAAAAGTCGTGTCCAAGCCCTTCAAAGAGGACAGTCTGTGCAGCAAAGAAGGGCGTGAAATGGAGCCGGGAGTAGAGAAGTCGATAGGAGGCTGCGAGGCCCGGGGAGACCGAGAATGTGGGCTCTGAGCGGGGTGAGCAGCAGCTGGGCCCCCACGAGGGTGCATCCTGCAGGCAGGGCCGAGCGGCATCGCTGTGTCGTCTCTAGCACTGACCAGTGCTTGTTTTAACGTGTTTCTCCCTTTCCTCCATTCAGGGCTTAAAAGACAACCTTCTGGCTCCCGGGACCTGCAGCCTGGCAGGCAGCAGGCAGCTGCCTCGCCCGCGGGCCACGCGGGTCTGCCTGCGAGACCTGGTGTTCTGCATGGAGCAGGAGCGGGACATGAAGCACTCGCGAGCACTCTACCTCGCGCTTCTGAAGTGACCCGCTTCCCGCCTGCTGTCCCTCCAGCCAAGGCTCGAAGGCTCGGCCTGGAGCTGCCCTGCAGGGACTCCGCACTGGGGGCCCTTGTTTACAGTCATGAACTTCCGTTGTGTCTCAGTGCACATTGTGGGGCGGACTCGGCTTTCCTCCTGGAAACGGGTCGTGAGGTAGGTCACTCAGATGCAGGCATCTCCTGTGCAGGAACCACAGTTCACATCGCCATGTCCTGCCACCACGTGAGTCCCAGTTTGTGGGGATATCTGACAAGTGTAGCTGCTGATACATATACCTCATTGCAAATGGTGAAGGCGGAGGCTATCAGAAGGACTGACGCCCCCGTCACACTGAGGAGGGAAAAGGAAGACGGAGCATAAACCGGAAGTGGCCACCTGTGCCCCCGGCAGGGCAGGCCCAGAGCTAAGGGCCATGGTTTGTTGATGGAAAACAACCAGCCCGACAACAGGAATGTTAGCAACATTTCAAACTGCAGTCTCCAAAGCGAAGCTCTTCTTTGTTCTGTGTATCTCTTTAACCTCAAGGACAGTTTTGTAAACTCTTTTAGTTGCCCTATGTTTTAAGTGTCTTGTTGCATTAAAAAAATCCTAATTGGTGGTTTAAAGTTTTTAATAGGGACTCTGTGGGGGTTCTGGACTCAGAAGGCAGGGCTAGCACCTCTTGCACTCGGCTCTGCGTGTATCTGAGAAGCATGTTCTATAGACTCACCCAGGAGGAGGCTGATGTTTGCTAAAGCAAACCCTGCTTTGTTTTGTTGTTTTGTTTTAAATGCCACCTGTGTGGCTGGTGACAAATGGTAGCTGTAGTCAGTCACAGAAAGAGAATAAATTCTCCAGGAAAGTTTTACAAAAGTGTGGAAGCTCTGCTTCTGAACCAAAGAATTCCATGGGAAGTGCCTCAAGTAGGCCGCCTCCCAGTGGGGCTGTCATGGCCACACTGTGCTCCAGTGCGGCTTACAGTGGCCCCATCTCTTTCGTTCCACAAGTTACTGTGTAAATGTTATAAATTATGTATATGTTAAAAGTACTATACAAAGAGATCTATACCTAAAGTTGTTTTTGTATATTTAAATGCTTAACTTTATTTTTTGTAAAGTGCAGCATATTCTCATATTTGTGTATAATCTTATTGATCAGATGTTTGAAATTATTTCAAATACTTCATTAAAATAATTATTTTATTAGAAGAGTAACTCTGTTTAGTCTCTGCCTTTGAAAATCAGTATCATTACCCCGGCCGGTGTGTCTCAGGGGTTGAGCATCACACCATGAACAGGAGGTCACAGTTCGATTCCTTATCATGGCACATGCCCGGGTTGTGGGCTCGATCCCCAGTAGGGGGTGTGCAGGAGGTGGCTGATCAATGATCCTGATCATTGATGTTTCTATCTCTCCCCCTCCCTTCCTCTGAAATCAATAAAAATATGTCTAAAAAGAAACCCCCAGTATCTTCAGTGGTCAGCCCTGGAGCTGGGGCGGAGTGTGTGACATACGTGCCAGCTTTGGTCCAGAGCCTCCCTGCAGACTCAAGTTTGGCTGCATCCCTTTTTTTGAAATAGTTGTGCATTTGCTAAGCCTGGACCCCTCGCCCTGTGCCATGCCAGCACAGCCAAGGGCTCGGTGAACCTGAAGAGGGGTGGTGAAGAATTAAAGAAAAGACAGGCAAAGAGAATACAGCTGGGGCTTGGTAGAACTCCTGTGGCTGGATGAGGACACAGAAAGAGATCTAGCCGGCAAGTTGAGGCTTTGTTTTATAGTCAGAGAAAAACAAGGTAGAGGTCAACATAGTTACAATGTTCTTGTGAGTTTTACTTGTTTTGGCAGCACTTGTTGGCACCTCCCACAGCCGGTTAGCCCCCCAGGAAGGATCTAGGGATTGTCATAAGGTCAAGCTTAATTACCCTAAGAGGACTGTGCTCTCTAAGCTGGGACTTGTTTGTGGCTCTGCCAACAGGTCGGTCTGAGGCTTAACCCTATAGCCCTCTCTACCTCACCCCTACCTCCCACAGGGGCTGGAGTGACTGGCAGGAGGAGGGGCTTCACCCATCCTTGCCCTGGGCCCAGGGAGCCAGAGGCAGTTCTGCCTCCAGAGCCCCGGGGAACAGACCCATCTGTTTAATCACCTTGGAGCTGGCATCTGGGTGGAGCCTCCGCAGGACACTCCTCTGACCCTTCGATCAGGGAGGGAGGGGCTGTGCCCTGACTGCAGCCCTGGCCCGTCCTCCCCAGGGGACCTCATGCCCCAGGTCCATGGTGTGCCCTGACCATGGCCCCTTCCCAGGCTGGACCTGCCCAGGGAGGACCCAGCTCAGCTGATGTCTGGTTACCTCGTGGCCTCTGGCTCCGTACGGCTCCTGTGTCCCTTCTTCCATGAGACCTTTACGAGGCCGTGGGAAGTGGGCGAAGGGGACAGCACTTCCCTTAGTTTTTCAGATGTGGAGCTGAGGCTGAGGAATGCAAGTCACTAGCCTGAGGGTGGCTCATTGGCTAGTGTTGTCCTGTGCACCGGGAGATGGTGGCTTCTTTCGTGGTCAGGACACATATCCGGGTCATGGGTTCGATCCCCGGTCGGGCGCATATGGGAGGCAACTGATCGTTGTCTCTCTCTCTATCACTCTCTCGCTTCCCCTCTTCCTCCTCCCTCTAAAAAAACCCAAAAAACAGGAAAAAAAACAAGGAAAGAAAAAGTTTTCAACAGAAAAAAATACATATTAAAAAAGAATGCAAGGTATTAATTAGCCCAAGGTTTTTAAGCCAGCGATGAAGAGGCGGAGCCGCGCCAGCCCTTAGACTAGGCTGTTCCCATCAGCCCTGCTCCGCTCAGTCCTGGGAGACGTGCACAAGGTGACCTGGGCCCCAGGGACAGCGGGCATCAGTCTCTTCTGCTGGGTTTGGAGCCGCTTCTAGGGCAGCTTTGTTTAAATCCATGCTCTGGGCTGAGGCTGGATTGAAACGGTGTGCGGGACAGAAGTCCTGAGTGCACGCAGGAGTTTTTCCTAATAACTGACTTCCCTCCCTTTCTTGACCACTCGGAGTGAGCAGCCAAAGGTCAGGGAGTGAGTGGCCAGAGGTCAGGGAGTGAGCAGCCAGAGGTCAGGGAGGAGTGGTCAGAGGTCAGAAAGGAGTGGTCAGAGGTCAGGGAGGAAGGAAGAGGGAGAGAGGGTAACATCACTGATGAGAGAGGATCATTGATTGACTGCCTCCTGCTCGCCCTACACAGGGGAAGCTTTGCTGGTGGCTGACAGCCTGCCCCTGGCCTCGGACCCCCCCTTGCTTCTGCCTGTCTGCACCGTAGGATAAAATCACTCAATGCCAATTCCAGGGCTGGTCAAAAATCAATACGACGGTGGGTGAGACAGGTCGTTTTTCTCAGGGAAGTAACTGTTTCCATTAGTTTCCCATTAGAGCTGCCTTGTGCTGCTCTCCATCCATCACTGGCCCAGCGCGGCCTGTGTCCAGCCGGGCCTGCACTGGAGTCAGGAGACAGGGGTGAGGGGGGGCAGGGAGCGGCCCGGAGGCTGCCTGGGAGCCGGTCTTGGTGCCGGTCTTAGATCGCCGGCTGGTTACAACCCCTCCGAGCCTCGTGTTCCCCTCCCGGTCCTGGTCCTCTCCACTGTGGGCTCTGAGCCAGAGCAAGTGCGCGGAGCGCCGGGTGCACTGACCCTCAGTGGATGAGCCTGTCTCCGCAGGGATCTGAGGGGCGCCTTGGGGACCCAGGGTCTGGGTGGGGACGGGCGAGGGCAGTTTCTCGGGTCTGCACATGTGCGTCCTGTGCCTTTGTTGCAGGTGTTTTACTTTTAAACTCTTCTCCGTCCCTGACCTCAGCCGCCTTCCTTTCGGGATCTCAAACCTGTTCTCCATGAAGGCCTCTCAGCCCCACCTTTGCACCAGGCCTGACCTCTGACCTCACCCCCTGCCCTCCATGCTGTGGTCTGTGTCTGTTCCCACCGATCTCCCCTAACAACTCTGAGTCATCTGAGAACAGGGGCTGTGGCTTCTTATTTTTTTAAAAAAATATATATTTTTATTGATTTCAGAGAGGAAGGGAGAGGGAGAGAGAGATAGAAGCATCAATGATGAGAAAGAAATCACTGATCGGCTGCCTCCTGCACGCCCCCCACTGGGGATCGAGCCGACAACCCGGGCATGTGCCCTGACCGGAATCGAGCCCTGTTGAGGGCCCTTTGCTTCCTCCTGGCCTCCTCTCTTTCTCTAAGGGTCCCCCCCACCCGCCCAGGAGCCTGGGGTAGAAGCTGTGGCATCACCTTGACTCCTTTCTCTCCTTCACTGCCCACGGCTAATGGCCATCCAGCTCTGCTGTTTCTACCTGGGAATGTCTCATGAATTTGCCCCTCTTCCTCCTCATAATCTCCGCTTTCTCTCTCGGCCCCTGTCTGCTCCTCTTCCGTTTCCATTCTGCCGCAAAAACGGGGTTTCTGACTCGCGCAGATGATGGGAGGTTGGACAGACGGATGTGCCAATGCCCACCCCCCCCCCACACACACACACAACCAATGGCTCGTGGGGGATGTGTGTGTGAGGACCGGCAGCATTTCCTCGGACTGCACTGCCCTGCGCCATTTCTCAGCGAGTTATGTCTTTTATGCAAAAGGATGATTTAATGAGACGGCTCCTTCCGCCTTTGGAAGTGCGTCTGTGCTGGGACTTGACGTCAAGGGTTATTGCTTCTGAATCAATTCCACAATCAAGCTCTTGTTTACCTGAGATCCCTACTAAGTGCGAGTGGCAAGTCAGACAGGTGCTTAGTGTGGGTTAGAAAGTGCTCAGTGAGAGGGCCGCTGAACGCAGCGTGTGGTCCCTGACTGGCTCCAGGTGAGCCAACAAGACACTCTAAAAACAGTCACTGGGACAGAGGGAAGCGGGAACGTCAACACCGTGTGAGTGTGTGTGTGTGAGAGAAAGATTGTCACAACAGATTAATTTTTTAAAAATATATTTTATTGATTTGTTACAGAGAGGAAGGGAGAGGGGATGGAGAGTTAGAAACATCGATGAGAGAGAAACATCCATCAGCTGCCTCCTGCACGCCCCCTACAGGGGATGTGCCCGCAACTAAGGTACTTGCCCTTGACCGAGTCCGCAGGCCAACGCCCTATCCATTGAGCCAAACTGGTCAGGGCCAGATTAATTTCTTGAACCTTACGTGGAGTATGATCTTAGGTGACTTCATGCTGAAGTACGCAGGGTGGATTGTCATGATGGCTGCAGTGTATTCTCAAATGGTTCAGCAGAAACACAGAGCAGGAGGCGAGCAAATGTGGGGAAATGCTAGCAGCCGCTGGATCTAAGCGAAGGGCACCTGGTGAGATCTGTGCTGTTAATTCAACTTCTCGGGAGGCTTGGATATGTTCATGTGAAAGTTTGGGCAAAAGTGGTTCACACGGAAATAAAGGCAAATTTCAAGAAATACTTTGCCTGCATCGTGAACCTGAAAAGGAACAGCTCCAGCGGTAAGTAGGCAAGTTGAGGCAAACCATCTTCCCTCTTCTCTGCAGCGGCCAGCCAGTGAGCTCAGAGGAAAACAAAGGCTATTTTGTGTGGAAGATGAACTCATTCATCAGCCTCGTTCAGATGAGAGGCCGAGGCCGAGGGAAAGATCTGACTGTTTCAGTTTCTTTCCTCCACCCCATCCGGTCGCTCTGATTAACCCTGTAGTTCCTTACTGATGCGCCTATGAAGAGCAGGCAGCCCCATCCCAAACCCGAATATCGCTAGGACTCGGGTGTGTGGCCAGGCACGAAGCATCCTTGAAATATAAGCCATAACTATTCTTGTTTTTCTGGCAAACACTCTTTGTTTTACAAAGTACAGAATTTAAGAATCTATTAAAAAATATTTTAATGTTTAAAGTCAGACAATTTGTCTAATAAAAAAAGTAATTTAAAAGATTCATTACAAATTCATCTAGACCAGGGGTGGGCAAACTTTTTGACTCGAGGGCCACAATGGGTTCTTAAACTGGACCGAGGGCCACAATGGGTTCTTAAACTGGACCGGAGGCCGGGACAAAAGCATGGATGGAGTGTTTGTGTGAACTCATATAAATTCAAAGTAAACATCATTACATAAAAGGGTGCGGTCTTTTTTTTTTTTTTTAGTTTTATTCATTTCAAACGGGCCGGATCCGGCCTGCGGGCCGTAGTTTGCCCATGGCTGATCTAGACTCTAGATTCCTAGAGAGTAACAAATATATATATATACACACACATATACAAAAAAACGTGTTGCTGGCAGTGTTTGGGTTGCAAATGTGTCATTTGGAAGGTTATTAAACTTGTTAGAGACACGTTTGTGGATCTAGGAAAACTTTACACGAGCAGCACTCAACCTGTTTGTCAATCTGGGTGCCTCTCTGAACCTCGACGAGTCCATGGGGCCCTGGTGCGGCCGCTGGCCAGGCCGGGTTCAGAATCTGGGCTCCTTCATTGATCTGCTGTTCAGCGCGTTCCAGATCCTATCTGTGTCCTCTTGCGTTTCCCCCACTGGGGTGTCCACAGGTTATCGCTGTCCCTGACTTTCTCGGAGAACCAGGCTTTGATTTCAGTGCTTTTCTCTTGTGTTTTGGTTTCTATTGTATTGGTTTCTGTTCTGACCTTCACTGCTTTTATTCTTCTGCTGACTTGGGATTTCATTGGCTCCTTTTCTAGTTTCTTGAGGTGGGAGCTGCCATCTTTTCTCATGTAGAAGTGAAGTGCTCCTGCAGCAGAATCCCCCATCAGCTCAATGTACTTCCGAATGGTCCTTTTGATTTCTCCTGTGACCCAGGGTTGTTTAAAAAATCTATGATTTCGTTTTCCAATCTTTGGGGATTTTGCAGAGACCTTTTTACTACTGACTTCGCATTTCATACCCTTGTGGTGAGAAAACAGCCTTTGTATGACTTCACTTGTTTCTTTTTTATGTCGTTAGGGTCATTCAAGTCATCTGTATCCTTACTGATCTCTGTGTACTTTTTGGGTTAATTCTTGAGAGAGCTGTGTTGAAATCTCTGACAATAACTGTCATCTGCCTGTATCGCCTGACAATTTCATCAATTTTTAGTTTCCAAATTCTAATGCTCTGTAGTTGTGTGCAAAAGAGAAAAACGGCGAGACGTATGTCCCTCAGCCTCTTTATAATTATGAAATGCCTCCGGAGCGGGCTTGTGAGTCCTGTTCCCGAGCTGGATGGCTGCGCAGCGAGCCTTTCCCGGGCCTGCTAGTGGGCGGCGTGACTTAGCATCGGTGCCGTCCGCTCCGCATTCTGACAGGCGTGAGCGGAGAGGTGGGCTGGGAGGGCGATGACATGTGGGTTTCACCTGAGCGACGGGTAGGGAGACCCTGGGTGGGGGTCGTGGGGACAGTCAGATGCCTCTCTGGTCTCACGGACCCCGGCACATGCACAGGCGCAGCGCTGCATCGCGGTGACAGGCGGGGGTTAGGGATTCTCACCTTCAAATTCACTGACATTTCGAAGGTTCTCACAAATGAAGACACGGGACCCCAGCGCACCCGTCGTAAGCTGCTCCTGCGGTGGGAGAGGCTGCTGTGACGATGTTTTCTCTGTGAAGTTTTGTTCATTCATGTCTCTGACGGCTTTATGAGAGGAGGTGGGAGGGTTCTGCAGCTGGTGGCCTATCTCCCCAGGTTCTGCAGCTGGTGGCCTATCTCCCCAGGTTCTGCAGCTGGTGGCCTATCTCCCCAGGATGGGGTGGCTCGCTCCCTTACTGGGTTAAGTTCCCGGTAAGCACTGCTCCATCCCCGCTGGCTCCATCCGACATAGTCAGTCTGGCCTTTGAAAGCATAGCAGCCAACCTGTTTACTAAGCACCAGGGAGGTCGTCAAAAGGCAGGTCACACGGGGCTCCCAGAGTATTCGAATCTGCTTTTCTTAGCCAGTGGTTCCCGACATGAGCACACGCCCCACAGGGGGAGGTTAGATTTTTAAGGGGGGCAATTCAAGAATGAGTTATTAACAGTGAACTTTTTGCATTTCTTACGGTTCTAGGGGCCTCATATACAGCATATAAATATAGATTGTGACATATTTATGCATTTCAGTTCTCTAGTATATGTTTTGAAACTTTGCTATTTTTCCATATCACTTCATATTATTATTTTAAACAATTTTTAATGATGTCTTCCTCAGGACGTCCACTGTCCTTGCATTCTTTTATTTTTCTTTCGTGGATGCCATGTTCTTTGGAAGCTTGTTTAGACCAAGTTAACGGCCTTTTAGGCTCCCTCCACATGACTAGGAGCTCACTTTTTGAATAATAAGAATTATATGTCATGGAGGTGGGGGTGGTATCAGGATGTTAGAGATGCTTAGGGGGGCGTGGCCAAAAGAAGGTTAGGAACCATTGGTCTAGACTGAGGGGGCTCGCTATGACGCCTTTTCCACACTTGCCTGATCGCAGTCGCCTGTGGTGGGCTTCGTTAGATACAGGTTCCCAGGTTCTTCCCTGAGAGACTGGAATTCGGGACATCCCTGGGGAGGCGAGTGGGGGGTGCTGATGGGCAAGAATCTATAACTGTGACAAGTGCCTTTGGTATGTCTTCCGAAGAGGCCAGCTTAGGGAACCCTGATCTAACCGGTGTGAACTCGTACCGAGAGGAGCTGCTCACCAGAGATAAGGTCAGGACAACATGCCTTCTCCTGGCTTCAGTGGGTCACAATGTCATTAGTAATTCCTGCTTCATAATGGTAAGCTGCCGTAGTGACATCTTTGTCTAGTGTCTTGTAATAAAGTGTGCCACAGTTGCTAATGGCAGAGCAAAATCGTTTTTTGCATGGCATAGGCCGCAGCGGTTCTCAACCTGTGGGTCGCGACCCCTGAAAATACATCCTGCATATCAGATATTTACATTGTGATTCATAACAGTAGCAACATTACAGTTATGAAGTAGCAACGAAAATAATTTTATGGTTGGGTCACAACGTGAGGAACTGTATTAAAGGGTCGTGGCATCAGAAAGGTTGAGAACCACTGGTAGGGAATCAGAAAGAGTTGAGTACAGGTGTGGGTGTGTGTGTGTGTGTGTGTGTGTGTGTTGATCCAGGTTTCTTGTGGACTTTGGAAATTATTTTGACTTACCAGTGTTCCCATCTATAAAATCAGGATAATAGGCCTGGCTGGTCTGGCTCAGTGGTTGAGTGTCCACCTATAAACCAGGAGGTCAGGGTTTGATTCCCGGTCAGGGCCAGGCCTGGGTTGTGGGCTCCATCCCCAGTGTGGAGCGTGTAGGAGGCAGACAATCAATGATTCTCTCTCATCATTGATGTTTCTCTCTCTCTCTCCCTCTCCCTTCCTCTCTGAAATCAATAAAAATATATTTTAAAAAATAAATTTAAAAACCTTTAAAAAATAAATAAAATTGGGATAATAATGAATGCCAGCTTTGTAGGGTGTCTGTGAGGAAAGAACATCTGTTAAGGCCTCCACACAGAGCCTGCCACATGGTAAGCATTCAATGTGGGTGGCTTTTCTTCCTTTCTTTTTTGTTTTAATTTAAATTCCTTATTGTTGAAAGTGTTACATGAATCTTCCTTTCCCTCCATTAACCTCCCCCCAGCTGCTCCCGCCTCCCGGCACAGGCCCCGCCCCCCGAAACTGTCTGTGTCCATTGGTTATGCTTATATGCATGCATACAGTCCTTTGGTTGACCTCTTACCCCCCACCCCCCCACCCCCAATGTTAGGGTAGCTTTTCATCACTATTTTCAGGCATATGCCAGGATTTTCCTCTTCACAGTCAAATGGCATCAGGCCTAAAAGTTTGCCTCAAATTTTCATTTTTTATAAACTTTATGTCCTCAATTTAATTCTTGTGCTATCACATGACTCCGCCCAAATGGAATTTTTCCAGAATGTCTAAAACAGTTTTCTTATTTCATAACTTTCAGTTACAAACTCTGCCGGTGTCTTCCTTGGCTTGCACATTTAAAAAGATGAATTGGTTCCAACATCGGCATGTCTAGAGGTTTCACAGAAACAGAATTTCCAGCTTTTCTAGAAAAACAAGAGGGTAAGTGGCAGGAGAGCCTGTGGCGTTGAGGGGGGCTGCCCTTGGACGGGGCACACCCGTTCCTGCTCGCCTCGCCCCTAATTGACGTGACTCACCTGGCCCTCGCAGGCACCTGAGCTTGTCACCCTACACCACGGTGATGTCTTACTTTCTCACGCATCTCGGGTTGTCAGCTCTCAGCCAGGACGGTCATGATGGATGACATGGAGAAGCAGCCACCTCCCTGCCCACCACACCACCAGGCTGCGCCCCGCCCGTTGGGTCTGTGGGCCCCAGGAGAATACCCAGGGGCCCGCCCTCCGTGACTCCCCAGCTCCTGCATGGAGTCGCCCCCAGCCTGGCGCTCAAGATCCCCAACCCCCTGCCCCGCTCCGTCCAATTCCACGTTCCCTTTCTAGAATGTTCCACCCTGCCCCGTGATCCAGCTGCACCCCACACCTGCCCCGTGCTTCCCCGGCTGAGCCTCTGCCCTCCTCTGTTCCCCTCCTTGTGAAAGCCCAAACCCCCTTCCAGGCCCTCCTCCCCCAGGATGCTTTGCTAATGTCCCCAACTCGACGTGGTCCCCCGCCACACGGCACCACCACATCCCTGATCCATGAGAAACGGCACACGCCCGCGTGCCTTGCATTGTGGTTAGCAACACGCATCCCCGATTCTGCCCCATGATGGGCCGGTCCCTAAGCACTCCGGCACCCCACGGTGGAAACCGTGTCCCGTTACCATAGTTCCAACAAAACTCAGTGCCCCCCACACCGCAAAGAAGGCTCGGAATATTCAGACACAAGAAGACATTTCCATTCTAAGGAGAAAATGCTGTTAACGAACCATCTGCCTTCCTCCTCACCCTATTACACAAACACTCACTTTTTCCCACTTTGTCTGGGGCCTCTGTGTACAGCTTAGCTGGCCCTTTGCCTTCATCGTGTCATGCACTTGATGTCTTGGAGTTTTAGTTTCTTTAACAGAAACGTGGCTAATACAACCTTTAGGAAAACCTGTAAGGATTCGATGAGTCAATGCAAGTTGCAGTGCTTGGCACAGGGCGTGGCCCGGAGCACACATTACTGGTAAGCGCATGGCTATTATTATCACCACGTAAGGCTCGTGGAATATGTAGAAACCAGTTTAGAAATGGCTTGTTTCCTTCTACTGTACTTTTCAAAACACTTCTTGGAAAAGAGCAGGCCCGAGGTTGTAGTTCGTGTGCCCCTGCCTAAAGGACTGAGTTTGCTCAGGGAGGTAGGGGGTGGGGGGAGGGGGGAGGGGAAGCGTCTTCCTAATACCAATGGTGCAGGCAGTAGGAGCTTTTACAAAGCGGTACTTGGCCCCAGCTGGTGTGGCTCAGTGGATGGAGCATCGGCCTGCGGACTGAAGGGTCCCGGGTTCAATTCCGGCCAAGGGCACATGCCTGGGTTGTGGGCTCGATCCCCAGTGGGGGGGCGTGCAGGGGGCAGCCGATCCATGATTCTCTCTCATCATTGATCTTTCTCTCTCTCTCTCCCTTCCTCTCTGAAATCAATAAAAATATACATATTTTTTAAAAGAGATACTTGTGTAGCCACCAAGGTAAATGATTGATTCTGGAAGAGATTGCCAGTGAATGTTAACATCTCCGGTGGAAAGAAATCCCGAGAGAGAAGGCTGTGCAGTTGGATGGTGGCTGTGTGAGTGGGCACAGAACGTAGAGAACAGAGCGGATGGCCATGGCTCGGCTCTGAGCTCGGCGAGTGGTGGGTTGGGACAGGACGAGATGCGCACTGGGTATGTGTTAGCCGATGATGAGAACCGGCCGTGTCCCAAGGGGAGGCTCTTGATGGACTGATTTAGGAAAGCTCTGCCCAGTGAGAGAACGGGTTACCGGTGAAGCATGTGCCACTTCTTTCTCCTCTTGGGGTACACGGATGGCGAAGTCTTAGTCTCAGACACAGGGAAGTTCGCCGCGAGGAAGCCGGCAGCAGGCATCGAGGGACCGAGTGTGTGGGCGTCTCTGTGTTTGGGGGGTGAGAGGACCCATTCACAGCTTCCTTTTCATTTCAGAAGCCAGAGACGTTTTCATGACTCCTGTCCTCAGGCTCAGACTTTCTCATGTAACAAAAGGAAGTTCAGGATGGAAAGAGTCCGTCACCACAGGAGCGTGTCTGCGGCAGAAACAGTGTCGTCTACCTGTCCATCTCCCGTCGTGCCGTGTCTACCTGTCAATCAGCATCGTGCCACGTCTACCTGTCCATCTCCCATCGTGCCAAGACTACCTGTCCATCTCCCGTCATGAGAAGTCTACTTTGTTTCTGGAACAAGGACAGGTGGTGGCAGGGCTGCAGGAGGAGCCTGGAATCGCGAACACATTGGGAAGCCAAGGGCTTTGTCCCAAAGTGGTCCTGGTTCCTACTCTCTGGCTAATGAGAAAGGGATCATCTGGCCCCGAGATTTCCCCTGCTCCTCCCAGAGCCACCGAACCCGCTTTTGGGTCTTCAGGGCAGGGCTGCCCAAGGGTTCCAGGTGGCTAAGATGTCCCTGTTCCTCCCCAGCAGGAGGGTGGTCCCTCCCGTCCCCTGGGACCTGGGCTGGCTCCAAGTCTGGCGCAGCAGCAGCAGCCGCTGCAGAGGCGCCTGGGGCAGGTCCAGCCCACCCTCAGGAGACCTTGGCCTCTGGCCGCTGCTGCTTCCCTCCTGGAGGCCCTGAGTGTGGGACACTCCCCCCAGGACCTGGCTCCAATGCTGGGAGGGGCCCCGGCCAATATCCACTGGCAGCCCCGTGGGGAGCCACCGTGACGCCCCAGCTGTCACCCCCTGGATGACGCCGGTGAAGGCCGGTCCGCACAGGGAACCGCGGAGTCACCGGACAAACCGCAGCCGCGAACGGACACTGGGGAAGAGCTCGAAAGAAGGGGGGCCTCTCCCGCTCCCCAACGTGGACTAACAAAGCCGGGGCCACCACTGGCCGAGGCAGCGGTTTAGACCAGGGGACCGCCTCCTCCCCGTCAGTGGGTTTTGGCCTCTGGCCTCTGTTTTTAGGCCTCTTTTTAAAAACAAATTTTTATTGATTTCAGAGAGGAAGGGAGAGAGAGAGAGAGAGAGAGAGACACATCAATGATGAGAAAGAACCATTGATCAGCTGCCTCCTGCACGCCCCCCCGGGTTATGGGGATCGAGCCCGCAACCTGCCGGGGAATCGAACCCGGACCTCCTGGTTCGTGGGTTGACGCTCAGACACCGAGCCACGCGGCCGGGCGAGGCCTCTTTCTGATGCTCAACACAGAACATTTAGAAAAGGAAAATGTCATTTTAAGATGGCTTCACCCCACCAGGTGTGTTTCACACAGACCTTCTTTTTTAAACAGAGTTTATTGTATTTAATACATTATAAAATGTGAAAAACCGTAGGAAAGCAGCAGACTCAAACCGGTGCGACTCTCACAAGTAATAATTCTGGCCCCTTTGGGAAACGGATCGGCTGAAAACCCAAGCCACGCCCCTCCACGCGGCCGACCAGCAGGGCGACCTCTGCATAAACTGCACGAGCCTCGCGGCGGACACCCCCGAGCGCAGTGCTCCCCGCTTTCCTGAGCCCCGCCCGGCCCGCCCGCGGCCCTCCAGCTGCAAAGGAATGGAGGCAAGGTGTGTTGTGGTTAAAAAAGCAAGAAAAAAGAGGAAGGAGGACAAAGAGAGAGGAAGGAAAAGCCGGTGATGGCGGTGGCGGGCAGCTGTGAGAGGCGCCCGGCCACGGCTTGTTCCCCGTCAGACCCGGGGGCCCAGGACCCCGCGGCCATCACAGCACCAACCGCAGCTCCCACTTCTTGTTTTGCGTTTCCTACCTTCTGACGCATCTATATATATATTTATATATTTTTCACGCCTTGAGGGCATCACCTATTCCAATTGTTCCCATGTGAGTACAGGTGTGGTCTCTACTGGATATAAATGTGTCTCTGAGTCACCGTTCGGTCCGGGACGTGGGTGGCTGTCCCAGCGGCACCCGCGGCCCCGCTCCTGGGGCGCGAGCTGTCGGGTATGTGGGTTGTTTCCTTTCTGCATAAGAAACGGGTCCGCTCAGTCCAGAGGCTCCTGCTTTATCCGGATGACGGAGGGCCCGCGGGGCGTCCGCCGCAGCTCTCGCCGCAGCACGTACTCGCTGAACTGGGACGAGTCCACGCCGCCGCCGCAGGAGCCCACGACCTCGAAGCCCCGCTGCTGCAGCCGCTCCAGGACCTGCGGGTGGGCGAGACGGTGTGAGTGGGGCAGGTCCTCAGCCACCAAGGACTGCCCCCCCCCGCCCCCGGCCCCCCGTGCGCGGTCATGTGCAGCCTGGCCAAGCCCCTCAGCCCCAACGTCTCAGATGTCCCTTCACACGCTAGTGTCCCACCTGCCAAGCTCAGGTCGTCATCACAACCTCCTGGCGGAATGGGTGGGGGGAGCCCATGGTATAGATGAGAAAACTGAGGCTCGCCTAGCCGGTTTGGCTCAGTGGATAGAGCGTCGGCCTGAGGACTGAAGGGTCCCAGGTTCGATTCCGGTCAAGGGCACAGGCCCGGGTTGTGGGCTCGATCCCCAGTGGGCGGCGGGCAGGAGGCAGCTGATCAATGATTCTCTCTCATCATTGATGTTTCTCTCTCTCTCTCTCCCTCTCCCTTCCTCTCTGAAATCAATAAAAATATATTTAAAACAACAACAAAAAACTGAAGCTCTCGGTAAGTGATGGGATTGGGTTTCCAATTCGCATCTGTTGGTCTCAAACCCGTTTCTTTGCAACGTGTGCCACATCTTTTCTGGGAGGCGGGGGGGCGGGAGGAAGCTCACATTTCAGTTCATTTGCCACTGAAATATATTCTCTGAGGTGAAGGTCAGGCACGTCGGTGAATTATCTGGATTTATCAGCTGCGATTCGCCCTCACTCCCTCCCTCCTGACTGCCCTGTTCACGCTCCCGAGCCTGGCGAGTGCGGCTCAGCCGGGAAGACTGACATCCTTCTGAGGCAGAACCAACTGCACGCAACTGGGGTTTCCCGACAGGCTGTCAAGCGTGTGGCCTTAGAGCAGGGGTACTGCCTGTGTGCACGCAGGGGGCCGTCACGGGTAACGGTGACACATCTGTGCACAGACCCCAGATAAACAAATCCCGAGTCTCACGAACACACGCCCCGTAGCCCATCCTGGGAGGAATCGGATCCTAATGCCAGAGGATCCCCTGGGTTTGCCTGTCCGACACTCCAGTGCTGGCCACTCGGGGCTCCACAGCTCAGGAGGCCCCGGCCTGGGCTGCAGCCGCCTGTTCCCCCAGTCTGGACTTGCAAGGCTCCTCCGGGCCCTGGAGGTGATCAAACTCCTTCGACGCCACTCCGAAGGCAAGACGCCTCCGGCATAACTTTACAACAAGGTCCGGCGCGAGGTGTTCTGAAGAAGGCGAAATGCTGGTACGTAACTTTCAAGATACTGTTTTTTAAAATTATGATTCCTCGTGGGTCCCTCCTTTGTGTGGGCTCTATGCTGCTCTCCTGTGAAGCAGCTCCCAGGGGAGATTAGAAAGCGGGATGTGCGTGCTCAGACCCGGCTCCACGTGCTGGCGGATGACATGAAAGTCCTCCTGAGAGGAAGACCCAGGGACACGGCCCCGCACGACCCGTTTCTGGAGAACAGTCCCCGCGAGACCCGCATGAAGCACACCAGGTGCTGTGGGGGCAGGTGACAGAGGCGAAGGACAGCTCCCGATAGACCAGTGGTTCTCAACCTTCTGGCCCTTTAATACAGTTCCTCATGTTGTGACCCAACCATAACATTATTTTCGCTGCTCCTTCATAACTGTCATGTTGCTACTGTGATGAATCGTCATGTAAATCTCTGATATGCAGGATGGTCTTAGGCGACCCCTGTGAAAGGGTCGTTCGACCGCCAAAGGGGTCGCGACCCACAGGTTGAGAACCGCTGTTCTAAAGGGAGTCCCCAGAGGCAGGGTGGCCTGTCGGCAGGAAAGCCTGTTTGCTGG
>JAWPEG010000014.1:89072562-89086697 GCA_035771395.1 Myotis vivesi | reverse complement strand
CCCCCCCCCCCCCCCGTTTCTGGCCATCACGGGGAGAATGACAAGCTCGGAGGAAGATCTGAGCCCGGAAGACTGAGTCCTGCTGGCTTCTGTCTTGCGGATCCTCACAGCGGCTCAGCTGCTAATCAAAGGGAACCCACGCTTCCTCCAGGCCTGGGTTGCGGGCTCCATCCCCATTGGGGGCGCACAGGAGGCAGCCGATCCGGATTCTCTCTCATCATCCATGTCCCTCCCTCCCTCCCTCCCTCCCTCCCCCTTCCTCTCTGAAATCAATAGAAATATATTTAAAAACGGTGACTAGTGCGGCCCTCTCGTCAGGAGGTGGGGGTGGAGGGTGGGGGGGCGCACAGTCTTCAAGCTTTGGGAGAGGTTTGTGGGGTCCACACTGAACAAAGCCGTGGGCCCATCGACTAAAACGAGGGAAACCCCCAAATCCTCACACCATGGGCTTCACGTCTTTTTGAGGCGACGGACCCGGAGTCAAGACCCAGGGGCGCCTGCTTTCTCATCGGAAATGGGGCTGCTTGCCTCCCAGGGCGGCTCGGAGGCAACGCGGGCCAGGACCTGGGCCAGGGCGGCGCCTGCTCGTCCGGGCACCGGCCACACCCACAGCCTCGGAGGCAGGGGCACCGCGTGGTATGACCCTGACTTCTGACTTCCACCCTCTCCCCCAGACCTCTCCTCCAGGAAATGGCCCTTTCACTCATCTAGTTCTTCCACCCAATCACCCTTGGATTCCGCCTCACAGCCACCAGCCTCATCAGAAACGCTGGGCTCCACCTGCGAGATACTCAGCAGGGGACCCCCAGCCAGGCCAGGCTTCCCTTCCTCACCGCCCAGTGAGCGCCCGCCGCCGGGGCCCCTGTGCTGCTCCCACCTCCGGGGGCTTCCCAGGGACTCCGCCCGCAGAGGAGCCCAAACCCAGACACCAGGCCCGGAATCCCGGGGTGCCTACCCCATACCAGGCCGGGATTCCAGCGTGCCTACCCCACGCCAGCCCTGGAATCCCGGCGTGTCTACCCCCGTGTCTGTCCCGGCCCCGCGGCCGCAGGTCTCAGCCCTTCCCACCGCCTCACTCTGCGAGCCACACTGGCTTCCCCGATGCCCCCAGCCTCCAAGCTCAGCCACTGGGAGCTGCGGGATATCCCAGACCCTCCTCTCTCCATTTGTACCCCGACCCCCCACTCCATTCCCGTGACGTAAATCCCACGAGGAAGGAGCTGTTGTCTGCTTTCCCTGCTCTATCTCCAGGGTCACCTGGCACATGGCTGATGTCCAGGAAATGCCTGTGGGATGGCGGAGTGAGCGCCGTGGAGGCGGAATGGGCTACCCACCCACCAGCACACGGCTCCCCGCTCCTGGGGGAGGCCCCGCGTGCAGGCAGGTGAGTGCTGGCACTAAGGCGGCGCTCGGGCCCCCCCCCCCCCCCGGTCGTCCCCCCCGCCCCCGGACCCGCATACCTGCACGGAGTTGAGGTGGCAGTAGCCGTTCAGCGGGAACCGGATGACGTGCGTGGAGTCGTGGTTCCAGCCCGCGTTGACCGAGTTGCACATCACGTCGCCAATCTCGGGGAACACCTCCTCGATCAGGGACTTGTCCCCGCTGAGCGTGATCCTCTCGCCGAGGTCAGGGGCCACCCGCACCACGAGGCACTCGCAGGGCCTGCAGAAGCGGCCCGTCTCCCTGTCCTGCTTCCACCTGTCCATCTCCAGCAGCATGGGCTGCAGCTGGAAGTACTTGGCCTCTTCGTACAACAAGGTGTAGTCCTGGGGGAGACAACACACCCATGTCACACACAGAGCACACGCCAGGGACCGGAAACGGCCCCGCGCAGGAGCCGAGCTTTCCGCCTGCTGCTTCGATAATGAAATCTGGGGGAACGTGTCACCCCTCGCGCATCTGCACTCTCGCGTCCGTCCGTCCGTCCAACCGTCAGTGACTAGAAAGGAGCCGAGTGTCAGGGACCCGGGGGCCCTCGTCTTAGGTCTCATACGAATGCAGGCCTATGGGCCCCACACCCCAGGGACTGGGCGACCCTTCCTGTTCCCATTTTACGGATGAGAAAACCGGGGTGCAAACAGTGGGATTCACTCAAGACTTTCTCTCTTGGTAGAGACGCGTTTTTGAGAATTTAGTCCGACGCTGGCGGGAACCCTCTCTCACCCGCTGGGAGACAGCTGTGCTCCTGGCATCCGGCAGCCTCAGCGCTCTCTGCAGGGGAGCCCAGGGGCCGGGCGGTGGTGCCAGGGGGTGGGCGCCTGGGGGCTCGCTGCTCTCACCACACCTGGGTGCTGATCTGTGACGGGGGGGAGACTGACTCACTGCCCTCGGCCAGGACGGTGCTGCCCTCACCACGGGAAAGGCCGACATGGGCCTGGTCGCAGGACAGGGGGCCTCTGCAGGCCTGGCTGTGGCTGCTTTCTCTCCTGCCCCAAACAACCTGCTGACTTAGAACAGAAACCCAGCCAGCAGGTGTGAACACACACACCACCCATGGGAGGGCGAGCCAGGCCGGAGGGAGGCCGAGGCAGGGACAGTGCTGTCAACAGGTCAACACTGTGTCTGCCCGTAGCCAGGCCACCAGCTGGGTGTGAGGTCAGCCAGCACTTGTCCAGACATGTCGGCCAGGGCACTGATCACGGACACAGGCAGGTCTGCCCTGGCCCCCAGGCTGGGCTGGCAGGTGCCTGTGCCTGCAGGGGTGTGCTGCCCGGGGCCTCTGCCTTCCGCCCGGACAGAGGGGGTTGGGGCGGGGGGGAGGTGAAGATGGCTGCTGCCCCGGGAGAGCTGTGTGACTAGGCGCTCGGCTTCCTCTTGCCGGTGGAGCCGTGTCCCGAGGAAACACGTGGAAAGAGGAGAAAGTGCCAAGGCCTCCAGCTGGGTCATCGCCGTCTGTTGAGAAACCTGGGCCTGCGGAAGGCGCTCCGGCCACACTCAGCGCAGAACCGGCGGCTTTCCCACTCTCCTCCTCGCAGCTCCGTGATGGGGGCCTTGGCTCCCCAGGAGCCGCCCACACCTGCCATCTCCACCCCCGTCCTCACCCGCTCAGCCTCCCCGCCCCCGGCTGACCATGTCCACTCCTGTCCTCACCCGCTCAGCCTCCCCGCCCCCGGCTGACCATGTCCACTCCTGTCCTCACCCACGCAGCCTCCTGGCCCCCCCTGACCATGTCCACCCCCGTCCTCACCCGCTCAGCCTCCCTGCCCCCGGCTGACCATCTCCACCGCTCCCCCCACAAACCCCCCCTCCCCCGTCCTGCTCCTGCACAGCCTCCTGGCCCCGGAGATGCTGTTCGGCTGGAGGACTTGAGAACTAGGCTGAGGTGTGGCCACGCTCAGAGAGATGGGGTGCACTGAGGCCCCTGGCACAGCCTGAGGGTGGGAAGGGGAGCCCGCATTCCTCCTGGGGCCCCCACAGCTGGCCTTGCTGTCCCTGAAGGACCCCGCTGGGAGATGGGACCCCGAGACTTTCCTTCTATGGAGAGGAGGGCTGCCAAGGAGACTGAGAACCGCACAAGCCGGGAAGCGAGGCCGCTGGCTGCCTGCCCTCGTCCGGGACCTAACCACACGTCTCAGCACCAGGAAGACGTGGGTCCGTGAACGCGTGCGTCTCCCTCGAGCCCTGAGGCCCCCCATCTCTGAGGTGCTCACATCCACCTCCGGGACCAGTCCTGACCCCGGGGGAACCCCTTCCAACCTCGCTGGGTGGCCCCCATTTGACCCCGGACGGCGCTCCCAGGGATGGGGCTCCTACCCGACCAGGCACAGCACCGATGGAGCCCTGCGTGTGGGGTTTTCGTTAAAATGACCCGGGTGTCCCTGTGGCTCCGACGTATTTGTTCTCACTCTTCCCTCTGGGTTCAGGGGTCTTAACCTTTGACCTGTTAACCCTTCACCCTCTGACGACAGTTACGTCTCCCATGTTCAGGTGGAAATGCCATCTTCTTGGCCCCTCCTGTTTGCCGCGACGCGGAAGCTCTCCCGCATCTGGCGTGCACTCGGCCTCGCCAACACGCTTCCCACACGCAAACCAGTGCCGCCGTGATCACACCCCTGAGGGGGCCAGCGAGGGCCCTGTGCACCCTGTGCGGCTGGCACTCTCCCCACGACGACGCAGCCCGTGTGAGTCCCCGTGGCCCCTGCAGCCACGGCCACAAACTCATCACCTCACAGGCCTAGAAGCCAGGAGTCCCAAACGGGCCACTGCCCGGCCAGCATGGCTCAGGGGTTGAGCATGGACCTAGGAACCAGGAGGTCCCAGTTCGACTCCCGGTCAGGGCACAGGCCCAGGTTGTGGGCTCCATCCCGTGTGGGGCGTGCAGGAGGCAGCTGATCAGTGATTCTCTCTCGTCATTGATGTTTCTCTCTCTGCCTCTCCCTTCTCCTCTGAAATCAATAAAAATATATTTAAAGTAAAAAAAAAGATAAAACAAAATGGGTCATGAGGCTGCGTCTGTCCTGGAAGCTGTGGGGGAATCCATTTCCTCGCCAGCTCCAGCTCCAGGGGCTGCTGCACAGGCCGGTGGCCCTGCCTCCCTCCTGCCTCCGCCTCTGTTGTTGCTTCTCTTCCCTGCTCTACCCTCCGCCTACTCCTCCCTCACACAACCCTCTGAGGACACGGGGTCGACCTGGGTTATCCGGGGCCATCTCCCATCTCAACATCCTGAATCACAGCTGCGAAGGCCCTCTCACCAGGAACGAGGACACGGCCGGCCCCGGAGGCCACCCTCCCGCCACCCACACAGCACCGGCGTCATGCGGAGCTCACGGGGACAGTGACACCTTTTCCACGAGAGCTGGCATGGAGTCAGCACTGGCAAAACTTTAAATCCTCCATCACGTATCCCCTTTATTTTAAAAACGGATTTTGAATCTCAGCGGCCAGGCAACCTCCTCTCTCTCAGCTGCCTGTGCGGGTCCTGAACTCGCTCGGGAGGGAGCACTGGGAGGATGGGGCTCCCCCAGCGTCCACGCCTCCCTCTCAGCCGGGGGCCGGGGAGCTGGGTGCCCGGTCCTGCGGGATCACTGCCGGAAGCGCTGAGAGGTCAGGGCCATGCACAGGGCTGGCTCAGGCGGGCGCTCGGGAGGAGATGACACACCTGCCATGCTCAGCATCTGCAGCCATGACCATGACCACGGCCCCTGCAGGGCCCGGGAAGTGCCGTGAGCTTGGGCGGGACTCCAGGGCCGGAGGCGGGAGGCCGTGTCCACATGGCCCCGTGGGTCTCCTGGACTGTCAGGCTCCGCATCCCGCGTAAGGCAGTGAAGCTGCGTCCACCCCGTGCCCCGGGGTCTGTGCTCACCACAAGGCCCCCACCTACTGCTTTCTAGCAAACCCAGAGGCAGCGAGGTGACAGGACTCGGGGCCCCAAGTCTCCTGCGCTGACCGAGTCTTCTCCACCCCCTTCTCCTCGGGGGTCATAGCAGGGGAACTGGGTGACACAGGATTGCTCCATCATTTCTTTTTAAATATATATATATTTTTAAAATATATTTTATTGATATTTTACAGAGAGGAAGGGAGAGGGATAGAGAGTTAGAAACATCGATGAGAGAAAAACACCGATCAGCTGCCTCCTGCACACCTCCTACTAGGGATGTGCCCGCAACCCAGGTACGTGCCCTTGACCGTAATCGAACTTGGGACCTTTTAGTCCACAAGCTGATGCTCTACCCACTGAGCCAAACCGGTTAGGGTTAAATATGTTTTTATAAAATATATTTTTATTGATTTCAGAGAGGGAAAGGGACAGAGAGAAGCATCCATGATGAGAGGGAATCATGCATCGGCTGCCTCCTGCACGCCCCACACTGGGGATGGAGCCCACAACTCGGGCCTGTGCCCTAACACACACACACACACACACACACACACACACACACTTTTTACATAAATAGGAACATACTATACATATTTTGAACTTAACATTTTCACTGCACGATAACATTTTGGCAGTCTTTGCCCCCACACAACACCATATATAGAGCGACCGCATTCTTTTAAGTGATTCTAAGGTACGGGTACCCTATAATGTTCTAACCACCTGCCACTGTAGAGCCTTTTTAGTCGTGTCCAGCTCTTACTACTACAAGTGACATCTCTGCACATGTATGTGAACATTTCCACACGACACATGAACAGGCATGGAATTGGGAAACCAAAGAGTAGGTATGTTTGAAAATTTAAAAATTACCGCTGAATTGCCCACCAAAAAAGTGGTTAATTTCCACGCCCACCCACACTGTAAATTTCCCAAAGATTGTATATTATCAATTAAAAAAATTTTTTTTGCCAATATGATGGATAAGAAGAGATATCTTATGTAAGTTTTATTTCTCTGGTACTAGCAAGATTGAATATTGTTTCAAGTGTTTATTGGCAACCTCTACTTCTTTCTTTAGGAAACTTTCGCTGGATCCTAGCGTGTTCTCCTCGGGTTGTGGGGATGTTTCTCGCAGGTTTTAGGAGCTCCTCTAGGGTAGATATTGATCTTCTGTTGCAGGTACTTCTCGTCTGGCCCTTCTCCATTATTAATACACTAGAGGCCCAATGCACGAAATTCATGCAAGGGCCTTGGCCCCCGCTGCGGTGGCACCGCCTCTGCCTCGGCCCCTGCCCGCCGTGGCTTTGTCCGGAAGGATGTCTGGTCTAATTAGCATATGACGCTTTTATTAGTATAGATAGTATCTTTAAAAAAATGTAAAGGATACCGTCTGGGTATTGAGTCTTACTTAGGTAGGCCCTCCTGCCTCAACATTATACTCTTAGAAATTCCTTTATATTTTTTCTTATACTTTTATAGCTTAATTTTTGTCTATTTCTAGAATATTTGTGAGCTTATTTTATGAGCTAGGACTCTGGCTTTACATTTTTTTCTTTTTTAAAATATATTTTATTGATTCTTTATAGCGAGGAAGGGAGAAGGGATAGAGAGTTAGAAACAACGATGAGAGAGAAACATCGATCAGCTGCCTCCTGCACACTCCCTACTGGGGATGTGCCCACAACCCAGGTACATGCCCTTGACCGGAATTGAACCTGGGACCCCTGAGTCTGCAGGCCGACGCTCTATCCACTGAGCCAAACCGGTCAGGGCTACATTTTTTTCAAATGTCTTGATGCCAATTGTCTCAGTGCCAATCACTGATGATTCCTTTCTTTTCCCACTTTTACAGCAGGTCACATTCTTATACGCACCCGCCCCGCCCCCCCCCCGCCCCCTTTCTCTGGCCCCTGCTCTCCATTAAGGTAACCGTAAGGTTTAGCCCTGTTGATCACTCTTTAAGGGCAACAGCTCTCTGGTATGTCTGAGTCTGGGAGAATGCACCCCCACTGCCCATGACTACCGCCAGTACTACCACTCACAGTAATTCATTTAGCTATTCTTTACCCAATGATATGTTTTTTATTGATTTTTAAAGAGAAAGGGGGAGGGGGGAGGGAGGGAGGGAGGGAGAGAGAGAGAGAGAGAGAGAGAGAGAGAGAGGAAACATTGATGTGAGAGAAAAAATATCCATCGGTTGCCTCCTGAACGCACCCCAACTGGGGATGGAACCACAACCTTTTGATGTACAGGACGATGCTCCAACTAACAGAGCCACCTGGCCAGGGCCATTTAGCTATTCTTTTTTTCTTTAATTCTTTATTGTTGAAAGTGTTCCATATGTCTCCTTTCCCCCACTGCCCTCGCCCTCGCCCTCACCCTCGCCCTCGCCGCTCTGTGTCCATTGGTTTGCTCAGCTTTGGTTGCTCTCTTACCCCCTATTTAGCTTTTCTTAAGCATTTTTTTCTTTTACACAAGACTTTATAAGTGGATCCAATTTCTTTTTTAAAATATCGGTGACTAAACGAGGCTGCGTTGAGCATGCGGAGGAATGTGGGGGCCCGGACACCCTCCCAGCATCGAGGCTCCCCACCCAGGGGCGCGGCTGCCCCTTCGCTCACCCAGTTCTTCCTCTGCACCTGTGGGTAGAGGTTTGTCGCTCGCTCAGTCAGGCTTTGCGTGTCTTGTTGGGTTTACTCCTGGGTGTTACAGTTTGGTTGTTAATGTGAAGGGTATGTTTTTCCATTCTCTCTTATGGTTGGTTCTTGCTATTCTATAGGAAAGCTATTGATTGCAATATATTGATCCTGATTTTAGATGGCTTAATGAGTTCTTTATTAGTTCTAGTTGTATTTAGTTGATTCTTTTTTAAAAATATACTTTTTATTGTTGATAGTATTACAGATATCTCCCATTTTCTTCCCTCTCACTCCCTCCTCTCAGCCCCTACCCCACCCCCAGGTCTTCACTACCCTATTGCCCGTGCTCATGGGCTATGCATGTAAGTAGATACGTTCTTTGGTTTGTCCCTTCGCGCCCCCCACCACAAGTACAGACAGTCCTTAGGTTACGTTGGACTCGACGTACGTTGTTTCGTGGTTACATCGCCATCTCCCATTTATTTATATATAAAAAAAAGTTCCGTCATTTCAACGTATGTACATATGTGCTGTATGTTTTTTATCTATTTACCACAAGGTCAGGAATTGTTATCTTTCTTTTAAATTGTTTTTACTGTTTCACTCCATTACTGCTGTGTATGTGCTCCCTGCGAGTGATGTAGGTGCTTATGTAGGTGGGTTCCGACTGACGGCGAAAATCGCGTTACGTCACCATAGGAACGGATCTCCCAGGTCACCCAAGGACCTACTGTACTTAGTTGAGTCCTTAGAACCTTCCATTTAGAGAAACATGAACACTGCCTCTGATTACACTGCTATCTATTCCCTTCCAGTGAACACTTCCCGTCTGCTCTTCTGATCTAGTCCCACTGCCTGTGGTTGGCAGCATAACATGGGACTCACTGTAACACTAGGTCCTAACCTTACAGCGAGCGATTCTGAAATTCTGCTGCCAAGTACAGTGTCTCCTTTAAGTTTCTGGGAGACAAAGTCTTTATTACGCCAAGGAGCTTTCTGTTCTTCTGCCTCATTACGACGGCAGCAATAAGGTATGGGTTTAGCCGACGTACTGCCAACGGGTTCAATGAGTTGGAACGGAGCTCGCTGTGTCAAGAGCGGCCCTCTCTTGGTCACGTAAATCCTAGCACCCTAACGGCACGTGCTCTATTTTACAAGGAACGTACGATGAGGTCAGAGGCTCCGAGGCCATTCGAGCTGGTGTATATGTAAACCCATAGCATGAGCGAGACCTGGGAGGGGGAGTACACGAGAAGAAACCACGCATGTGTGCTACTGGTAATTAACACGAATCCCTCACCTTGAAATCATCAGGAAGGAGGAGTTTTGATGTTCGTAGAAAATTCAAGATATATCTGAACATCTGTCCGTCTCTGTCAATGAAATAGTGCTGTTTGAGACTGTCCAACACAATGGGCTCTGTCCCATCAAAGAGTCTTCCGATTCTGTGGTAGGAGAGAGGGAACATGAAGACAATTAGCATCAGCTGCTCGGCCCGGACACTGTGTCATGTCCCAGGCGGACAAGGACCCCTGGCGTGGCTAGGGCTCTGTGTGGAGGCCTGTCCCTGCTGAACAAACGTCGCAGGACAGGCCTTCACATGAGTCTCAGGCTCTGCAAGTCGGTTCTGTCATTCCCGGGCTTTTCCCTGTAAAGACGATGTTCCTGACGTGGTGGCTATGGCTGTGCTGTCCCTGTGACGAAGACCGAGTCTGTCCTCCTGTGGTCCTTAAACAACCTTCTCTGCTACTTAAAAATGTTAGTGTTGCTCGGCTGGCATGACTCAGTGGTTGAGTGTTGACCTATGAACCAGGAGGTCAAGGTTTGATTCCCGGTCAGGACACATGCCCAGGTTGTGGGCTTGATCCCCACTAGGAGTGTGCAGGAGGCAGTCAATCAATGATTCTCTCTCATCATTGATGTTTCTACCTCTCTTTCACTCTCCCTTCTTCTCTGAAATCTCTCTCTATAAAAGCCTAAGCGACCGTCTGACCGGTAGCTATGACACGCACTGACCACCGGGGGCAGATTCTCAAGGCAGGAGCTGCCGAGCTGCCATCACTTGGCAGCTGCGGTTCTTGGGTGACCGCACCTGGAACCAGAGAGGAGGGAGCCCGACTCCGGGGCGCATCACCAGAGAACCGCCCTCTCGCAATCCGGGACCCCTTGGGGGATGTCAGAGAGCCGGTTTCAGCCTGATCCTCACAGGCCAGGCCGAGGGACCCACCAGTGCACAAATCTGTGCACAGGGCCTCTAGCCAATAATAAAAACATATTTTTTAAAAAATGCTAGTGTTCCAAAAGGTCTTATAAATAAAATCTGTCTTCTGAACTTCCCCCACCCATGAATCTCACACTTTCCCAAAATAAAGCACTGCCTCCCTGCTAACATCTCTATTTAATTATAAAAAAGAATAACTGAACATAGCACTCTGCTAGGAGAATGTTTTCCATTAACAACATGGAGTCTAATTTCTTAGGTCTCAGCAAAAATCATTTGTCACAGCCAGGCATCATATAAACAATACAGAGTTGACCACCCAAAAAATATGACCCAAAAATACATTAGACCACCCCAAAAATATGACCTAGTTCTCGAACATCAGAGGCTCTGGGTAGTTTTTAAAGACAGGAACCCATACCCTGTTTTTCCCACGTGCGGAGTAAACGTTCGAACAGTGTGCCACAGTTACAGCGTTCTGCATTCATTACCCTTAACCCTGTAAGGGAGGCAGAACCTGGAGACTTCTGTATATTTAGAGAACAGAAGGTGGTCACATCCACACTGTGAGCCAGCGAGGGCCTGGCCGATGACCAACAAGTGCCCTCTATCAACATGCAGGTTCCACTCCAGAAATCACGGCTACAAAAGGGGCGTGTGGGCAGGCAAATGGCTCCTTTTTTTTTTTTTTTAATGAAAAGCTTGTATGAAGCTCAGATCTTTAATTCTGAATATCATTTTACTGCTTTGAAGATGATTTTCAAATCCCCCATTTTCGCATCCTGTGCCGAAAGGGGGCCGCTGTGAGGGTTAAGCCAATAGTTCCAGCCTCTTCACATACAACCAACACATGGGAAAGGCAGGCCCGGGAGTGTCTGTTTCAATAAAAATCTCCCGAGATCATCAGAACACTCAGGTGCTCCTTGAAAGTAGGAAACGCAAAGGAGAAAGCGACACATCATGGTCGGTCACGTTTCTAAAACTTCTTCTCAGCTAATGAGTTTCGCCCGCCTTTCCATGGCCTGAGGGCGAGTCACAGGGTGCGGACTGCAACCATCCTAGGATCCTGCAGTGCGCTCTTCCTGGCCATTCATTTCTCACGACCACGTCCATCCACCAGGAGGCCCCACGACCCACAGGCAGGGACACTCAGACACCCAGCCACTGATTTATAGAGTTCCCAGGATGGGAAAGAATGGAACTGGGCTGCCTGTTATAAAACAGCGACACGACACTGGGAATAACATAAATTCACACTTGACAGGGGGCGAGGAGGAAGCTGTATTTAAGTGCTTTCCAGATACCTCGCGCCGGCCTCAGCACTTTGGAGAGGTCACAACCCATTATCCTCCTCTTAAAGATGAAGAAACAGGCTCCAAACGATGAGTAACTCGCCCAACCACGAGTCGATGGGGGATGAGCGCTCGGTCTGTTTGATCTGCAAGGGCCGCCCAACACGACTGGGATGAAGAGGGTCACCGCCGCCCATTGAGAGCTTTGGGTCTCGTGTGCTCATGTCTCACTTATATCAGTTCAGCAAGGGCTTTACCCTGGACCCGTGGGTGCATAAGGATTATTTCTGTGGCCTGAAAAAAATTAGCACCGATGATTGCAAATCACTTTCGTGAAGAGATTTAAAAAGTAAGTATTTTATTCCTAAATAAACCTTACGCTTTTTATACGTACATGCTCATTCCCAAACCTAGGCTTGGCCGCACACTGGCACACACTGAGTGGCTCCTAAATCCCCCCCACAGGGAAAGGAAAGGGGTGACCTTGTGGGGAGTGAACGCGGCTCGGCCAGTTACTCGCTGGACTCTGGGTGAGATACATTCTCTGTCTCCATTTCTGTTATCAAATTGCCCGTTTCTTCTATCAAATCGCACTAACTTTTCTTTTTTTTAAAAAAAATATATTTTATTGATTTTTTACAGAGACGGAGGGAGAGGGATAGAGAGTTAGAAACATCGATGAGAGAGAAACATCGATCAGCTGCCTCCTGCACACTCCCCACTGGGGATGTGCCCGCAACCAAGGTACATGCCCTTGACCGGAATCGAACCCGGGGCCCTTCAGTCCTCAGGCCGACGCTCTATCCACTGAGCCAAACCAGTTAGGGCCACACTAACTTTTCTTGATAAAAATATCAACTAGAGTCATGGCATGCTCAAAAGAGTACAGCTATGGCCCGATCGGTGTGGCTCAGCGGCTGAACGTTGACCTATGAACCAGAAGGTCATGGCTCCATTCCAGGTCGGGGCACATGCCCGGGTTGCGGGCATGATCCCCAGTAGGGGGCGTGCAGGAGGCAGCCCATCAATGATTCTCTCTCATCATTGATGTTACTGTCTCTCTCTCCCTCTCTGAAATCAATAAAAATATACTTTAAAAAAT
Organism: Myotis vivesi; assembly: GCA_035771395.1. NCBI lineage: Eukaryota > Metazoa > Chordata > Mammalia > Chiroptera > Vespertilionidae > Myotis > Myotis vivesi. The sequence goes on along the minus strand of JAWPEG010000014.1, from coordinate 89,074,120 downwards.
ACGCGAACAGATAATGAAATATATTTCTTGCTTTTAAATATTAACATAGTTATTGACAACTCTTGTTTATGGCGCAAATAATGCAGAACCAGATCTCGAGGAAATTAAGCTCCTTTGGGTGGAAATGAAGTTGGGTCCCAGGATGGCTCCCTGCTCTGTATTAAAGAACGGCTCTTAATGAAATGAAATGAGAGAGGGCATTGGGGGGCCTGTTCACCTGGCTCGGTGTGAGTCGGTCACTAGGCATTTAGTGGTTTGGTGTGTTCATTCACGCATAGACCTGGCTTCTCTCCTTCACTGTGGCTCAGTTCCTTGAGTTTCCCTTTCTTGTTTATTGTGTGGTCGTTCGGTTATCGATTCATTCTTTGTGCCGACGCTCACTGAGCCTGACTGTGCATGAACTCCAGGGGCGCCGTGGCGGATAAGCCACCCTCCTCGCTGTCGTGGCAGTTATGTCAACGGGGTGGGAACGCAGACCGAGGGCCGAGTGGCGGAGTGTCCCTGGGTGTGGAGAGCGCCACAGGGGGACAGGAAGTGCACCCGCTCCATCTGCGGGAGGCGGGGAAGAAAGAGGAAGCTCACTGGAGGCCTGAAGGACGAGCAGAGGTGGCCAAGTCCTCGCTGTAAAAGAGAAAGAAGTCCTACCATTCCTGACGGCACGGAGGGACCGAGAGCAACATGCGGAGCAAAGCAAGCCCGTCCGAGGAAGTCAAGTATCACAGGATCACTCAGAGGTAGGAACGAATGAACAGCATAAACTGATGGACAAAAACAGATCCAGAGACACAGAAGCATGGACAGGCTGTCGGACCTCAGAGGGAAGGCGTGGGGGCGGGGGCGGGGGGAAGAGCTCAACCAGTGAACTTGTCTGCATGTGTGCATCACCCGCAGACACACAACAGGGTGGTGAGGGCCTGCGCGGGGGGCGGGGCAGGCTGGAGAGGTCGATGGAGGGGAAGGGGACACATGTAATACCTTCAACAGTAAAGATTAAAAAAAGCAAAGCTGGCCAGGCCCGGAGGTGGGCGGGAAGGTTAGGTGAGAAGGGGAGGGGCAGGTGATGGCTCTCTGCTGGGGGCAGACTCAGGTCAAGAGGCAAGGACTTGGTTTCTCGGCCACAGGACAGCGATGTCCAGGGAAGGAAGCGTTTGGAAGTGAGGGACCTGAACCAGCGCCTCTGAACCCACCCTCGCGGGCACATGCAGCGGTGGCTCTTCCACCCCGTGGCCTCCGTGGTGTGGGCCGCGCCGCTGGCACAGCGGTGGTTCCTGACCCGGCTACGCGGTGGGACCACCGGAGCCTTTAGGAAACCCCGCTGCCCGCGGCCGGGCACTCTGAGTGCGGGGGGGCGGAGGGTCCCTCAAAGCCCCCAAGGACGGCCTTGAGCAGCCGAGCTGAGACCGTGCGGATGAGGGTGAGCAGAGACCGAAGGGGCAGCACGTCACCCACGGGAGATGCTGCCGGTGGGTCACTGTCGCCCTGACTGTCACAGCGCCTCCGCTCACACAGCCACCTCCAGTTCCCAAGCGCAGGCCGGGGGGGGGGGGGGGGGCGCCGG
>JAWPEG010000014.1:89011203-89055320 GCA_035771395.1 Myotis vivesi | reverse complement strand
GCTGTCGGGGAGGATGCTGTGGGGAGGGTGCTGTGGGGAGGATGATGTCGGGGAGGATGCTGTGGGGAGGATGCTGTGCGGAGGGTGCTGTGGGGAGGATGCTGTGGGGAGGATGATGTCGGGGAGGATGCTGTGGGGAGGATGCTGTGCGGAGGGTGCTGTGGGGAGGATGCTGTGGGGAGGGTGCTGTGGGGAGGATGCTGTGCGGAGGGTGCTGTGGGGAGGATGCCGTTGGGGAGGATGCTATCGGGATGAACAGCAAACCCAAGAGTAATGCGCTGGGGTGGCCTCCTGCCCACGACGCTCTCCACGTGCCCACACGCAGCCCCTCCTGGAAATTCATCCACATGTGCTCCTGTCGGTCCTCATGGCCGTAAAGAAGCTCTCGAGTGAAGGCCAGCCCTGCGTCGGGGGACAACACTGGCAGGAGCCCCAGGGTCTGGGCGGGGGCGCGCCATCCGCGAGCCGGGCTGCGGGGACAGCGGTGCCGATTCTAAGCCGTTTGAGGAAACTGTTCTCAAGACCGCAGTGGAGTATGTGTCACACATTAGCCTTGTGAGCGATTCTCGGAATCCTTTGTAAATATCCTCACTAATGAACTTTCCCAACAGTAACTAGGAGAGCTTATTATTATACAAACACCTCAACGGACACCCAGCAGGCGTCCGCCATGTACCAGGCACCGTGCGTGGGCACGGAAGGCTGTGGCGGGTTTGATAGCGTTTAAAAAGCTAGGGCTGCCCTAACCGGTGTTGCTCAGTGGATAGAGCATCGGCCTGTGGATTGAAGGGTCCCAGGTTCGATTTCAGTCAAGGGCATGTGCCTTGGTTGCAGGCACATCCCCAGTAGGGAGTGTGCAAGAGGCAGCTGATCGATGTTTCTCTCTCATCGATGTTTCTAGCTCTCTATCCCTCTCCCTTCCTCTCTGTAAAAAATCAATAAAATATATATATATATATTTTTAAAAAAGCTAGGGCCTGGGGAGAGGCATGTTTTGGAAATGAATTTTCATTGTAGTTTTCTTCTAATCGGTGCGTGCATGCGTGTTTGTGCCCAGCTGTGAACCCTCAGATAGCTCACCACACTGGGGGGCTCTCTTGGGTCTCCCGTCCCATTAGCGATAGGAAGGGAGGTGATGAATGCATCAATGCGCCCAGACACCCCCAATGTGGGAAGCAGCCCCCACCCCCGGGTGCTGCCCGGAGTACTGCTCCTCCCTGGGTAGGGCCGCTGGGGCCAGAGCTGGTCCCGGGGGTTTGCTCGTCATTTCCTCTTGACCAAGCAGCCATCGGCATGCGGCAAGGTCACTGGTCCGAGGCCACCCTGCCCCTTGCTGTGGGCAGACTTCCTGGACTGGACAATGAGACTGAAATGAAGAACTTCCTGAAATCCACGGGCAGACAAGAGCCAGAGCTATTTATCCCACTGCCCATCGGGGGCTGGTGGGGGTTAGGGGGCCGTATAAGGCCCTCGAAATCATGTGGTCTGGCCCTGCCAGGGCATTAGGGGACTAATGACAGTGTGACCGCATTGAGCAGGCTGATGGTTAAGAAAGATACTTCTGTATGGCCCGGGGACGATATTATAAACATCCAACGGCTCCTGGCAGGAAAACACATCCCGAAGACAGACTCGATGCGTTAGATTCCTGTCAAGGTCAGGCCTGTTTTGCTCAAGTGGCCGGGAAGCTCATGATCCGCCGGTGGCTCACAGGAAGTGGCCTGCAGACGGCTTTTCAGCTCTAAACACAAAGTTCGTTTCACCGTTTGAATGAAAAAGTCTCCTGAGGCCAGTGGCATTGGCCCTTCGCCTGTGGCACAGGGGCAGCCGGGAAAAGCAATATTGCGAGACGGGAGGGAGGGGCAACTCCCCTCCTGCCCCGGAGAAACCTCCCCTCTCATCTGCTGGGCCCTTGTTCTCCTGGTCAATCCCTCCGGAAACTCATATTCTCCTTTTAAAGATCAACCAGTCTTACCAACCCAACTGCCCGCCTTCGCCTGACGGGGCCTACTCGGTGTGCTTCCCTGGCCGCGGGACAAGCTCCCTCCGTCTGCGCCGAGCCTGACTCCCCTCCCAGGAGCCACAGCCCGTGATGGGTAACCAGGCCTGCACCCTGAGCTGTGATCCCCGCGAGCTAAGGCCAGGGGTCCATTCCAGGCTTTCTCCTCGGCGCCACGCGATGGTTCTGAACAAAAGCTCCGGGAACTGTGTGGCCAGCAGGATGCACTTGTGGTTCGGCCTCTTGCTGAGGTGCTGACACGTGGGTCTGATGCTGCTGGACCCGCGTCAGGGATGCGGGTGTGAAACGGGAAGTTGGGGCATGAAGGCTCAGCCCGGAGCCCCGCACATGGCCAGCAGGAAGCGCCGTGGGCTGGCATGCGACAGGGACGTCCCGACGATGGAACTCAGTGTCACGAGAGCGTGTGCGCAGCCCCTTGCTACTGCCCTCATCCACTCCTTCCAGTACCGGTGCTGCCCGTCAGGGAGTGAAGCAGGAGCCATCCTCACGCTCCAAGCACATACCTGCCTTGCATGGCCGTGGGTGGTGACTGCAAGGCTGTCTCTTTTTGTTTTTTTAAATGTTTTACTAAAGGCCCTAGGCCTGGCCGGCAATCAGGTTCCCCGCCTCCTCCTTCCCTCGCTCCCCCAGCGCCCCACTGCCTCCGGTCGCCCACCATGTTCCGTGCCACCCCCTCGTGGTCAACACATGTCATAGCGAGTGATCAAACTCCTGGTCCCCTGGTCGAACTCCCGAGGGGACACTTTGCATATTAGCTTTTTATATATGTACTAGAGGCCCAGTGCACAAAATCTGTGCACAGGGGTCCCCCCTCAGCCCGGCCTGTACCCTCTCCAATCTGGGACCCCTTGGGGGATGTCTGACTGCCGGTTTAGGCCCAGCAGTTGGATATCCCTTTCACAATCTGGGATCGCTGGCTCCTAATCACTCGCCTTCCTGACTGCCTGATCGCCCCTAACCACTTCTGCCTGCCAGCCTGATCGCCTCCTAACCTCTCCCCTGCCAGCCCAATCGCCCCCAACTGCCCTCCCCTGCCGGCCATCTTGTGGCGGTCCTCTTGTGACAACGTGAGGAAGGCCATCTTGTGATGACGTGAGGGCATCATGCGAGGGTGGGAGGACCAACTAGGCTTTTATTAGTATAGATATATATAGACTGATTTTAGAGAGAAAGGAAGAGGGAGAAAGAGATAGAAACATCAGTGATGAGAGAGAATCATAGACTGGCTGCCTCCTGCACGCCCCCTACTGGGGATTGAGCCCACAACCCAGGCCTGTGTCCTGATTGGGAATTGAACCGTGACCTCCTGGTTCATAGGTCGATGCTCAACCACCGAGCCACAGCGGTTGGGCAGCAATGAGCTTTAGAAAAGGCCAGAAGGCAAGTCGGGGTGGAAATCACTGTCCTCCTGGTCTGCACTGAAATAACGGGGAGCTCTCTGCAGAGCGCAACAGCACAGCCCCCCTCCCCCGTGAGCTTCCCACAGGCCCTGGCTGAGGGGCGGGCCTGGCCCCGACCTGCAGGAGCTGCAGCGCATCCGAGGGCAGCCCCACTGCTCCGCTGGCCACAGGGAAAGAGTGAGGTCAGCACACGCACGCACGCACGGGTGTTACCTGGACTCGGGGTACTTGGTGAGCGTGGCCAGGCTGCTGGTGTACATGTGGCCGCCGACGTCGATGTGGACGGGCGCATTGGACTTGGTGAGCTGGGCGGGCGTCGGGATGCCTTGGTTGTTGAGTGGAGACGCAGGAGATCGAGTGATCAGGGGTCTGGACATATTGGGCCGACTGTCCTACGGGGAGAGAAGCAAGTTAGACATGCGTTCTTCCTTCAGGGGCGAGAGGGGGAACGCACATCATAAGGCACACGTTAGGGACGCGGCCCGGGACGCTCACTGGGTCATAGAACCCGCAGGCGCTCACGTCTGTGAGAACAGGTGTGAGAGGAACGAGCTGTGTAACGAGGGGTGGCGTCCCGGCCCAGGACCAAGGAGCTCACTCGCGCTCGTCCGAGTCATGGGTCGATTCCAGTCATCCCGAGGGCTCCGGCCAATTTCACTCCCGCATCCTTGCACTTAGCGAGCGGCAGCTGGCACGGGGGGAGGCACGATTCAGACCAACGGAAGAGCTAACCGGCCCTTCACACGATGCGCACCACGTACGTGAAATACGGATGCTCTACCCCGAGCTTTGGAAACTTAACTCCAAGCCGTTGAAGTGAGTACAGGCTTCTCAGCACCTGGTCCCACAAGGTGTTTCCTTCCATTTCTATTTTTTAAATTATTATTATTTTAAATGTATTTTTATTGATTTCAGAGAGGAAGGGAGAGAGTGATAGAAACATCAATGATGAGAGAGAATCATGAATCGGCTGCCTCCTGCTCGCCCCACACTGGGGATGGAGTCCGCAACCCGGGCCTGTGCCCTGACCGGGAATCGAACCGTGACCTCCTGGTTCACAGGTCAACGCGCAACCACTGAGCCATGCCGGCCGGGCGGAATGGTGCTTTGAGAAAGTGAAGCATTCCATTCTTTCCACGGAGACTTAGAAATATTTGAAAATGGAACCCTATGGCCTCTGCTTTTAGGGGTCATGTACCCTGACTTCCTGTTAGAAAGTAGTCCCCCCACCCCTCCTGGTCATAACCGGCCCAGGACCACAGTGCCTGTAATAGTTTTCCGATTGGACCCACCCTCTGTCCTGCCAATGGGGGCCAGGCGAAGGGGCAGATTTGCAGGGTCGATGCTGTGTTGGACGGTGACCTCACTCAGCACAGCCCACGCCGCCAGGCCTGGCCGGGAGGGAGAAGCATAATGAATCGGCTGAAGGGTTCCAGATTTCTCGGAATACGTACCATTGACATCGGAAATCATAAATGTATAGATGCTGCCGACTTTAAATCCATGTTTCCTCCGCTGGGGTTGGGAGGGGACTAGCCCCTGGGGGCAGGGTCAGTTTCCTGCGTCTGCACCATCCAGGGTAGCCCCCCCCACCCCCCGCCACGGCACCTGAACATTGGACGTGTGGCTCGGGCCACTGAGGAAACGAGCTTTTAATTTTAATGAATTTACCCTTTAATTTCGTGGCCTCGTGCAGCTGGTGGCTGTCGCATTGGACAGCATGAATTTGTGTTACTACATGAAGCCCACAGCATGGGAACATGGATGTCTCACCCACGGGGACACGGAGGGACGGTGGTGTTTGAGAATTGCAGACAAATGGCCTATGACCCACAACACATGTGTTTCCCTCTCCCCTTCAACACCGTTTCTCCCTACACTGAGCTTATGAGAATAAAAGACAGGGAAGGCCACACAGTGAGGAAGGGAATGATGAGGTGCCATGGCACCGGGAGAGGGTGTGGACACTCGCCCATCCCCACGACAGGACGGATGGTAACGCGGACCTGGGACGGCCACACTCAGGTGCTGGTCCCTGTGGGTGCAGAGCGCCGGGCCTGTGGGGGGACTGACGGTGATGGGATGCAGAGTGTGTCCTGTGGGGGGACTGACGGTGACGGGGTGCAGAGCGTGGCCTGTGGGGGGACTGACTGACGGGGTGCAGAGCGTGGCCTGTGGGGGGAATGACTGTGACGGGGTGCAGAGCGCCGGGCCTGTGGGGGGACTGATGGTGACGGGGTGCAGAGTGTGGCCCGTGGGGGGGCGCTGACCGGGACGGGGTAAGAGCTCAGCAGCTTTAAACCTTGATCTGGTGGCTGAGCAGCTGTATGCACACGGATACCTAAGATCTATTCACGTTTTCCCTGAAATCTACTTAAGAAGAAGATAAACCAGAAATAATCATAGAGAGAACTCCTCCAATCAGAACACCTCGCTCTTCACTCACTGAAATTGGAGTGAAAGGCGCTGCTTCAAAGCCAGGAAGACACTCGCTCTTTCCTCTCACCAGAGTCACCAGATCTGACTACAAGGCTCTGCGTCAAACAGCTTCTGGAAGTTTCTCTCCAGTTCTCCTTCCCCACGTCTGGGTGGGCGGGTCTGCCAGGCTCCTGGGTGGTTTGTTTCACACACTTAGTCTGCGGCCTCCTTGTCGCTGAACCCTCGCCTCACCCCCCAGCAGAGCAGCGATTCCTCGGTGGTAGGAGCGCCCTTGCAGGATGTGCCCGCAGGCGCCTGGGCAGAGGAGCTAATGAGAACCTGCCTCCCTGCCCGCCTCGCAGCAGCCGGGGCACTGCCTGCGCCACCGCGGGGCTCACGCCGGGAGTTTAATGACTTTATTTGTGAAGGATGTACGCCCTGCCTTCTGTCAGGGTTCACTATCAGGTTGGACTATACTACCTCTTTCGCTGGGAAAAGAAGCAGGTTTCTTAGGGATATTTCCAGAAAAGCACGTCAATAGTAAAAGGCTTACCTGTATAATTTGATGTTGTAATTCCTATCATTCGATCGAGCAGCACAGGGATTTCATACCCATCCTAACTTTCCCGCAAATTTCCCCCTGGTTTAAAGTACATGTGCGCACGCGCACACACTCACACACACACACACACACACACACACACACACACACACATCACACACATCCACTCAAGTAGCATCTGTGTTACATGGGCTGTCTGGAGCAGAGTGTTTTGATGAATTCTATTTTCTGGTAATTGGCCAGCCTGTAGCAGGGGTCGGGAATGTCTGGCCCTCGGGCCGTCGAGGCCCGCGGAATCCTTTGGTCCGGCCCTGCCAAGGCGCTAGCGGGGAGTTGGTTGAATGTCTGACCACACAGAGCAGGCTGTTTTCTAAGTTGATAATTGTGTATGGCCCACGAATGACATTATAAATCTCAAGTGGCCCTTGGCAGGAGGAAGGCTCCCGCCCTTGTTGAGGGCGTGCAGGCTGTAATCAGAGTCTCGGAGCCCAGGACCCTGCCCCCTTGCTAATCCATGGTCGCCTGGGGAGTGTCACCTCAGGGCTGACACAATCCTACTGGGCTCAGCGGAATGGTTTTGTAGAAAAACATCACCTGACTGACCACATTACTTCATCATAACAGGACTCTCAACCGTAATGTCCATGTGTTTCGTGAGAGGCCTCATTTGCTTCTTCCTTCACTCAAGTATTATGCAGTGGGCTCCAACCAGGTGGGGCAAGCTCTATGGTCTCTATTGACTGTAAGTAGCAGAATGACTCTGAAGAGAGAAACAAGTCTTTTCTCATAATTGCACAGGAGCTAAAGACAATGAGAGGCCCAGCAGGGCTTCAAGATTTATGAGGACTGTGTGTCCGACTGGCTGAGAGGACAGTGTTTGCCGACCTCTGACGTCAGCGGAGGATTAGAATGAGGGGTCTCCTGAGCACCCCCATTGGACCCCAAACTTCCATCCGCTCTATTCACAGGGCCCCCTTCACACTCACAGAGCCTATTGACTCCTCATTCACACGTTCACAAAGCGCGGGTATTGGTCTTGCAGCACATACAAAATTCACCCAAAAGTACGTCATCCCCAAGCCCACAGCGTCTACTGACTCTTTAAAAAATTATATATATATATACATACATACATATATATATTTTATTGATTTCAGAAAGGAAGGGAGAGGGAGAGATAGAAACATCAATGCTGAGAATAATTGATGGGCTGCCTCCTGCACTCCCCCTACTGGGGACCGAACCTGCAACCCTGGCATGTGCCCGACTGGGAATCAAACCGTGGCCCAGGTCCTGGTTCATAGGTCGAGGATCAACCAGTGAGCCACGTATTCATAATAAGTGCAGGCATGGGTCCTGCAGCCCAGATCAATTTCATCTAAAATTACGTCATCCCCAAACCAAACCCCAGACGAGCTTAGACGGGTAAGTATATAACATATTATTGAAGAAGGATCTATTTCTGCCCGAAGAGAGTAAAGCAAAACGTATTTTAAGGAAAAACAACTTTTAAGACATTCCATGGCTGGCGGTCCCCTGGACAGAGTGCCCGATGGTGACGGGAGGACGCGTCCTGGGTTTTGGAGTCTGAAGGCCTGGTTCCAGCTCAGGCCTAGCCTTTGGGTCATCCTCAAGATGCTACCAAACCTACCGGCTCCAAGACGGGGCGAGCCCTCCCGCCCCACCCAGCGGCGAGGTGGCAGCGAGGGGAACGTGTGTGTGCAGGCGAGCGACACAGTGCCTGGCACAGAGGAGGGCAAGGGGTTCTGTCCTTCTGCACATGAAGGGTGACGTGCGACAGACCAGGAAACCAGACAGACAGACGAGACGCCATGGGTCCAGTGAACGTTTAAAGAACCGGAGGAGGTGAGATCCAAGGGCGGGAACGACAGCGTTGCACAGGGTAACACAGCACGCTGTAGGGTGCAGACACGTTTTACAGGCAGGCAGACCTTAGACAAAGCGGATGAAGGGAGGCGGAGAATTAAATCATCACCGCAGGCTCCTAAAATGAAATGGCACTTGAGCTGCACTGGTTTTTCTTTTCAGATCAAATTCTTAATTTCGCAGCTTATGAAAAACAGCAATCACACAAGGAGGCTTCTGTCCAGCCGGTGTGGCCCAGTGGTTGAGCATCGACCTATGAGCCAGGAGGTGAGGGTTCGGTTCTCGGTCAGGGCACGTGTCCGGGGTTGCGGGCTCCATCCCCAGTGGAGGAGGCAGCCGATCCATGATTCTCTCTCATCATTGACGTTTCTCTCTCTCTCTCTCCCTCTCCCTCCCTCTCTGAAATCAATTAAAAAATATTTAAAAAAAAACACACACACACAAAATTAGTTGTTGTTTCAAAATGCCTGTGTTAATTTAATCGCAGTGACTTCCTAACCTTGAATCGCACAATGTCACTCTTCCTACCGCTGCTCCCCAGTCCACGCACCGGCCCTGCGGGGGAGTGCGTGCCCTCACGGCCTTTCTGTTCTCCGTTTTCTTCATGAAAAACGTATCTGCTGCTCCCTCATCAGATCCCCAAGCTGGGACCATGAAAACAGCAACTACCGGCCACAATTTCTCGGCTCTGAATGTTTTTCCAAAACTTGAAAAAAAAAAAAAGAGAGAGAGAGAATATTTTGATAGAATTTTGCTGTTTTTTTTTTTATAGTCGAATTCATTTTTAAATTAGATTTCTTGGATATTTTAAAACATCACAGAGGGTTTTTATTTTATTTTTTAAAAGAAGTTTTCTTTTTAATCTTCACCTGAGAATATGTTTACTGATTTTTTTTTTTTTTAGAGAGAAAAAGAGAGAGAGAGAGATGGAGAGATCGATTAGTTGCCTTCCATACGCACCCTGACCTGGACTGAATCCGCAACCAACTCCAACCAACGGAGCCACCTGGCCAGGGCCCCTCCCTCCCCCTCTCTCTAAAAATCAACGGAAACATACCCTCAGGTGAGGATTAAGAAAAAGTAAAACCCGGCATTAAAGTGAAAGCGTTCCCTGTTACAGTTCTGCAGGGAAAAGGCCATTTTCGCATAAGTATGAGGAGCAGCAGTGAAATGTTCCGGAATCAAACACAGCAAATATTACGGGGGTCGGACCAGGTGATGCTGTTACAAGCAAAGGCTGGTTTTGTTTCTATTCTTTTGTGCTTCCCGGTGTTGAACCTTTGAACTTTTGTGAAATGCTGTTTTTGAAGAGGAAAAGACTTATAGCCAATTAGATCAATGAAGACACCCTGGGCATGCTGCGCTATTTCACCTTTGAGATCGGGCCTTTTTGGATATTTGCACGTGAAGGGTCGAATGAAGACGGACAGAAATATACCTGAACACAGGCCAGCACTCCTTCCCCTGGTCTCCTGCAGGAGGAAGTGTGCGGCGGAGAATTAAATGGGCCTCGGGTCACGGGAGTCTCTGGTGTGATACTGAAAGGCAGGGTGGGCATCTCTGATGTCACACGCCCGGGGGCTGTCTGGCCGTCTGTCGCTCCCTGCCCCCCCCCCCACTCCCAGATCTACACCCCAGCAGAGTGATCTACACCCCAGCAGAGCGAGGGGGTGGAGGCCTGCCCGCACCTGCTCGCCGAGCCGCCTGCGCCCAGGCGCTGTGGATGGGAGCCCTCGCTGGAGCCCACAGAGGCCTCCTGTCTGAAACCAGAAACCTCCGCACCCTGCGAAGCATTAGCACCTTCTCAGAGTGGAAGCTGGCTCCGGCTGAGGCAGCCGGCCTGTAACGACCTGATAATGGATTCACTGTGACAGTATGCTGGCCACTGGGCACGGGGTAGGGTTACCCTCACCAGGAGGCTGCCCAGGCTCTGGCTCTCACCAGGGAAGGGACAGATCTGCCTCCGTCCACCCACAGGCCTCCCCCTGGCCGGCCCCAGGCTGGGCAGTGGGCGCCCAGAAGGCAGGAGCCATGCAAGGAAGTGACACCCCCCCCCCCCCCGGCTCCACAGGGACCCGGCCTTGTAGCTACTCCTCTAACTGCGGTCCCAGATGTTAACTACCGGACACATCTGCCTCTCGATAGACAATAAACTTGACTACAGACTTCTTGGACGTGGTCATAAAAATGCCTTGTCCAGCCGTGTCAACAGCCAAATGCCTGCTTCCCTTACTCGAATCCCTGGGAACAAACCTCCTCGGAAGAGTCTTAGATGCCTACTGGCTTGACCTTTTTGCATTAAAAAAAAAAAATGGAGAGACACAGGTTTGTAAACATGCTGGCTCGCTCTGACTCACACAGTAGGTGTGCTCAAAAGCGTGTGTGCGCTCTGGTTCATTCGTTCAGCAAATGCTGGTGGGCGCTGGGCTGCTGCAGGGAGTTGAGAGTCGAACCCGGGAATGAGCCACATACACAGTGAATTCCTGCTGACCAGATCGCCAGGCAAATCAACATTTTTATTTTATTTTTGAAATATATTTTTATTGATTTCAGAGAGGAAGGGAGAGGGAGAGAGAGAAACATCAATGATGAGAGAGAATCATGGACCGGCTGCCTCCTGCCCGCCCCACACTGGGGATGGAGCCCACAACCCAGGCACGTGCCCTGACCGGGAATCGAATCGTGACCTCCTGGTTCCTAGGCCGATGCTCAACCCCTGAGCCACGCTGGCCGGGCCAAATAAAAAATTTTTTAAATCAAGTTATGCTTGAAATGCTCTGAGAAGTATTGAACGACATCGCTAACGGAGCCATTTTGGGGTCAAAGAGTCACTTGGCATCGCAGGAAACACACCATTCCTGGCTTTATGAATCCAGGGCGTGTTATTTTTAAAGAAGACGGACCTATATTTGGGCATTCCACATCACAAGGCTGGTACTCCTAACTCTGACCCAAATACCTTTTAAAGAGGCAGGAAGCCGCAGCGCTTCTCAGGGTGCTGACATCGACGGAGGTTTCTAAATTCAGACACGGTTTCCCGAGGACTCGAGAGAACAGAGTTTCCATCAGGGCCGAGCCACTGGTGAGTTCTGGGGCCCTGGCACACGATCTCACCTCCCCCTGCACGTGTTCCCACGGATGGGGCACGCCCTCGCACCCGTTGGTCTGTCAGGCTTTGTTCAGTCCTGATTTTTCCCAACGCTACGATTTTAAAAAGTGCAAACCATACAGGCTCGGATGTCTTAAGAAAGTTAGCATTCCAGGAGGTCAGAACTGGAATTTGAAATTCCTTTGAAAGCAGGGGGACACGCCCTGAAATGAAAGGCTTTCCAGAAGGGTGCGTGGGAGACACGCACAAAGGCAAGCGATGTGGAGGGTGATGGGAAGAGACACTGATGGAAAGGAAGCATCCAGGAGAGACAGGAGGAGTGTGTGCTGGGGGTCAGGGGACTAGCCCAACTCCTCCTTCTCCACGCACCTGGCCACAGAAGCCCCAGGAGGGCAGGTTAGTGCCCGTGGGCCTGCCCACAGCCTCCCCTGCTTGCTCCGCAGCAGGACCTCACCCGCCCCCTCCACTTGGGAGCCGGGAGGGTTTCGGGGAGGCTAAGGGCGTCCTCCAGGTCCTGCCATCTGCCGGGATCTTCCTGATAACAGACCTGAACGACCCTCAGTGTCTAAAGACCGTGGGCGGCAGCCTAAGTTCTAGAGAACCACGCAGACCCTTGACCCAGACGGAAGTTCACCGACAGGAGCTCACAGATCCACTGTCCCGGCCTGCGGAGAGGAGGAGGATGGGCACCAGTGGGAGCCACAGATATGATCGATCGGAATGGAGTGGGGGGTAAGCGCTCCCCAGCTGTTTCTCCTATGACCACCCCCCCCCCACCCCGTCCCCCAGTGCGTCAGGAAATCTGTTTCGACTTTTGCTAACAGGGGAAGTGAGTAAGCAGCTGGGATGGCAGGGCAGGCTCTACGGCCCATAATTGAGGCTCTGATGTCCCTCCAGCGATGAGCTCAGTGGCCGCTCCCCTCGGGCAGGGGCGGGAGCCTTCTCCCTGCCAAGGGCCATTGGGAGATTTATAACATCATCACTGCCGGCTGGGCTGTACACAATTCTCAACTGAAACATCAGCTGCTCTCCTGGGTCCAATGGTGCGTTAACTCCCCCCAGTGCTTGGCAGGGCCAGATCGAGTGATTTGGGGGAACTCACCTCCCACCCCTGCTCAGGGCAGCGGCCAACTGCCATTTGTTACCTACCCGTCCAGTCCCGCCTCAGAGAGAAAAGCAACCCCCACAGCCCCAGGGGGTTACCAGGCACAAGTGTCAACTGAGGGAAAACGAAAGCCTAGGACCGGGGCGGGGTTTTGTGGGTGCAAACACCTAGTCCTCCCCCCCCACCCCCGCCCCCCGGGAGAAGCCCGTCTGTCCGTCCCACAGCACAGCGACCTGGGCACGAGGGGCAGGTGTGCAGGCCACACTCCGAGGCAGGCGGTAGGAGTGGTGGTGTTGCTGAGGCTTAAAAAAGGACAAGGCGGCCAAGAGGCCCTCGGGGGGCTGACTCTGACCCCGCCCCCCAGCTCTGGGGGATGGACCCGCCGGTGGGGGTCTGGTGGGGAGGGAGGGCCAACCCAGAAAGGAGGGTTTTGGCAAATGACATGCCCTCAGAGTCGCCCTGGAGATCAGTCAGCTGAGGGCAGGCCGTGGGTGGCACTGCGACCTGCTCCCTGTACCCCAGGGGCCAGCAGGGCCTGGCACTGCGTACACCAACCAACGTTTGCTGGGCCACTTCACACTGAGGTCCCGGAGGATGAAAGGGGGTGCTCCCGGCTCCCGCTCCCACCTCCTCCACACAGACCTCCCTCCCGTCTCTCCATGACCATGTAAGGCAGTGGATCTGCCGCCCGGCCGGAGAGACACAGAGGGGAGACCGGACACTCGGGGGGCTCAGAGGGGCAGGGGGCTTCCCGGACGTAACTCACAGTCACTCAGCCGTACGGCCGCACGCGGGTTACAGAGACTGAGAAACAGCACGGGTGGCGGGCGGGTGTTTATTCTGCAAGGAAAGTTACGTTTTTAAGCGAAGTGAAGTGTTTTATGTGACAATTGTAGGAACTGCAGCTACTCCTCATAAATTCTGTTTGCAAACACATGACTAACACATCAGCAGGGGCAGAATGAAGCCGTGAGCCCAGGGCCAGGGCGCTGGCCCTCAGTCCTGGGGCCACCACCTGCCTGCGGCGCGAGGAGCTGCTCGGTGCCTCAGTGTCCCCACCTGTCAGATGATTGAAAGAGTGCCTTTCATGATTATTGTGAAAAATCGGGAACTCAGGTACCAAAGTAGAAAGTGATGAGAAGCATTTACCTAGTGCCCAAAATAGAACTGAGAAGAAAAAAAAATAAGCTATTATTTTTAGTGATGGTTTTAAAGATTTTACAAATGATCATTGTTGTCTTAAGACAATGTAATGGCTATTTTAAGGGCTATTTACAACATACCGGTTTATACATATGCTGCTCACACGGCCATTCTTGTTTATTTTTTAAAAAATTTTATTGTTGCCCTAGTCGGTTTGGCTCAGTGAGTAGAGTGTCGGCCTGTGGACTGAAGGGTCCCGGGTTCGATTCTGACCAAGGGCACATGCCTGGGTTGTGGGCTTGATCCCCAGTAGGGGGCGTGCAGTAGGCAGCCAATCCATGATTCTCTCTCATCATTGATGTTTCTATCTCTCTCTCCCTTTATCTTCCTCTCTGAAATCAATAAATATATATATATATATATATAAAATTTTTTTATTGTTGAAAGTATCACATAAGCGCCCTTCCCCCCCATGGACCCCTTCTAGCCGCCCTGCCAGCCGCTCTCATTTCCCGGTTCCCTGTCTCCCAGGTTCTGAGCGAGCATGAGGTCCCGGCCTATGTTACGCTGCGTGTTACGCGGCACTGGACAAACACAGCTGCCCCCCTGTCCGAGGGCTTCGCATCCCCACGTTCAACCAGCTGTGGATCGAAAACATTCTTCTCAGCCCACGGGGGGGAGTCCGCAGATGTGGAGGGCTGACTGTGCGCTGATATACACCGTTTCACACAGGTCCTTGCGCACCCACAGGTTTTGGCACCCATGGGAGAGGGGGTGTCCCGGAACCAATCCCCCACGGATACTGAGGGATGATGACTATACCCAGCAACTTCAACTCTGAAGTATTACCTTTACCGCCGAGAAAAAATGACACACGTTATCTGATATACGTGTGTATCCATAAACTTCTGCTATTACTAATCACCAAAAATAATAAGCAGTAAATACATTTTTCCTGCTCGTACTTTATTCTCAAATCTGTTTACATTGTACAACTTCTATCTCAATGAAGGCAGTGAATAATTTGCCAAACTTTCACAACTATGTTAAGTCTTACAAGTGGTATTTTGTGTGTGTGTGTGTTTTTAAAATATATTTTTACTGATTTCAGAGAGGAAGGGAGAGGGAGAGGGGGATAGAAACATCAATGATGAGAGGCATTCATTGATTGGCTGCCTCCTGCACACCCCACACTGGGGAAGGAGCCTGCAACTAAGGAATCAAACTGTGACTTCCTGGTTCATAGGACAACACTCAACCACTGAGCCACACCAGCTGCGCACAAGCAGTGTTTTTAACAGAACTTCAGGAACTCCTCCCTCTAACGATGGCCTGGCCCCTGCTCACAGACCTCCCTCGTGGATGGAGGTGCCGTCAGAAGGATGAGCGCCCTCCTTCCTGCAGGTCTGACGTAGGACACAGTGCCGGAGGGGAACTCTGGTAGGAGGGATGCTCAAATAGCGATGCCTTGTTTCAAAGCCAGTCCAGTATTTCATGGACAAGCCTTCTGTTGGAACACAAAGACCTTCTAAATCCATGTGAAAAGGCCTGGGCCTCCGACGGGCATCCTGACCTGAAAGGAGATCCAATGAAGTTCTTAATAACGGCACCTGACTTTCTGGGCTGTTTATCGCCATTTGGAGATGATCGGAGTCTGAATATTCACTCGACTGTTTATATAAATGGAGACTCAGAATCAATTCCATCACTGGGATCCCTTCACCTGCCACAAATGTACTCACGATCCAGGTCCCTGTAGTTGGCGTACGGAAATTAAAACGTTAACCGGCTTCATCAGCGGTGACTCCTTCTCCCTCGAAAGCCACCCTTGGGTGGTGCTGGGCAGAATGTAGTTAGATGGTCATAAAGGAGGAGAGGGGATGAGGTAAGAAACCAGCACACTTTCAATGTGAAAGTCACGACTGTGGAGCGAGATGGGGGCTGTTCGAGGTGGAAGTCTTTATCTTTAGTGCCAACTGCCATGTGTCACTCTTAGTTGAATAACTTGTAGGGAAGATCAAAACCAACGCCACTCCGTCCTAACGGGGCAGCACCAGCAGCGGCCTGCTCACCGCACCTTCCTAATCAGCATGAGTGCGTCCTCAAGGTCAAGTCCCACAGTGCGTGTAACTAGACGAACGCTCGTCCGTCCGGGGGACACAGGGTCAGACCCGCGCTAGCAGCTCCGTAAGGGAATCTGCGTGTTAATACTGTGATGAGGAACAGCAAATGCATCGAGGAGAAGAGCTGACACGTGGCGTTTCCCAAAAGAAATGGAGGCTCCGGGCGACTCGGGGGCTGCTCGGAGCCCACAGCTGGGCCGCCGGCGGTCTCTGCTCCAAGGCACCCATGTGCCTGGCGACTTCTCCCCACCACCTCCCCAGAGGGCACCGGAGCCTGGGCCACCCTGCAGCACTGAATGGGAGTCAGACGACAGCCCCTGAATTATTGACGGCGAGGAGCATTTGCTAAGAATCCACAACAAAGACCTCAGGGGCCCGGAAAGGCCATCGGGTGTAAGTCTTGCTTTTTCATCGCCACGGACGCCGACATGACTCCCTCTTCAGATCGAGATGAAGATGATCTGGAGGTTTAGTTTGAGGCCGGTGTCAACACAACACGCAACCGGACCTTCATCACACACATTTCAAGAGTGACGTGAAGGGTACGGGATGAGGAAAAGAGGACACATCGGAACTAGAAGCCCCACCAAAGCTAAAGAAACCGCTCAGAAGACGGCCCATCTGCGGATTTAATGGGGGTAGGATGTGTAATACAGGACCACGGCATAGAAGGAAATAAGAATGTTTTAAAAGACCCGACAAAATTATGCTCCGTCGAACTACAGAATTCTAAGGGCTGGGCGTATAGTTACTAAAAACTTCTACCCTAGATTCCCGTGGGTTAACGGCTCGCTTTAGAAGCAGACACAAGCCAAAACACAGAATGCAGACACTGTGTAATTTCACGCGTATGAGATGCTGCAGGAGATACACGCACCCTGATCCACAGTGGCAGGTGGCCTGGGCTGGACGTGGGGTGGGAGGGACGGGGGGAAGCTGGGAGAGATGGGAAGGATCTACCTCTGGAGCGGGGCGACGGTTACATAGGTACACAGATGTGTCAAAACTCGCTAAACTGCAAACTTACAATGGCTGCGTTTTGTTGCGTAGACGACTGAAAATCAAGTCGTTCTAAGAAAAAAACAAGCAAGCACAAAATGTCACCGCTATGTGTATGGCCACATCTTTTCTCTTGCATGTTCGCACTGGGACCGACCCACTGTATTGCAGTCGTGGGGTGAACTGCGTCCCCCAAATACCCATCCGTTAAAGTCCTGGCCCCCACACCTCAGACTGTGACCTTAATGGGGACAGGGTGCTGCGGGTGTGGTCGAGAGGAGGCCACACGGGAGCAGGGGGCCCTCAGCTAGCATGGCCGGCGCCCTGATGAAAAGGGGGTTTAGTGTCCCAGCGTCGATCCATGCACCAGTTCCCGGTTCCCTCCGGTCAGGGCTCATGCCCGGGGGCAGGCTCGGTGCCCCGGTTAGGGACTCAATCCCCAGGAGGGGGTGTGCAGGAGACCCGGTTTCTGCATCTATGATTAATATGCGGACAATAACCCATGTTCTACTCTCTCCAAGGGCTGCTGTAAGGAACATGCATGCGGTAGTCCACATGACAGGATGTTACTGTCTGAACAACTAAAGCTACGGCAAACCCCGAGTGGCCCGGTGGACACCCTCCTATTATGAGACACAGCGACTCCATCTGGAGACACAGCGGCGGGCCCCAGGCCCCTGCGGACACCGTGCTCCTTTCAGAAGAGCGTCCAGCCGCGGGAACACAGTCTGCGGCCTGGGGCTGGGGTGCCGGGCTGGACTCTGGCCGGCACCACTCAGAGCCCCCTGGGCTGCGGTCTGAGCTCCCTCACCGGCCGCCCAGCTAAGAGCACGGCTGGAGCCGCCGCCCGCGCCTGTGTGAGGTGCGCACCGAGGCCGAGCCGAGAGGTAGGGCGTGGGCAGGGTCAGGGCAGGGGCTGGGGGCTGCAGAGGGGCCCTGCCCACAGGGCGGGGAGGGGTGCCAGCTCAGGAGCTTCCCCACTGTAACCAGAGTGGCTTCTAATGCCAACGCCAATGCCTGGTGACCCCTCTCTCCGCCTGTGGGCGAGGTGGTCAATGCCCAGTGACCCCTCTCCCTGCCTGGGGGTGAGGTGGCCAATGCCCAGGGTAACCCTCTCCCTGCCTGGGGGTGAGGTGGCCAATGCCCGGTGACCCTCTCCCCGCCTGGGGGCGAGTGGCCAATGCCCGGTGACCCTCTCCCCGCCTGGGGGCGAGGTGGCCAATGCCCGGTGACTCTCTCCCCGCCTGGGGGTGAGGTGGCCAATGCCCGGTGACCCTCTCCCTGCCTGGGGGCGAGGTGGCCAATGCCCGGTGACTCTCTCCCCGCCTGGGGGCGAGGTGGCCAATGCCCGGTGACCCCTCTCCCTGCCTGGGGGTGAGGTGCTCACCCTACAACTGGATGGATGCTGAACCTCACCTATGGCCGGGGACCGCTGCCCACCGCCTGGTGGACCACACTGCCCGCGGGGCCAGTGAAGGAGCCACAGGCACCCGCGGCTCCAAATTTCGGTGAGAATGTGAAGGGACCAGAAGAGCCCCTGAGTGGACACAGCGAGAACTCCAGGTGCCGTCCCGTTCCCAGTGGCCCTGCCTCTGCAGGCAGAGCGAGCTCCGTGTACCCCGGGTGTGGCTTTACGTGTCCCTGGGCCGTGGTTTCCACGACGTACACGAGTCCCAAGCTCACTCCCGGTCGGGACTCCATGTCCCGCGGCACCTCCCACCCTCTCCCCCCTGGTCTGACTCTTCCCAGACCTTTGAACAACCGCCATGCACCCCAACACCTAAGAAAACCGCCTCTCAGAACCCAGATGGGTGCACGCGACGCCCGAAGCCGCACACTGACCTCTGAGTCGTAGGAATTCAGAAGGAAGCAGGGCTGTCTCCGGGGAGGGAAGGGGACTGGGAGACGGAGGAGGCAAGGTTATTTTTATGGCATATTTTTAAACGGTAGCACGTTCCCGTGTTAAACTAGAAAACAGTTTTTAAATTTAAAAATATCCAAAGGCACCAACCACACCAGCCCTTCAGAGCTGTTTGTTGGAGCCACAACATTTGCTCCTCGAACAGAAGGCCTGGCCTCGCTGCTCACAGGTTGGGGAACCTCCGGCCCCTAGGCCCCATCAGGCCCTGAAGCCCTGTGGTCTGGCTCTGCCAAGGCACTGGGGGGAGCTGGTTAAATGTCTGACCCACAGAGCACCTGGCTTTAAGTGGATAATGTTGTGTGGCCCGGAATGACATGGCCCTTGGCAGGCGGTTCCCCACCCCTGCTTTCAAGCACCTGTTTTCTGTATAAAGTGGAGACAAGTAAATAGCAGAGCCCTGAGCCCTCGTGCTTTCACCCCGAACCGCCTTCCTGTGTCTGTCTTGGTTAGGCCCGGCTGGCACGTGGCTGTCAGCGCCTGCAGAGGCCACAGCGTCCCCTCCTGGTTCCTGGGGGCAGAAAGGGACACCAGACTCCTCCCAGGGGAGGCCCAGGTCAAGGGCCTCTGCCCTCGCCTCCGTCCCCCACGGAGGTCGGAGGTCGGAGGCCTGGAGGCAGAGCTTCTGGTGAAATGCTTAAAGGGGAGCAGGGAACACTTAGAGGGAAGAGGGAAGCGCGAATAAAACGTCATTGCTAGAGCAGTGGTTCCCACCCGGGCAGCCGCGTGAGTGTTACAACACGCAGACGCAGTACACGGACACCGCAGTGCACGGAGTCAGGGCACGGACCTGCATCCCCCAAACACCCATTCCCTGTCCTGTACCCCGTCCCCCCGGCCCTGCCAGCACTCCTTCTCAGCTGCCTTCGAACTTGCTCGCTTCTCGGGGTCCTCGTCTAGTCTCCTGCTATGACTTAACCACTTGCCCGCGTGGCTTCAGTGATCAGCTGTGACCTTGGAACTCCCATGCTCAGCCTCTCCAAGCAGAACACGCCCCATGCCCCGTGCACCACCCCCACCCCCGCAGCGGCTCCTTTCTAAGCAGCACCCCCTTCACCCCAGAGTCCCTCCCACCCCGACATCCATGCCCACTTCCTGTGGGTCCCACCTTCTCCCGCCCACGGCTGCCTTAGACCTCAGGCATCATGCCCCCACCCTCGCTCTGGCTGCTCTCCAAGGGAGAGAATGTTTAAATAAGAAAAAAAGCACACCGCCCTGCCCTCCTCTGCGAAAGGCCCCCCAGTGCCCACGCCAGGAGGTGAGGCCTGAAACCGCCCCCGGGGCCTCCACCCCCCGGGGCCCGGTGGGCCCTGTCTCCCCTCTTCCCTGGCGTGCTCTGTTCTGGAACATTCAACACGCAGTGTCTGCCTACTGATTGGACAGCCTCTGCTCTGGGACGTTCTGGGAGAGCATCCCTGGAAGAGCCACGCTCGTTTCCGTCCCTCCTCGCGCCCGCACCGCCCTCCGTCTGTGCCTCTCAGAGGGGCGGCCGCAGTCCTTGAGGTGAGAACAAAGCCGGGGCCCCAGGAGGACAAGCAGCGGGAGGAGCAGGGGCTGAGGAGGCAGACAGGCGGGCTCCTTCCCTCCCGGCTGTCCGTGCCCTCGAACTTCGGGCATATTTTTCAAGTTTTCCAAGAAAATGAACCCACGGAGGTTGTGCTTAAACCAGCACCCACGGAAGTTCCCACAGAGCGCTGCTCCGCCGTGAGCACGGGCTTCAGGGGCAAAGCTGGGACAGTCACTGGCGCCGGAGCCCACGATCAAATCTCAGGCAAGTGGAGCAGCGAGTGACAAGTCGCTGCTATTTCTCGTGCATGTAGGCCAGCGGTTCTCAACCTGTGGGTCGCGACCCCTTTGGCGGTCGAACGACCCTTTCACAGGGGTCGCCTAAGACCATCCTGCAGATCAGATATTTACATGACGATTCATAACAGTAGCACCATTATAGTTATGAAGTAGCCACGAAAATAACGTTATGGTTGGGTCACAGCATGAGGAACTGTGTTTAAAGGGCCAGGAGGTTGAGAACCACTGATGTACGCTGTGTCCTCACACGCATACAATTCACATAGGAGAGCGAGAAGAGGCCAAGTCACCACAGAACCAAGGCAGACGGCTGGACGGCAGAGCCAGACGGACCCGTCGAAGGAACTCTTCCCAAACAGTCAGTACAACACCGACCCCCTGAAGCCGGCTCCTTCCCTGAGAAACCCCACAGCGCGTGCTGATCCTGTAATGTGAGCAAATACTCCTGCTGGGTGACTCTGGCATCAGTGTGCACCTCCAAAAAGGGTTTCTCTTAGTGTTGGTGGGGCTGGAGGGTGAGCCAAGGAGAGAGGGAGGAGGAGCGAGGGTTCAGGGGGAGGAGAAAGGATAGAAGCCCCAGTGGGCTTGCGGGAGGGAGGTGAGGAATGCTGGCCTGGACCTGAAGCACAGAGGGGCTGACGTCCAGGCCTGCTGACCCAGGCGAGCCCATCTTAACCCTGCCCCCAGCCCCGGAGGGCACACTGTCAGCCGGACCCACACCTGCTCTAGGAGGGCTCTGCTACCATCACTGCGTTCAACGAGGCTGGTGACCTACGTGGACGTAGGTGTGACTCCCACTGCGTGCTGGGAATCAGCACAAGAGAACACAGTAAGCTGGGACACAGTGGAGAACGTGGCTTAGTCTTCATCATCCGACCCTTCAGGGCTCAGCACCGTGCCAGGCACACAGTAGGTGTGCAACAAAGATTTAAGCAAAGTGGCTCCCCCCAACCCCATATTGGGGCTATTGGAGATTTCATTTCTAACCTTGACGTCTAAAAAATTTGTTTTCATTTTTTCAAATGAAGGCTAAATACTTAGAGCCTTTCTGCTCAGGGCTAAGCAGGCAAAGACGATAAATCAACCTTAAAATATTATTATAGCCCTGGCCGGTTTGGCTCAGTGGATAGAGCATCGTCGGCCTGCAAACTGGAAGGTCCCGGGTTCGATTCTCGTCAAGGGCACATGCCTGGGTTGCGGGCTTGATCTCCAGTGTGGGGCGTGCAGGAGGCAGCTGGTCCATGATTCTCGCTCATCACTGATGTTTCAATCTCTCTCTCCCTGCCTCTCTGAGATCAATAAACATATTTTTGGAAAGTTATTATAAAATATTTGTATTCTCTCCCAGGCCCTGGCAGCAAAGCAGCGGCAAAAGGGGCAACGTCCCAAGAATGGACTCTCGGAAAGGACAGGACGAATAAAAGTCACGAACACAGTCTCACTCTCAAGAACACTCCGCCGTGCGTTTCTGAAGGGCGATTCTGCTTATGGAGATAAAAGACGAAACAGAATCACTTTGCAAGCTGTATCAACGTCTGCTCACTACGCTGTACCCTGAAACTAAGGTGTGTGGGGCAACTCTAATTGAAAAAAAATCAAAACTTATTTTTAGAGAAGATAAAACAGCCCGAAATCAATTAGAAAGTTCCAATCACAGGTTGAAATACATTGAGCCAGATTCATTACTTTATACATCACAGTGAGTCAAAGATATGGTGTGTGTATATACACACACACATAAACGTATATACATATGGTCACATATATACAAACATACACGCATCCTTAAAACACAGAAATTCCAATAGAAATGGCAGTAGACCCTGCAAGCATACCAAGTGTGTTAAGTTTAAACAGACTGCGCTGATAGCGTATCAAGGACAAACCGGGCTCTAAACACAGAATCTCCCTCCGTGTAAACGCTGCCGTCTCGTTTACAAATATTTGATTTGTCAAAAGCTGATTTGCAGACATTTTTGCCAGGAGTTTAGGGCAGAGGGGCTCTCCAGGTCTCCCCGGGGGCTCCTGCGGCAGCTCCGACTGGGCGGCTGGTGAGGGGTGTCGGTGACTTCGCCTCCAGCACCGGGGAGGTCAGGACTCGCTTTCACGGGGACGCGGCCGCGCACTCTCACTGCTAATCTCGCTTCTTCAGCATCACAAACACGGACTGAGCGTTTCACAAACAAGTACCCCCTTTGTTAATATTTTCTTTGGATTCCACCGATACCTTCCTGGCCTCTTCAGGGGGCGTGTTGTGGGGGAGACCTCAGTACCACTCCCTCGGGCAGCGTCAGGCCGAGAATCAACTGAACCACGTCGGACGGTGACACAACACCCAGCACTGAGGAAACCAGAAAGATGGGGAGCCTGGGAATGAAGGCCTGTCCGGCTCTGGGCCAGGCCCTGCGACTCCATCTCTCTTCCCAGGACCTCGCCCACCTCCCCAGGTGAGGGCTCAGGTGTCAGCCACTCTGAGTCCCTACGGAAGGAACGGAGCCAACGCCCTTCTATTCTTACTCATCCTCCCCAACCTTTTCATCAGGGCACGCTGCGGCCCAGGAGCGCGTCCCAAAGCGGCCACTTGGTCAGAAGAGCAGAAGGGCCGGTCACGGCTCCAGCTGCTGAGGGTCCCGCCGAGCCTCACAGGGGTCACGGGCACAGCGATCGCGTGGGGGGCCCACTGACCAGGAGGAGGCTGCAGGTCAGGAGGGAGGTGCCCCCCAGTCCTTCAGTCTTTTTATTTTTAATTTTTATTGATTTCAGAGAGGGAGGGAATGGGAGAGAGAGAGAGAGAAACATAAATCATGGATCGGCGGCCTCCCGTACGCCCCCCACTGGGGATCGAGCCTGCACCCCGGGCACGTGCCCTGACCGGGAATCGAACCCTGACCTCCTGGTTCATAGGTCGATGCTCAGCCACTGAGCCACACCCGCCGGGCACTTCAGTCTGTTCTATCGATACTTTGGTTAGTTTGAGTGTCTGTCACTCCCACCTGAATGCCAAGTCGGTGAGAAATGAGAACTTTGCTTGTGTTCTAGGCTGGGTCACCAGTGACCAGCACACAGTAGGTGCTCCATAAATACCGGTTGAATGAGTGGGCACGGGAGAGACCTGGGACGCTGTTGCCATTGTCACTAACTGTGCTTCCTGGGGCAGGCGACTCACTCTCTCCAGCCGACAAGACGGTATGGGGATTAGACGGGATTGTGTGCACGGAGGGTGCACAGTCACAGGTGACAGTGCTGGGGCCCATGACAGGCCACCCCCAAACATCCCACAACGGCAGGCCGATGCCTTTGAATTCGAGGCACTTGACCAGCAGCCTGTGCCGGAGGGCACCTTCCCTCCCTCCGTCAGTCTCTGCAGTCAGAGCTGATGGCCTCTTTGCTTAAACTCCTCCCTGAAGGGCACCCATAAACCTGGCCTCGATTCCTGTCCAGTGAGCACTGGCTTTCTCTGTCCTGTCAATTTCTCCCCAATGTATCGCTTACTTGTCTTAAAAGTTTTCAGAGGTGACCAGTTCTCCCATTTCTTTGAGCCGCATGTTATATGATCTGAGCATCCTATATTATTCTCCCGTGTGCACATTATTAAACTGTCTTTCCTCCTGTTAATCTAGGCTTGTGTTAATTTTATTACTTTATTACCAGTCCAGCCCGTGAGAACTACAGAAAGGCAAAAGGGGGGTACGCTTCTCCCCTCCCCAACCATCTGTGTTAGCTGCTGGCATGCCGGGGGGAGGCATGCTTCAGGGATGAGACATGTAGCCCCGACACCAAGCAACACGTTGGAGGCTAATAACCTAATTTCCGTTCATACTTCATAGTGCACATACTCTTGACTGACCTCATCTCTGAACAAGTGGGTTGCAAGTCAGACTAAGATGTCAACTATCTGGTGATTTCTATCAGTTGAACAGTATTTTATCTGTCAAGCAGGCAGGGAGAGTGAAGAGAATGACGTAATCTCTCTGGCATCAGCATCGAACAGAGCACCACTGTCTGAGGCAAAACATTGCCGGAAAGTTCCACGTTCTTTATTGCGTCTGGATGAGATCTTCCCTGGTTGTCAAGTGGCCATGAGCCTGTTTTAAAAACTATTTATTGAAAAAAGAAAACCCTGACATTTGTAATCCGATCATATGCATTGCTTTTAATGATAGATGCTTAAAAGATCCTCATTGTGGATTCCAGATCATTAAGGTATTTGCTTATTCAAAGACACTTAGAAATTTGGGGGTTTACTGGTATCACAACATTCTAATGAAAATTATAAATAGATCAATTCCATTGTTGATAATCAGAAAAAAAATCACACTGTACATTTTTTAATGACATGGATACTTTTATTGAACTCTGAAGATATGAATACTTATGTCATTTCAACATTTTCTGTTTAAAATCTACTCGTTAGCCCAAAATTAATCCTTTCAACATTCATATAGAGTATAAATGATCCTCTTCATGATACAACTGAGGAGAGTGTAAGTGCTTGAGGACATAATTTTACTTTTATATTTAGTGAGTGGCACACGGCTCCAAGAGGGGGGCTTAGAATTTAATACGTATTTTTCTCTAAACTTTAGTTTTTATTCTTTGCCTTTTGATCATTATTTTATTCCTCCCATAGACGTGGGATTTCCTACTGATGTCTTTACATATGTCCATTCCTTCGCCTGTGTTTATAAAAATGTTGCGAATTTGGGGGTCCTCTGTCTTAGCTTTAAAAGAGAAAACGGGGGATCCATTGTGAGTTGTTTATAATCCCTCTACTTTTCCTCGCCTGTCAACAATCTCTCACGATAGAAATGGTTTGTAAGAAGTCACCAGTCACCGAGCACTTACTAACCACAGGGCAGGATTCCCACGTCCACTTGCCAATGCGAAGCTGAGTGACCCGCCTACACCACGGCCATCGGGTGAGAGCTCCCGGGGCTTTGCTCCCCACGCCCCCCGGGACTGCACTGCCTCAGCGCGCACCCCCTGCCTTGCCTTCCTGCTGCCTGTCTTCGGCTTCTCTTTGGCTCCTATGTCACTGGTGTTGCCTCCAGCCTGTCACGTCACTCCCCAGCGGCCAGTGGCTCCGGGAGGCCCTGGTGCCTGGGCAAGGCCTGCCAAGCAGCCTGCAGAGCCTCCAGGGGCGGGGACCCCACAAAGCACCTCCGTGTAGTAAACGCTCCCCTTTGCCGGGCGCTTCACCGGCCTTTTTATGGTGCTTTTTACCAGTCTGAGCCCTGCGTCGGCACTGGTTCACTTTTCTTTTAACTAAGGGCCCCCAGGGGCGGGGAACGGACAAGGGCCCTGGGAGCATGTCCTCCATCACACAATAGGCAGGGAGGGACCGGGATGGAGCCGCCACCTGCGCCCAGAGGCCAGACCAGGGGCTGCCACCTGCACCCACGAGGCCAGACCAGGGGCTGCCCCTGCACCCACGAGGCCAGACCAGGGGCTGCCACCTGCACCCAGACCAGGGGTTGTCACCTGCACCCACGAGGCCAGACCAGGGCCTGTGGGTCAGCACTGAACCACCGCAGGGAGGGTGCCCGGAGAAGGGCTTCATATTAGAACAGCGGTTCTCAACCTGTGGGTGGCGACCCCTTTGGCGGTCGAACGACCCTTTCACAGGGGTCGCCTAAGACCATCCTGCATATCAGAGATTTACATGACGATTCATAGCAGTAGCAACATTCCAGGTATGAAGTAGCAACGAGAATAATGTTATGGTTGGGTCACAACATGAGGAACTGTATTTAAAGGGCCAGAAGGTTGAGAACTGCTGTATTAGAAGACCCTAAATGACAACAGCGTTCAGCCACCTCCGTCCTGAGCGAGTGCCGACACCTGGAAGGCTGGGCCATGCTGCCACCCTGAGCGAGACGGTCCCGTTTCTTTCCTGAAACGCAAACCCGCGTCCTCCCTCTTTCCCGGAAAGCCCAGGAACAGGCTTCCCCATCTTCAGGTGACAGCTGAGCGGGCTGAGGGCCCGGCCAGCCCTGGCCCTGGAGCCTGACTGGCCCTCGGCAGCAGGTGGACTGGAAGCGGCTCAGCCTCCAAGGCCGCTGGCTCTCATCCTGGATGGGCATCTCAGTCTCTGTCCTCCGCCCTCACTCCGCTCCCGCTGTGCACAGAGCAGCACCGGCTCCCCGGCCCCCTCCCATCAGGGTTTACGCTCAGGGCGCTTGTCTGCCTCCCTGACAAGACTGTCAGCGATTCTCCAAGGATAAGGCCTGTGTCTGTGTCCCTCCATCCACCTGCCCCAGCCCCTGCCCCAGGCCTGTATCTGTGTCCCTCCATCCACCTCTCCCAGACCCAGCCCCAGGCCTGTATCCGTGTCCCGCCTTCCACCTGCCCCAACCCCTGCAGAGCTTCCTTAGCAGGAAATCACGCAGGGAAAGGTCTGTGGACTGTGAAGCACGACTCCCGGGCGCCTTAGGAACCGGCTGCTCAGAGCACGGTCCCCAGGCCGGGGTGACGGCAGTGCTGGGACCGAGGGGCCAGGCTCAGCATCCCGGGCCTACAATTAAAGACGATGGCCCCGCACAGGTGCGGCTTCTTTGGGCCGCGGCCTGGCACTCAATCTGAAATCGTGGGGATCAGTAGCGCAGCCACCCCTGCGGGGTGGGGGCCAGGCGGCCAGCGGGGCTGGGACTCCTCGTGCACGGAGGCTTCCTGGCATCTCCGTGTGAGAGCAGGAAAGGCAGACGCTGCTGACAGGGCGAGATGCTATGTTTCCACTTCCATGTTCTCCCTGCACACGCCGAGGTGTGAACGTGCGGTCTGGGCTTGGCCCATGCGGCCCCGTTTCTTAGACGGGAACACACACTGGGGAGCCTCCCGGTGCACCTGGGCGCAGCGTTACCAGGGCGAGGCCCTCTCCTTCCCCTCCGACGGCACCCAGGGACCCCCTGCGACTTCTCCAGGGTCCTCTCCCAACTACCTCTCAAGTCCTCCTTGCCTCCAACCCCCACCCTGGCGCCCAGCAGGTGCTCAACGCAAGAAACGGACCCCCGACCAGAGGTTTCCGCACGTAGCCTCCCTCCCCTTGACCCGCCTCCCCCCACCCCCCCTTCCATGGTCACTCACACCCCCAGCGGTGTTCTCAAGTTCCTCCCTTGAGATAATGGTTAAATGCTGGGAACAGAACCTATAAGTCCAGGACCCTGTTCAAAAATAACTCGAGATCCGCACCTGGAACTCTCCCATCCCCGCTTCCCTCATAAAACAATCGGGAAGACAGTGAAATCACCAGCACCGTGGCTATCCCACTGTTAATGATAAAATATTAGCATGTGAATGAACACCGTGAAGCTGGTATAATCAGCTCCCTAATCATCTTATTATACTTGTATGTACGTCTGCGCGCTTCTGCAGCAACATGTTTTTCAACTGCTACCTCCAATCCACAAGAGCTAAATATTCTGCAAGGCTCTTTTCTTCCAGAGTAGAAAACCATGAGGTCTTTGTTCAAGACGGAATATGGAAAATCTACAATGTGGTCTCTGTCAGAAAGAGTGTCACAAAGTAGAAAATGACATCCCAGATAAGCTGCCTTCATAAAATCAATAGCATTATTAATTAAAGTGATTAATTATTAATGAATCACATGAAAAGCCCGCGAAGTTATCCTATCAAGACTGCAGTGGCTGAATACTGTGACTATGCGGAGGGCAGACTAAATTGGAGGGAAGGAATCCTGCAGCGTCCTGTCAATCATTTCTGTTTTGTAAGAGGCCACGCCGAGTCATCAGGGGGTTCCGTGGTCAGCGATGCTGCTTCAAACACCAACCAGTTCCCCGGACTCTGCAGTCTACCCAAAGCACACACTAGTACACACCAACTCTGAGTGGAACGCCTGTTGCCTTCTATAATCTCCAAGACAAAGTCAAGAATTGGAAAATTACAGCCCAATGATGCCTCAGGGAGCTACAAATACCGTAACACAGGGTCTCGCCAAATCCGGGCCCTACTCCTAGAATATGGACATTAGAATTGACCCAAGTTATTACGCTAACAACTGTCATGATGTTTTAAGACCCCAGTATTATGGCTGCTCCCTTAGTCCCAAACCATTCCAGATAAAAGCTAATCTTTTGTGAAAAGCTACTGATTTCATTCTGATGTGGGCAGCAGCTATGGCCACGGGGCCTCCCTCCGCCCGGCAGCACCTGGAATGGGCCCAGGCTTCGCGAGGAGCAGCAGGAGCCCAGAGGTGGATGTGGAGGAACCCCACCTGGCCTGGGCACATGCAAATCTTAGAGAAAAGCAGAGGCGAGGACAAGAGATTTGGGTAAATTAAGCACCCACAGGGCGGGCTTTCTGAGGTAACAGTGAGAGGGGACCGGGGGCTCCTGGGAGTCCCCATCTATTAGGGCAGTGGTCGGCAAACTCATTAGTCAACAGAGCCAAGTATCAACAGTACAGCGATGGAAATTTCTTTTGAGAGCCAGATTTCTTAAACTTAACTATCTAGGTAGGTACACTGTTATTAACTTCATTAGGGTGCTCGTAAGCTGGCCTTTGCTAAAAACGTCCTCAATCTGAGGGGTCGACCTCAGCAAACGTGTACCCCTACTTCTTCTAACGCCACATCTTCAAAATAGTCTCGGCCAGGCCGAAAACCGACTTCTGCGCATGGGCCACGAAGTTTCCATCGCACTGTACGTGGGCGCCCGCACGTGGTATTTTGTGGAAGAGCCACACTCAAGGGGCCGAAGGGCCGCATGTGGCTCTTGAGCCGCAGTTTGCCGACCACTGTATTAGGAGAAATGGACGCCCTGGAAGAAGGACCAGAGAGTCACAGAGAAGGAAGACTGGGACTAGGGTTCACACATCAGACCAGCTGTTCTTCCAATGGAAAACATTCTGTGCAAAGACAGTAACGGGAGAGAAAACGGTTCACTCACTTTTCAAATCACAACTCATTATGCCCTGAGGACCACGGACCCCAGGCCTCGCCCCTGTCCCCACCTGACCGAGGGCCGCTGGGGCCCAGGGAGGCTCGCGGCCAACTGAGGTCTGGCCTGCTCTTGACCGCGATGAGACACGGCTTCTCAGTGGAGGCGGGTACAGTCCCCAGGCCCAGCAAGGCCCAGGCCGCACACAGCCGGTCGGGAACGGGTCCAACACCGGGAACACAGCAGACCCTCCAACAGCTCGGGGTTGAACCGCGGGGCCACTTCCGTGAGAACTGTTTCCAATCACGACTGTAAATGTACCTCCTCTTACGGCTTCCTTACTCACATGTCCTCTTCTCTAGCTTACTTCCTTGTACATAACACATGCAACATACAAAATATGTGTTAATCGACTGCCTATCCGTGGTCGGCAAACTGGGGCTCACGAGCCACATGCGGCTCTTTGGCCCCTTGAGTGTGGATCTTCCTAAGCCTTAGGAGGACCCTAATTAAGTTAATAACCATGTACCTACCTATATCGTTTAAGTTTAAAACATTTGGCTCTCAAAAGAAATTTCAATCATTGTACTGTTGATATTGGCTCTGTTGACTAATGGGTTTGCCGACCACTGGCATAAGTAAGGCTTCCAGTCAACAGCTGGCCATTAGTAGGTAAGTGTTTTGGAGAGTCAAAAGTTACTCATGAATTTCTGGTTGTGGAGCGGGGGTGAGGGGGGGAGATGCCCCTGACCCCCCACATTGTTCAAGGGTCAATTATATTCTATTCTGTTTTCTGCTTTTTTATTTTACTCTGTGTGTGTGTGTTTTTTAAATTAAATATACTTAGAGATAGAAACATCAATGATGGGAGAGAATCACTGACCAGTTGCCTCCTGCACGCCCCACACTGGGGATCAAGCCCACAACCCAGGCCTGTGCCCTGACCAGGAATCAAACTGTGCCCTTCTGGTTCATAAATCGACACTCAACCACCGACCCACACCGGCTGGGCTTTTCCTGTGTCTTAACAAGTTTTCTCTGCCCACATTGTGCTAGAAAAACAGGTAAGGCAGTGATACGAATCTGTTGTATCACCTTTTCCTTACTGGGTTCTTTTATTTGAACAGGTGATAAGAACCTTGGAATCAACAAACCATGGATTCAAAAGCAGAGACTCGGATCAGACGGGCCTGCCACAGTTGCCTGCCAGTTCCTTAAGCGAGTTAGCCAACACCGGTTCCCCTTGGTCGCCTCCTCTGCTAAATGAGAATAATGACCATCACTCCTTGAAGGGCTGTGTGAGGCGGAGGTGAGAGACTGTAGACCACTGCTCATCAAGATGTTCTGTGCACACAAATCACCTGGGAATCTTGTTAAAACTTGATTCGGGGGAACAGATTGGCGAGATCCTACAGGATCGATAAGCTCCCAGACGACGCGGAGGCGGCCGGCAGGTGGACCATTTTAGAGCCGGTACCTCGGGGTCATTAGTAACGATGACACTCTATCTACTTCGTAACCACAGAATCGGTGAGAGGATGGGACGGTGACCTCAAAACTGCCGGAGGGAGCCACGCTGACCTCTAGAGACCGCAGTTGCTGTGCTGGGAGAGGAAGGTGTGGATGAAACCGGGGGACACCCGAGTCCCCTGGGGTAACCGGACAGGAGACAGGAGTAGAACGTGGAGGAATTGATGATTACAATCTGCCCAGCTGGTCCTGACATTCTAATTTGGTAAGTGGATTACTCACAAGCAACATTTATCTCTGCCATCCGTCGGCATTCCTTTCTAAATTCCTTCCCTTTTTTCCCCAGAAAGCACTACCTGATTCTCTCTGAAATCTGTCAGCCCTCCAGGGAGCGCATCTTCGCCTCCTTCCTCACCCAGCCCAGCCGGCAGCCCTGCGGGAAGGAGGGCTCTTCGGGCTTCAGGTCCCTTTGCAAGGCCGAGAGAATGAAGGGCCTTTTGCATGTCATTTGTTAGGGGAGCCAGATTTTCAAATCAGGGTGACACGGGACTCAGGGTTTAGATCAACGGGATTTCCCTTCTCCTCTGGCAGCAAATACTTTTTCTATTTCTTGGATGGGATTTAATAGATAGTGAGCTCACACAGATGTGGGTTTATATCAATTTAAAATAATACACCTGAGTACGGATTGCAATAAGAGTGAAGGTACAGATTTCCCCCCGAAATGACTGTTGTAAAACATTACCTGTTAACTTTCTTTATTTTTATCTAGTTTTAATATGTAATGAGGCCAAAACCTTGCCAATGAGACTACTTGAAATAGAGAATTTATAGAGATCCCTCATATAAGAGCCAGGTTAGCAGATGCTCAGTTACTGCCTCCGGAATGAATGGAAGAAGTTACATACTTAATGTTAGTGAATTTAGTTTCTCCACCAACGTGAACTTTCCATAAAGCAGAGCAAACATTCCTGCAGCAGAAAAAGAAGTGTGGCTACAAATTAACATTTCAAAAATCAGGGCTCGGCCAGCGTGGCTCCGTGGTTGAGCGTCAACCCAAGAACCAAGAGGTCGCTGGTTCGGTTCCTGGTCAGGGCACATGCCCGGGGTTGCAGGCTCTATTCCTGGTGGGCTGCCCGCTCCTGATCAATGATGTTTTTCTCTCGCTGTCCCTCTCCCTTCCTCTCTCTCTAAAAAAATCAATAAGAATACATTTTAAATCAATAAAAATCAGGAAAATATCCGTTTTAAACAGACCAGTTATCCTAATAAGCTCCAGATAATCATTGTAAAAAAGTTCTCACACTAGCTACAGCTGTTAAACACGCTACTCCTTCCACATTTATAAAAGTCTGTATCCATCTTTTTAAAAAAAGTATACATATATAGACATATATATATTTAAAATACATTTTTATTGATTTCAGAGAGGAAGGGAGAGAGACACACACACATCAATGATGACAGAGAATCAATGATCGGCTGCCTCTTGCATGCCCCCTACTGGGGATCGAGTCTGCAACCCGGGTACCAGGAATCAAATCGTGACCTCCCCATTTGTAAGTCGATGCTCAACCACTGAGCAACACCAGCCCAGCTGTATCCATCTTTTCATGGGGGGAGGGGGGTGTGATCCATCTTTAAATAGAAATGAGTATCCCTCCTGCCTACTTTCAAATGCAAAATAAAACTGTCACAGGAATAGATGGAAGCTCCTTTCCCTTCCACAGCACAGCACCTGGACCGGAGTGAGCCCGGCCTCCCAGTGCAACCAGCGCTGGCTCCTCAAGGCGAGGGCAGGAGGGATGCACACCCCACAGGAGGGGCCGCTCCAGTTTCCAGCTCGGAAACGGTGAGGACAACTCTGGCCCCCACTGCAGACAAGGAAACAGAAGCAGTGGACATGCTCCGCCGACTCCGGAATCTTTCCGCTAATAGACTTTCCACTTTCGGAATTCCTTAAAAGTATTTCTGGAAATAATCTGGGTTAGGGTCAAGTGAGTGCAACTGACTTGCAGCTTTGTCACAGGCTGACGGAGGCTCCCCAGTGCATTTCAGGGAGCTCATGTTCACATTTTTTGTTTGGTCCTGGAGAGAGGCACAGTCTATACACACTTAGGCAACCGCACGATGATATTTAAAATCTAAGCTCCTATTGGTATTCTAGAGTTGTGTAAGTTAAGTTATAAAGACCAACGTTGGAAATCTCTGTCGTCTCTCTAAACCGAAGGACTGTTCTCCGAGGCGGGGAAAATGCTGTGGAGATGCAGAGACCAGCGAGGAGGATGCAGAAGAGGCCCGAGAGACCTTGGAAGATGCACCACGTGATCGCCACCTGGGAGCTGGGACGTTGCACCAATAACTGGACCATCTTAGATGACAACAGCTCGTGCGGGGAAAGGGAACTAAACCTACTCTTGACATTGAACACGGCCATTCAAGAGGAAGAGTTAAAGAGCGAATCAGTTAGAGCAACCATCACACCCCGCCCCCCCCCCCATGAAAAACAAAACCCAGGCACTTCACAGGAGTAAAAATCACAAACTCCATCTTTGTGAATCCTCAAGCGCATTCATTTTCCAGCCAGTCCCATAACCAACTCGCTTATTAATGTCCTAATAAAAAGAGTCAATGCATTTAAATGCAGCGGTGGGGGATGCCCGGCCTGCGGGCCACATAAGGCCCATGAAATCCTTTGGGTTGGCCCTGCCGAGACATGAGGGGGGAGTTAACGAAATATTTGACCAAGTACAGCTGGCTAATTTTAAGTTGATGATTTCAGATGGCCCTCGAATGATCTTTTAACTATCCAAATGGTCCTCGGCAGAAAAAAAGGGTCCCCACCCCTGAAAAGTAGCAGGCTCTTCATTTTTTGAGAAGCTCGCAATGTTAGAAGGGCACTAAAGCATCAGGGTGTGGCGGCATTAGCGAGAGTCCAGAATAGCGTGGGCACCAGTGGACTTTGGGGACACGGCACTCGGGGTCCCGTCAGGAGTGAGGTCAGACAGCCCGTGTTGATAATTAAGTACCGAGGACCGGACCGGGATGGGCACATGGCATTCCCCGGGGATCCGTGCCAGCTGGAGGAGATGGCCACCTGGAGCTATGCCTTGGGCCAGTCATCAATCCCAGGAAATGCCCTGGACCTCAACTGCTACAGTGGTTTTAATAAACAGACGCAGGAAAAGTTTAAGCTCAGCTTTTTACGGAAACATTGGCTTTAGACTTAGAATACTCGGGCTTCCTACAGCGAGTTCTCTGGTGCTTACTGCAGAGTGCCTGTACATTTCTTATTGCTGATTTCTAAAAGCTGACTCCAATGTAAGTGAGAAGCTGACTGTTAACTATGTGCAGAGAGAACAACTTTTAGTCGCATTTTTAACTACAGGGGACTTAGTTTGAGAGCCATGGTAATGACATAACCAATATGTGGATACTCACATTCATACTTAACTTGGGAGCTGACAACTCAAGAAAAAAAGAGAATTAGTCTTCAGGTTTAGAGAACGGATGTGTCTCACTCGGTTAAAATAAAAGACTGTGACAGACTGCCCTCCTTCAAACAAAAGGAAGCAGCTAAACAAACCCGGCGAATCGTCCGGGTCTTAGGTCATGATTCTGTAATGACACGGGTGCCAGGAAGCCAGCAGACAGACGCCGGGAGACGAACTGTGTCATTATTCCGAGCAGACATGCACTTGACTAAACTCTCGTAGGCTTCTAACTCTTAACCAGATGCTCTTCTGAACCAGGACATTTTAAGGGTTTTCACTTTAGTAGAAGAATATGAACATTCATTTTTGCTTTCAAAGAAAAAGCAAACCCAAATTCTCCAAAGAGAAAAAATCCTCCTCCTCAAAACAGGGGTAGGGAACATGGGCCCGTGGGCCATATAAGGCCTGAGAAATCCTTCAGTCTGGCCCTGCCAAGGCATTAGGGGGGAGTTCATTAAACGTTTGACCAAATATAGCAGGCTCATTTCTAAGCTGATAATTCTGTATGGCCCGAGAATGATGTTATAAATAGCCGAGTGGTCCTTGGCAGGAAGAAAGGTTCCCCACCCCTGCCCTAAGCCAACCTCCGGGCCTGTCAGAAACGTGCTCACACACCAGAAGTACAGAGAGGAAGACACAGGGCCCACAGGCTCACAGACTTTAGAGAACTTGGGTGTTTATATGATCGCTCACAGCCTCTTTCTTAGTTGGCCTTGAGGCTTGCTGATTAGCTGGTAAATGTTTGAAAGGGTCAGTTTGTCCAGAACTGGAATTTCCACTTCGGAAAAAGCGTCGAGGTACCTGACATCTGTTCCTTGAAGGGCCTGCACGGCACTTGCAGACGTACAGCCCGGATTCCACTCTGCTCCCTGGCAGGGAGGGCATAGCTGTGAAACCTCCGGTGGCTGCTCCCGCCTGCAGAGCCAGGCCCGGCCCCAGGACCCTCCGGGGTCTGGCTGGGAGAGCAGAGTCTCCAAGATAAAGGCCACTTTAATCATGGGAATAGATTCCTCCAGGGAAAACCCCAAGACCAGAAGCTTCCACCTAAGCCCCCCAGTCTCCACCTAGAACGTGGTGCTGTGTAGAATTAAATAACTTCAATGTTAAAACGCTGCCCTGGGGGACTCCCCCTCCCCATGTGGGAATCTGTACTTGTTCTTCATTAAATCTCCACCTTGGCTATAAAAAACCAAACCAAAACAAACGAACAAAAAACACTGCCCTGATCTTTGAGGAGGACATTGAAGCCCAGAGAAGTGAGCCGACTTGCCCGAGGGGGCTCAGCTTCTGGGCCACGACCCTTCCTTTGGGGTTCTTGGCACATCCTGTGCTGTGTCTTAATTCCCTATATTCACACGTCTTACCTGCACGCCCCTCCCCGCCCCCCCATCGTGAGCTCCATGGGGCTGGGAAAGACAGCAACATTTGTGTGCCCCAGTGCCGGGCACCACAGGGCCAATGCTCCCGGCAGAGCCCGGCCGCTGGGGCAGGTCACCTTTCCACCTAATAGTAACTTTAGCCGTGACTTCAGTTTATGTTAATGACACCCCACACGTCACTTTACATGCAACTACACACTACTGGCACTGAGCGGCCAGGCCCTCCACTCCCGCCTCCTTACAGGAAGTGGGCTTGGCACGCTTGCTTTCTCATAATTTATAACTGGTGCCTTAACTTCATAAGTTATGGTGAAGATGCAATAGAGTATTTTAATGGTTCCTTTATGCAAATATATTCTAGGTAACTGCTTCCTTTATACGTGCAGTACCCTGCACTCGTGGCCTTATAACCCCTGCTGCCCTCAATGAGAGGCTGTGGGCGCGCTCACCCTTTTGTTCTGCTAACTTTGAAGCGCAGCTGTGATGGTTGGGGGTAATTATTAGGGCGATGGCCCTCTCCCACCTTCCCAGGCCAGGTGCAAACTTCCCTGAAAAGCACCCAGAGTTAAGCTCCTCAGGGCGAAACCGAATGGGATCCCGGATATCTACTACTTTTTCAAACTTGCCCCAACCCTGACCCGCATGAGTACAAGTTAGCGTCCCGGCGACACGGAAGAAACATGCATGCAGAGTTTAGTTTGGTTACCTGGGCGGGGGAAACAATAGCAGGTGGAACTATGGTGGGAGAACCGGTGCTTCTGTGCCCATTGGCTTCGGGAGGAAGAGGCAGGGGGTCGTGTTTCACGGAAACCACCACCACCGCCGCATCCACGGGCTCCGAGGGCCGCAGGCAGAGTCTTTTGGGCGAAGAGGGGCCACAGAGTTCCCCCGACGCGAACACCGACTCGTACAGGGCGCGCTTGGGCGCAGCCTCGGCTTTCACGTCGGGCGCGCCCAGGCTGTCTTTGGGGAGGACGTAGGTGTTCCCCAGCGCGGGCGGCTGGGGGCGGTGGTGGTGGGAGGGAGGCGCCGCCGGGGGGTGGTGGGAGTGGTGGCGGGCCGCCCCGTTCAGAGCCTCGGCGTAGCAGCCCTGCAGGGCGGGCGAGCCCAGTTTGGTGCCGATGCCCGCGATGCTGTTGAGCGTGGCGATGGAGACGGCGCCGATGCAATGGTTGGTGTAGGTCTTGGAGAGCTTGGCCGCCTTGGAGAGCATCTGCATGCGGGTGCCCAGCAAGTTCTTGCCGATGGCTTTGTTCTCGTACCAGGTCACGTCGCCCTCGCTGCAGTGGTCCCGCGGCCGCTGGAAGAACGCCTTGCACAGCGGGTTGCGCTTGGACAGGTACTTGACGAAGCTGGCGTAGGGGCAGAACTCGGTGCCCGTCTCGTACATGCGCGGCAGGTTCTCCTCGTCGCTGCTCTCCGCGCGCTTCTTGCTCCAGGACGACGAGCGCGACTTGTGGTAGGGCCCGAGGGACTTGAAGTAGACGAACTTGCGGCCGTCCTCGTCCATGGCCAGCCCGAAGGAGTCCTCCTCCAGCTCGCGCTGGTTCTCGCGGCCGCGCGTGCAGAAGTACATGCACGTCTCGAACCAGACCTTGTTGAGCAGCCCGAAGGGTGTGCCGGCGCCGAAGACGCTGGACGTGTAGAGCTTGCGCAGGTCGGCGCGCGTGATGGCCTGCTTCTGCACCACGGGCCCCGCACCCTGCTCCTCCAGTTTGCGGATGACGGCGGCCAGCGTCAGGTTGGCGCTGCGCAGCTCGGGGTCCTTGGTGAGGTCGAGCGTGCGGCAGTAGGGCGGCTCGTTGAGGTAGCGGTTGAGGGAGCTGCGGATGCTGATGAGCGACGACTTGCTGTAGAGCTGGCCGCTCTTGGAGCGCGCCTCGGCGTAGAAGGAGCGCAGCACGCGGCACAGCGCCCCCTTGTCCATGGTCTCGAAGTCCGGGCTCTGCGCCTTCTCGCTCAGGTACTCCCGGAAGATGCGCACTGCGTAGCGGGTGGCCAGCCGGGTGTTCTCGCTCAGCCGGGCCCGCTCGGGGCGCTGCAGCCCGTCGGGGTCCAGCTCCGCGCCGTCCCCGGGAGGCGCGCCGCGGGCGCGGGCCGGCAGCAGTCGCGGCGGCGCCTCGGGCTCCAGCGCGGCGCCCTGGTCCATATCGATCCTACGGACCGGCTCCGGCTCCGGCTCCAGCTCCTCCCCGGCCGAGTCCTCGGGCTCCAGGCGCGCATCCCAGTCCAGCCCCATCTCCTCCTCCTCCTCCTCCTCCTCCTCCTCCTCGTCCTCCTCCAGCCCCCCGCCTGCGTCCTCCTCCTCCTCGTCCCCCGTTATCTGCACCTCCTGGATCTCGTCCTCTTCCTCCTCCTCCTCCTCCTCCTCCTCCTCGCCCGCGCTGCAGTCGTGCGGGCGGCCGCGGCGGCGCCCCCGACCCCGCGCCCCGCGCTCGCCCTCGCCCCGCTCCCCATTGTTCTCGGCGGCGGCGGTGGCGCTGCCGCCCGCGCTGGTGCTCCAGTCCCCGCGGCCAGGCATTCTCGCCATATTGCCGTCTCCCTGCCAGTCCCCGGGCAGGGCGCATGCGCTATATTGGACCGCAGCGCCGAGCGCTTTTGTGTTTAATGACCTTCAGCTACCGGGAGGCACAGCCGGGCTCTTAAAGGAGCCGCGCTCCAATTGTCAGCTCGCCGCGCGGCTCCGCGGGGGATGGAGGGGCGGTGGGGAAAGTTAGCCCGGGCGAGGGGAAGGACGGACGGAGGCTGGCTGGACCCTCTTCCTCCTCCACCCGGCTCCCCACGCTTCAGAAAACTTTGATGGGGTGGAGGGGGGAGGGGAGGGGAGGGAGAGCTGTCGGAGGGGGGGGAAGCACTCCCGACTTACCCTCTGGCGGAGTGGCGCGCGGGCCCGGGCGGGAGAGAGGGCGGGCGGGCGGGAGGGCGGGGCGGTCCGGCGTCTCTAAGTAATGCCCGAGGAGCAGTGCCCCTGCCACCGCCCCCGCATGGCCCCCCGGAGCCGGGGGTGCGGGGAGGCGGCTGCGCCGGGCGGGCCGCGGGTGCTGCGCGGAGAGGCCCGCGTCTGGGGCCGCACGGAGCGGAGTGGCGCAGGCAGGGCAGTGCGCAGGGCGGAGGAGGCACCGCGGGCCCCGCACCCTCTCTGCGCCCGCGGCCAGGGCGCAGCGGGCGAGGCTTGGGAGCGGGACGGGGCTGGCGGCGGCTCCCCCACCTACTTGCTGGCGGCGAGGCGCGGGGGCCTGGGGCCAGCGCGCAGCTCCCAGCTCCCTTTTCGACTCTTGCAAAGGAGCGAAACACGCCCCGCGTCCGCCTCATCCCTTTCGACTTTTCCAACAGCCGCTTTCAAGCTGTCATTAAGGACCCGGGGCGCTCCCCGCAGGTCCGGGGCAAGTCCGCGCGGGTCCAGCCCGCCCGGGGAGGCAGCGCGAGAGCAAGGCGGGAGGGGCGGCGGGGAGGGGAGCTGCGGAGAGAGGCGCGCGGGACCCCGGGGGACCCTCCCCGCCGGCCCCGGCCTCCGCCCTCCGCCCTCCCAGTTTCGGAGCAAACTGGCACCGCTCCCGCTGGCGAGCGTCCGTCCCTAAGCCCCTCAGGCCCGTCGGACGAGCGGGCGGGGAGGGTGAACTTGGGTCTCGGCCGCCCCCACTGCCGTCCCTCTCCAGCCTGTCGGGTCCTGGGCGCGTTCTCCTTCCAAGTTTGCCAACCGCCATCGGTTTCGCCCTCGGGGCTGCGCTGCCTTCGGCGCACGGGGGCGGGCACCTGCGAAACTGGAAAGGCGGCCAGAGAGCTCGCCGGGCCCCGCTTTCCCAGGGGAGACGCGGCCCCATTTCCAGCCAAATGCCCGCCCCCGGCGCGCCCAGGCTCCGCGCGCCCTGGCGTCGCCGCCTCCCGCGGTCCCGGCCCAGGGCAGCGCCCCCAGAGCCGCCCGGGAGCGTGGCTGCTGGCTCGGGCGGCACAGCCCGGCCACCTTTGGAGCTGGGACGGCACCCTTGCTTTCTGCTCCCTCCGCAGCCCGAGGGTCCCCTGGAGTGCGGGCCGCTCCGAGCCACAGGGGCCAGGGAAACCGACTGAAGGAGGGCCCGGAGCCTGAGGGGCCTGGGCCTGGGCCGGCCCTCGCGGGAGGCAGCCTCGCCAGCTCCGGGCATCCGCCTGGGGTTTGCCTCCCTGTCCCAGTTCTCTGCGGTTCATCCGTGGGAGTCTTGTCAGTTGCCCATGCCCTCCCCCCCTTTGGGCAGTTTATCATTTTACTCATCAATAGAAACGCATCAGTCAGTTTGTAATT
Source organism: Myotis vivesi (assembly GCA_035771395.1). Taxonomy (NCBI): domain Eukaryota; kingdom Metazoa; phylum Chordata; class Mammalia; order Chiroptera; family Vespertilionidae; genus Myotis; species Myotis vivesi. Next base: position 89,015,317 of record JAWPEG010000014.1, on the reverse strand, counting down.
TTAAAAAAAAGGAAAAGGAAAGAAGCCAGAACTAGGTCTCTGGGCCGCGGGAGCGCCTGAGTGAGAGCGGATGGCGCGGTGGGAGCGGATGGGAGATGGTGTCTCCTCCGCGGACCAGCCCTGTCCTCTGCGGCTGTCGGCCTGGGGCGCAGGGGAGCGTCGGGGAGCGTCGGGGAAACAGCGCCAGGTGCGAGCAAGTCAGAGCAGGTCCCTGCCTCGCGGGCCCCTCCCGCTCCTCGGGGAATCTCTCTCTCTCTCTCTCTCTCTCTCTCTCTCTCTCTCTCTCTCTCTCTCCCTCCCCCCCCCCTTCCCATCCGCCCTGCTCCCTACGGAAAACCCTCCTCCTAGGGGACCGTCTCTGGTGTGCGGCGGCTTTGGTCAAACTGATTCATTGTCGCCCGGAAATAAGTCAAAGGCGTTTCTTTCCCAGAGCCCAGGCCCTGAGCAGGAGGCGAGCTGCCCACCCGCGCGGACCCGCACACCCGCGCTGACACCCACCAGGCACACGGCCCCGTGGGGAGGGCTGGCCCTCGGCCCAGGGCGCCCCCAGGCTTTCCGGCCACCACGCTCGCTCGCTCCGGCGGGGAGTTTCCGCAGCTGAGAGCTCAGGTGGGAGCCTGCAAGTCACCCAGCAGGGCTGCGCCCCGGCGGCCCTCGGCGCCAGAGCAGGGGCCCGAGGGGCTGTGCTCCCGGCCCGCGGCCGCCACCGCCTCCGCCCGGGACTCATGCCCCCGGGAGCCCGGCGCTCCCCACATCTGCGGGCCGGGCAACGGGGGTCCCCCCGCCCCCAGCTCCTCTCCCCTCCCCACCCCGAAAGCTGCTTTGAGTTGCCAGCAGTTTCCCCGAGGCGATGTGCTGGGTTGGACGCTCCGGGAAACAAAGCAACCAAAACAGCTCCGGTTGACGTCAACTTCTGTTCAGAAAAGAAAATAGTTTTGTGCTCCCAGGACAAAATACCCCCCAGGGCAGGTCTCCGCTGGAAAAAGCCAGAGGGCGGGGGTGGAGACAAGCAGAACCAAAACACACACACACACACACACACACACACACACACACGCCCCAAAACAAAAAACCTCCAAGTGCAAGACACTTTTTAACGGACTTGGAAAAACAGCCGTTTCAGATGCTGCCTGGACAGTTTGCAAACCACCGGCAGGCCTCCTGCCGGCGTCCCGGACCAAGGACGCACCTTGGAGAGCGCGCCGGGCCCTGGTCGCATGGAGGCTGAGTCGGCTCCTGGCGCCAGTCCTTGATCCGCTTCCAAAATCCTCTGCCCATCACGATACGTAGTCACATGTTGGAAAACACCTCTTGAGGTTAGTATTCACCGGGAAGAACCAGAAAACCCGAGCAGCTGTAAACCTACCACTGACTCCTCTCCCACTGTCCGCCCCCCTCCCCAAGCTGCTTACTTTAAAAAACCCAGCCATACAAAGTTACAGGGGAGCTCATAAAGGAGGTTTAATAAATGACCCCTTAATAGCATCTGGTGCTTCCACACACGCAATTCCAACCTGAGACACTGAGAAAAGCTTTCTCCTGCTTATTTTGGGAGAGAGGCGATCCTCACTGGCTTCTGCCCTCAGCCTAGCCCTGCCTTCGATTCTCCCCATCCTGGAGTCCGTCCAGCCCGCCCTCACCACGCACAGGAAGCTTGCTGTATTTCCTGCGCAGAGTGCATACCTTCTTTATAGAAAAATGATTCCATGCCCTGGCCCCTTTGGCTCAGTGGATAGAGCATGGGCCTGCGGACTGAAGGGTCCCAGGTTCGATTCCGGTCAAGGGCATGTACCTTGGTTGCGGGCACATCCCCAGTGGGGGTTGTGCAGGAGGCAGCTGATCGATGTTTCTGACTCTCTATCCCTCTCCTTTCCTCTCTGTAAAAAATCGGTGAAATATATATTTTTTAAAACAATGATTCCAGTGCTGCATGGAACGTTGGTTGCAATTATTTGACTGTCCGAGAACTCTTTACTAGAATCTGCACTAAGATGTGCACAACTCCAACACGATGCGCCATATCTTTGGTCCCTGTGATCACATTATAAAGTACTATCCGTGTATGAGTGCTTCTCCATTTCTTAGATTACGGGAAAGTCGTGACATGATTGTTCCAGAAGGAAACCCTGCAAATGTTTCCCCCTCATTTATAACCACCCACTCCCATTTCCAGGTCACGCTTATGGGAAGGTTACAGTTATCAGAAACATACTCAGCTCTTCCTCCTCTCGGCTTCCAGTCTTCTGAGCATCATCTGTTAGATAACTGACATAGTTATCCTTTATCTGCCTGGTTCCTCTGCTAAACCAATATGCCTTCGTGGGTTAGGCTGGTGCCTAGGACCCCCCCCCCCCCGTCATTTCCCTGGAAGGAAGGAATGAACAGCTTCTGTGCTTTAGGGAAATCCTATCTTTGGCAAGAAACTTCTTGGTGAAAAATCTGAAAATAACATGGATCTGAATGTCTACATTTAAAAATCAGGACAGTCCAGCTGGTGTGGGTCAGTGGTTGAGCATCAATCTATGAACCAGGAGGTCACAGTTCAATTCCCAGTCAAGGCACATGCCTGGGTTGTGGGCTCCATCCCCAGTGTGGGGTGTGCAGGAGGCAGCTGATTAATGATTTTCTCTCATCATTGATGTTTCTCTCTCTCTCTCCCTTCCTCTCTGAAATCAATAAAAATATATTTTAAAAAATGAGGCCAAAAGTAACTACAAGGCAACATTATTGTTTCCAAGTTAAAAAGAATGTAATGACTGTTTTGGTTTACTGTTTCCTTACCAGGTATTCCCTCTCTGGTAGGACACACTAGAGCAGTGGTTCTCAACCTGTGGGTCGAACGACCCTTTCACAGGGGTCGCCTAAGACCATCGGAAAACACATATATAATTACATATTGTTTTTGTGATTAATCACTATGCTTTAATTATGTTCAGTTTGCAACAATGAAATTGGGGGTCACCACAACATGAGGAACTGTATTAAAGGGTCGCGGCATGAGGAAGGTTGAGAACCACTGCACTAGAGGAAGTGACTACAGAAGTGAGTGAGGAATCGAGGAAGAAGGCATTTATGTATTAAGACAGGGGGGTTGGGGAGGATTTAAACTGATAAATTCAAGGAATTATACGGGCTCCTGGGGGCAGAGGTGAGAAAAACCTTTGGTTCATCACTTTAAGTCATTTCTTAGTTCATCACTTGTTTCTACCTCACCCCTCACAGGCCAGGCTTTCTTGACTTAATCACTAAAAGACTCATCAAGTATTTGGGGGCTTAAATATGACTCCAGACTGAAGCTAGTTTGACACGTCTTGGTTTCAGAGTGTCACTACTGAATTCCTTGGACTTCCTTTGAAGACCCTCTTGAGCAATGTTTTTCTGAAATCGGATGAAAACAGAACCCGTGCCACCCAACTCTACAAGGTGGAAGAAGAAAACTCCAGAGGGGCAAGGTCTATGTCGTATCGGTCACGGCGGGCCTGATTCCCTGCCAGCAGAGTTCCCGAGCATGAGGCTGGCACACGGTGGACGCCCGGTAAACGCACACATATGCCATACGCATGTGTGGAGACAGTTAACCCCCATGGAAGGGGGTGCAGCCAAGTGGTTCAAAACTTCATCTTTGAGACCAGTCTGCCCGGGTTTGATACCCGGTTTGGCTTCACCAGGGGCCCTCTTTCGTATCTCAGTTCTACCACTTTATTATCTGGGTGACGATAATAATAGCCCCTCCATCCTAGGGTGGTTGTGAGAGTTGAATGTGTTAATATTAGTGAAGGAGGCAATCCAGTGCCTGGAGCATTAGCAAACATCCAATGGTTAGCTCTTGCTCTGAAGGCTTGGTGATAAACAAAACACCAAGGCCAAGAGCCTCCCAGAGGGTGAGCAGCTCGGCCAGGTCTCCCAGAGCCCAGGTTGCCCAGACCTCACCAGGCAGGAGAGTGAGGCCCACAGCCCAGGCTTGAGTCACTGGACCACGCTGAGCTTCTAGGAACCAGAAAATGAAAGGGAAGGAAGGAAGGAAGGAAGGAAGGAAGGAAGGAAGGAAGGAAGGAAGGAAGGAAGGAGGGAGGGAGGGAGGGAGGGAGGGAGGGAGGAAGGAAGGAAGGAAGGC
>JAWPEG010000014.1:88956221-88999818 GCA_035771395.1 Myotis vivesi | reverse complement strand
CACAGAGGCGGTGGCGTTCAGATGTCCCACCTGAGTGTGGCTGGGGGTGACTTCGCAGGTGGGGCAGCGCAGGTCCCTGCAGCCTCTGTGGCAGCCTGGGTGCCGGGAGGCAGGAGGCTGGCACTCCGGACCCACGTGACTCAGGCCCTGTGGTCTCCTCCCCAAGCCCCGGCCCCCACACGGGCAGGTCCCCTGGTGCCTGGAGAACCTCAGGGCGAACGTCCAGGGAAGGGGAGGCTCTGAGGGGGCATCCCCTCCTTCCCACCAGGCGCCGGGCCTGTGTCCGGGGCTGGGCCAGACCACAGCTGTGCCCGGACGGCGCGCTCCTGCGACCACGCACCAGGGGCGGCTCCTCTGCTGTCGGAGGCCCTGGGAGCGAGGGGAGAAGGGAAACGCTGCAGGGGGTCTCTGCCAGCCCTCCCCCCGCAGTCCGGGCCCATCAGTCTGCCCTCGATGCTAGTAGCCGCCTCGTATCCCACACATGACTTTTTAAAGAGATCCCAGGTTCTGCCCCGCTCCCCTCCCCCGGGCCCTGCCCGCCAAACAAGAGCCACCTCTCTCTCTTTTCGGACACACATCCCGCAGGACAAGAACTGGGCGGTTTCTGCTGGTCTGTGTGAGGATAAGGAGTCGCCAGGCATGTCTCACTGTTTCCACAAACGTGTGACTGATTCTCAGGTGTGGAAATCGGAATCGATTTGCAAGTCCAACGCGCCTTCTAGAGAGTGAGGGGGGAGCACTGTATGGCTCCACAGGAAGAGCCATCCTCAGGGTGATGTGGGAAAGAGGGGGCAGCTGTCATTCTAGAGCAGGGGTCCTCAAACTACGGCCCGCGGGCCACATGCAAATACAAATATTGTATTTGTTCCCGTTTTGTTTTTTTTTTTTTACTTCAAAATAAGATATGTGCAGTGTGCATAGGAATTTGTTCATAGTTTTTTTTTAAACTATAGTCCGGCCCGCCAACGGTCTGAGGGACAGTGAACTGGCCCCCTGTTTAAAAAGTTTGAGGACCCCTGTTGTAGAGACACGGTCACCATAGCAAACAGGAACTGAGTACAGTGTGAAGTCCATGGCCGTGACTTCTTCTCATCTATGTTACAAAAACAGTTCTTTCTCTCTCCCTCTCCCTCTCCCTCTCCCTTCCTCTCTGAGTCCATTAGAAGATAACCAACTATTTTCAGAAAAAAAATATTGTGCATGTAACCAAAATCAAGTTAGTCAAGATCTTGCACAGCCAGTGTGGCACAAGGGTTGAGTGTCAACCTATGAACCAGAAGGTCACGGTTGATTTCAGGTCAAGGGCACAGGCCCGGGTTGTGGGCTCGATCCCCAGTAGAGGGCGTGCAGGAGGCAGCCGATCAGTGATTCTCTCTCATTATTGACGTTTCTCTCTCTCTCTCTCCCTTCCTCTCTGAAATCAATCAAAATATATTTAATTATAAAAAATAAGTAAATATATGTATATGTATAAGTATATATAAATATCTATTTTAAAAGATAGTCAAGACCTTACTTTCTTAAACATGTATAAGATTTTAATTTAGGACATTTTAGATCATGTCCTATCAGGCCCCTTGGAAACCCATTCCCTCCCCGGCAAGATGAGCAGATTCCATACAGTGATGGTGAGTGAAACCCCATCACAGCCACAGCAGCGCCAGTGGAATTATCAAGTGGGAAAGCGTGGAGGAGTTAACAAATAGAAATGGGCCAGCTCATGAACTTTAAAGTATTTTTTTTTCCTTCAACATGAAAATACAAAAAACAACCCAGAAAAATGAGGTGGGCAGGGTGTAAAGGCAGTCATTTATGTAATCGTTACATTTTAAACCGTGACACTGTAGTAGAACAATACAAGTAAAAAATAATACGCGATCCACGGAGAACTTCATCGAGGCCACGCCCTGCCCCCGTGGATTCGTAAGTCACCTGCTGCTGCTCATTTGCGTTAGAGACTGGACTCCACGGGACGCCAGCAGAGCCCTGGTGCGCCCGCGCAGCCCTGGACCCACTGGTGCCGGCCTGGCCTTTGCTGGCACTGCTGGCTGGGAAGCCCAAGGTCGCGTGAGGGGGCCTGGGCAGCGTTATGCTGAGCGAAGTCAACCCGTCAGAGAAAGACAAGTGTCACATGATCTCACTCAGATCTGGAATCTAATGAACCAAATAAACTGATGAACAAAAATAGATGCAGAGACATAGAAGCATGAACAGGTTGATGAACCTCAGAGGGAAGGCCAGGGAGGGTGGGTGGGAAGAGATCAACCAGTGAACTTGTCTGCATAGATGCATCGCCCGTGGACATGGACAATGGGGTGGCGAGGGCCTGGGGTGGGGTGGGGGCAGCTGGAAGAGGTTAATGGGGGGAAAGAGGGGACCTATGTAAAATTTTCAACAATAAAGATAAAAAAGAGAAAGAAAATCTACTAAGGCCACTTCCAAATGTATTTTCTCGGTGAAAATAAACAGAGTTCTTTTCTTTCTTTTTTCTTTATTTGACAAGAAACTTTGGTCTGGGCTGGGGGGGGAGAGGGTCACTGTTGAACGTGTGAACGCGGCAGGTGGCCTGTGAGTTGGCCCCACCCCCTTGGCCAAGCAGCGTCTCAGCCTCAGGACCGGGCGGAGGCGCCGGGCGGGGATGTCACTGACCGTCCCCAAGCACTTCCATGTGCATCATCTCAGCTAACGTCACAGCCAGGAACGGAGAGGCGCCTTTACTATTCCCACTCGGCAGATCAGAAAGTGGAGGCAGACGGCATTTAACGTTTTAAACGACTCACCCCCAAATTATTTAACTCAGGGTCAAGAATTGAACCCAGGACTCCCCCCCACCCCACCCCACCCACCGAATCCTGCATNACGACTCACCCCCAAATTATTTAACTCAGGGTCAAGAATTGAACCCATGCCTCCCCCTCACCCCACCCCCCCCACCGAATCCTGCATCCCTTCACTACACGACCACTCCAGCTGCCACCTACAAAATAAAATTGTCACGGCCCAGGGGGCTCTGAGAAATGAGCCTGGAGCTTTCGCAGAGCTTCCCCCGGTAACTGATAAAAACCCACTCGAATCTCTCCCTTCCCAGCAGCTCGCTGCTCAAATGTCACGGAGAAGAAACACTGCCCACCTCCTGCCTTTCTCCGCCCCCGACAGCTCTTCCCGTTAGGCTGTCAGGTTCTCTCTCCTCGAAAAGCCTGTGCGACCCACACCCAGGAGGGAGGGCGCCCCGCCCCTCCACTCTCGGGGCAATGACAGCCCAACTGGTACATGAACTGCGGAGGGGGAAGGGGGCCCCAATTATTCGTCAAGAACAGCTGGTCCCCGCTCACCTCTGGTTAGGAAAGACCTCCTCTCACTTGATTGGAGCCCTCCCCTGGCCCAGCCCTGAAGTCACCGACTGGAATTTCGTTTTAGACAGAAAGACGCATAGCTGATCCAGTTGTCCACTCCCAGATGCAGCGGTTCTCAACCTTCCTAATGCCGCGACTCTTTAATACAGTTCCTCATGTGGTGGTGACCCCCAACCAGAAAATTATTTTCGTTGCTACGTCATCACTGTAATGTTGCTACTGTTATGAATGGTCATGTAAATATCTGATGTGCAGGATGTATTTTCATTGTTCGCGACCCACAGGTTGGGAACCGCTGATAGAGTAAGAGGCTGCCTGAGAAACCGAATTAATTAGAGATCGGCCTTCAGTTGACAAAAACATTATGTAGATTCAGCACTGAGTCTAACCCAAGTCATGTCCAAAGGCCCATGAATCGGAACAGACCCCCCTTTGCAGCAAGAACGTAACTCCTCTGCCTCCAAAGGTCCTAGACTACGATATTCAGAAAAGACAGATCAGTGAAGGCATCCATTGCCCGAGAGCACAAATCAGGCCGCACTCACAGGCCGGGTGGCACAGCAACTGGGGCCCAAACAGGACAGCTGCACGCACCGTGGAACCATCAACCAGGGACGCCTCATGGCGGCGGGGCCTTCACCTCACCTTTCAGACGAGATCGGGCGCGTTCAGGGTGGTATGGCCGTAGACTCGCCTCACCTTTCAGAAGCGTTCGCTCCGCCCGCCCTCTGTCTCACCCAGAGAAGTGTCGCTGTGTTCTATTAATTTTAAAAAGTGCGCAGAGAAGTGGGGAGGGGAAGGGTGCTTGGGAGAACCCGGACGAGGAAGGGCAAGATCCGAGGGCCTGGGGAGGGCGGCTTCTTGAATGGACAACGGGTGAGAAGGGATCCAGTGAGGGCTCCTCATCAGGGCACGATCTCACCCGCGTGCTTCTCCTGACCCTGAGCAGCCAACTCGGGAAAATCGGGTCTTTCCGGACGTGCGTTCCTTCACCTGGAAATAACTCCGTCGCCTTCTTTCTCTGACATGAAAGGGTTCTGTGACCCAGGGGCTGACGCCTTGGGGACAGGGAAATGGTGTTTTAGTTGACTGAAATGAGGCAGTTCAGAAAATGAGGAAATGAGGAAGTTTTCTCATGAGGCGGATTCTATCACAACTCTTTCTAAGAATGCTCCCGTCTTACAGCCACCCTAAAAGGCAGTCTGGTGATTCCTTAAAAAATGAAGAATAGCGCGTCCATGTGACCCAGCAATCCCTCTCCTGGGTTCATATCCAAAAAGTTCGAAATCATGTATTCGCAACGATATAGCCCCCGTGTTCTCTGCAGCATGATTCACGGCGGCGAAGACATGGAAACAGCCACCGTGTCCCACGATGGAGGACGGGAGAGGAAGACTGGTCCATGCGCACAACGGAACACCGCTCAGCCACGAAAAAGGACAGAATAGTGCCATTGGCAGCCACATGGATGGGCCTGAGAACATGATGCTGAGGGAGGTGGGGGGAGAAGAGGGGTCCTAATAGGAGGGGACAGGAGAAGATGTGACCTTGGGTGGTGGGCACACAGTGCAATAGACTGATCTTGTAACATAGAAACCCACACCTGAAACCTGTATGTTCATGTTGACCGATGCCGCCCCAAACAATTTAATAAATAAAATTTAAAAAAAAGAAAGAAAGAAAAAAGAAAACGAATGCCTAGTCTCACTATGGCCAGAGCTCTCTTCCTGGGAGTGTCCCACTAACCCAGAGTCCCTAACTCCGTTCCCTGTGACGATGCCCAGCACACTCCAGGTAGAACTGGGATCTCCGAGTGTGCTCCGGGCGCTTCATGGTTCTAAGGAGTTGTTTTTCTTCTTGCCGGATGAAATTCCCAAACTCTCCACTTCTGTTACTACTAGTCATAAAATACTTTTGCTGGTAAATATCCCTTGCATCTAAAATTTGTCAGCTTTCTTTTACGGAATGTAAGGGCTCAACAGTAAGTCTCCAAGTGACCACTGACTATGAAAAAACTATATATTTCCCTCGCTAGTTGGAGGACAGGGACTGACTCTCATTTTTGCATGAATAGGAACCAGTGTGTCTGATACACACTAAACCAGTAAATGGAACCCACATCGAAGGACTGAATGAGTGAAATCAGTGAGTGACAAAGTTCCAGTTCTCTAAACTGTGGGAAAACTGCCGAAGCCTTAACAAAAAGAGAAAGAATCAAGGACACTGCAGTCCGGCTGGCGTGGCTCAGTGGTTGAGTGCTGACTCATGAACCAGGAGGCCACGGTTTGATTCTTGGTCAGGGCACATGCCCGGGTTGGGGGCTCAGTCCCCAGTGGGGGGATCATCCTTGATGAGTCCATAGCTCTCTCCCTCTCGCTTTCTCTCTCTACAACCAACAGTCCCCCCAGATTTCATCATGCTCTTCTGGAGAGCCGCTGACAAATGCTGACCAGACGTTCGCCCCAGATCCAGCCACCCCCTCCTTAACACTGGCCAGACTTCTCACTCCACCATGAGTTCCTCCTTTTTGGAACTCATAGTTTGCCTGATTTCTTTGTTTTTGTTTTTTATCAATCAGAATGAATAAATAAGTGGCTTTTACCCGTGTTGCCCCATTGGCTGAACAGCTAATAACAGAGAATCTCTGACATTCCTTGGTCTCTCTACTTCATAAAAGCTGACAAATAAAATGGGCAGATGTCAGATACTGGTTCTAACAAGTGATACCGGTGCACAGTGCCAGGGGTTTCTCCCCTTGCCTTGCAGGCGAGTCCTGAGCCCGGAAAGGCCTCTGGCCGAGTGAGTCCAAGTCAGCAGTGCTTTCGCCCCGTCTGGCCATGCAGAGCTCATGGCGCAGCGAAGGCAAGCACATCTGTAATACTCTCTGTGCAGGCGGTGCCTCGAGGCGCTCTCCCTGACAGAGCTCAGGAGCACCAGCCACAGGAGGAGCTGGGTGGGTCCTGGAGTTACGTTCTTGCTCCCCTGCCTTCATGTCCACATTTCCCACGGCGCCTCCCCGGAAGCCTCAAGCGCAGAAGGCGCTCCATACAGATCTGTCCACATGAGTGGAACTTGTCTGTGTGAAATATTTACAGTCACCACCGAAGTAGAATGAATCAAATCCCCCCCTGCCCCCCGCTTCATTCCCCCAGTGGATGGAAGGCCAGGGGACTGTACTTCACTTTGAAGTCTGTCCCCACCTCACAGTCAGCGAAGACAACCCTCGGTCAGGGGTAGCAAGGATCAAACTCTCCACGCAGGCGAGTCCCCCCCCATGCCCGGGGACCCAGGGGAGAGGCCTGGGCCCTGCAGAGCATTATGTCACCATGACTCCCTTCCCGGCCGCGCTGGTCTCCTGGGCCCTGCGAGAAACAGGTTTGGCTGCGGCGAGCAAGCCCCAATTATAGTGAGATCTTCGCTGTGGAAAAATAACCCAAAAACGTGTAATTAAATTTTGCAGGTGCACCAATCCTGCCGCCACAAACCACGGAGGAAGCCTGTGAAATTATCCTGAGCAATTTTCTCCAGCGTAATTGGAAGCGAGCCCACCTGGAGCCATAACCCCACAATTTCCTCCGCCGCCGCCGCCTTATCGCCTCTATCTTGTCTTCAGTGCGGAGAGTCCTGCTGCGGAGAGGAACAGGTTTGAACTCCGAAGGCTCAGCAGCAGAGGAGAATATTCCAGAAGCTTGAATTCCGGGCCCATTGACCTTCACGCTGGCGGTAAAGGCCATAAAAACCAACTGAAAGTACTGGAGGGCAAAGCTAACCCGCCAGCAAAGCCTCGCTGAGTCCTGGCAACTGGGAGGCCGGTGCAGACTTGAAATGCTGAGGGCTGTGCCAAGGCCTGCCTTCCCCGCCTCAGGCAGCCCCTCCTGCAGAACGGGGTGCTGTGAGCAGGGCTGGGGGCAAGGCTGGCTGACACCAAATCTGCAACCCCCCTTCCCCCAGCCATTAGTAGCTCTCCTCTGGTCTGTGTCCTGGGGGAGGGAGGGCCTGGTCTCACTAGAACAAAAAGCCGAGCTATTAAGCCAGAGAGAGGAGGCCGAGGCTGGTCTGGTCTCTGCAAGTCCCTGTCTGTGTGACTTGGGGAAATGGCTCCCTTAGCCTGGGGCTCACCATCTGTCAGCATCGTGAGTGCCAGAGCCTTGCAATCTTCAAAGGGGTGACTCCCAGCCATTACTCAAATGTTTGTACACCCTCCAGGCTGTGCTGGTCAGCCCTACTTTCTCAGGGAGTTTGGGTCACTCGAAACTTGGGCCAGGCCAGTGTGGCTCAGTGGTTGAGCATTGACCTATGAACCAGGAGGTCATGGTTTGATTCCTGGTCCAGGGCACATGCCTGGGTTGTGGGCTTGAGCCCCAGTGTGGGGCATGCAGGAGGCAGCCAATCAATGATTCTCTCTCATCGTTGATGTTTCTCTCTCTCTGTCTCCCTTCCTCTCGGAAATCAATAAAAATATATAAACAAACAAATAAGCAAAACCGCCTTGCAAATGCTGTCTGCCCCTTCTCCTCCCCAAAGTCGCATGGACTGCACCCACCTGAGAGAGTCAAAGGTGGAGGCTAGAGTGTCAGCCACGGTGACATTTGGGGTCACTTGCTATGAACGTGACGTGCTCGCCCTTAATTCATACAAAGACTCACACACAAAGCCCCACAGAACGGTGCGCTCCAGGTGCGCCTCCACCCTCCTCCACCCGCCCCTCTACGTGGCATCGGCCTCCAGCAGGCCTTGCTACCTTGCCCCGCCCACCTCGGTGAGAAGGGTCATGTCTCTCTTTTTTTAAAAAATATATTTTATTGATTTCTTACAGAGAGGAAGGGAGAGAGATAGAGAGTCAGAAACATCGATCAGCTGCCTCCTGCACACTCCCCATTGGGGATGTGCCCGCAACCAAGGTACATGCCCTTGACCAGAATCGAACCTGGTACCTTTCAGTCCGCAGGCTGACGCTCTATCCACTGAGCCACACCGGTCAGGGCAGGGTCATGTCTCTTTAAGGCCCTCCTGCCCCAGTCTCTCAGCACTTGCCACCTTGTATTGCACAGGTGTGTTTCCTGCGGCCCTCAGAGCACCAATCAGCCTGTGTGGCCGTGTGTGTTTATGGCCTTTGAGCCGTTTGCCTACAAATTCCTTGAAGGCAGAGGCTGGACTGTGAGCTGCCTTTTCACCTGCAATTAGCACCCACTCAGCTCTCCCCCTGCCCCCTCCCCACAGGAACTAGCATCTTGCTACAGGGATGGGTGCGTACAGAAGCATGCAGACCTAAACCAAGCTTTTAACGTATGTTTACCATTCTCTTGGTTTCTCTTTATTCATTGGAATAAATTGTTTTAAGCTTTCAAGAGCTATGGAGGCACAACCAAGATGACTCTATCCAGCAAAGCTCTCATGTAGAACTGAGGGTCAGCTACAGAGCTTCACAAACAAGAAAAAGCTAAAGGAGCCCATCGCTGCCAAACCAGTATTACACGAAATGTTGAAGGGCCTTCTTAAGAAGAAGAGATAAAAATATGAACAATAAGATGGCAACAAATACATATCGATCAACAACTGAATCTAAAAATCAAAATAAACAAACAAGAAATCTAATGAGCCCTGGTCGGTTTGGCTCACTGGACAGAGCGTAGGCCTGGTGACTGAAAGGTCACAGGTTCGATTTCGGTCAAGGGCATGTACCTTGGCTGTGGGCACATCCCCAGTAGGGGGCGTGCAGGAGGCAGCTGATCGATGTTTCTCTCTCATCCTCTCTGTAAAAAAATCAATAAAATATATATATTTTTAAAAAGAAATCTAATGAACAAAATAAACCAGTTAATAAAACAGAACCAGAGGCATGGGAGCAGGGGACAGACTGACGAGTCCCAGAGGGAAGGGGGGAGGGCGGAGGGAAGAGAGTAACCAAAGATCTTCCATATGGACACGGGCAGTAGGGTGGTGGAGGCCTGGCTTGGGGTGGGAACTGGGGAGGGGGGGGAGCAATGAGGGGTGGAGGTGGGGAAGGGGGACATCTGTAATACCCTCAGCAATAAAGATGAAAAATAAAAGAGTTATAGAGGCTGCTGGTAACCATTTCAAATAATTCAGAAGCACACAAAGGGGAAAATTAGTCTCCTTTCTTCCTCCTCCTCAGCCCCACTCCTTTCCACCAGGGGAAGCCACTGGTAATGCCTTTCCTTTGCATTTATAAACACATATTTAATATAGAAAACATTTAAAAAATATAATGCAACTCTATTTTAGGTGTTTTCCTGTCTTGCCTTTCCCCCCGACTGAATAGGTAAACTACCTCCGTCTTCTGTATAAGCGCATTATATTTCTTCGTTCAGGTCCTCGTCTTACTTGTTCCGTGCAAAATGCTCCCTACACTGGTTTAAGAACTCACAGTGCGGAAGGCGGACGATGCCCTCTGGCCTTTCCATACCTCAGAGTGAACACTTGTAACTGGGCCGAGTTTTACTACTTTTGGTTGTTATCTCAAAGACTCCGAAATCACTTCTTGATTTCCCAACACTAGATGGTATCTGTGCATATTATCTCCCAAGTCCTAGATAAGAAAGTTGAAGAATTTAGTGCTTTACTCCACCGCCCTCCCCGTCCACCTCCTGGCTTCCTTGCTGTCCTCACGTGGAGTTGTTTTAATGGTTACGCTGTTGACCTTATACACAGTCCTTAGAATTCCAGTTGCCTCAAACCTGTCTGGGCAACGACTGTCGTCCTGCGGTATGTTTTTTTCGGATGTTAGAGTGTCTGCACTTCCCTCTCCCTCCACTTCCTCCAACTCCTCTGGCTACCGCCAGGCTCTGTGGGAGGGTGTCCGGGCCTCGGCAGCCCGTTCCCCAGGGCAGTGCCTCTGCTTTGGCATCCAGAAACCAGCGGAGGGACCTGGTCTGGTGACACCACCTGTTTTGTTGTTAGCGTTGTTTAAACCACTTCTTTTCCAGGGTTTCTTTCTTATTGTCTCCATGGGCTGGGGAGGTGGTTGGGATGAAGCTGAGCCTGCGATCCTGACCAAGCTCTGCTGCTTCCTTTGAAGGTGACCGTTTCTTTCAGATAAGCTCACTCCCACGTCTCCATCCTGAGGCTCCTAAAGACAACTGCATGCGATTTGAATGGTTAGAAAGAAGACAGAGCTGGGGAAACGTCCCTCATGGTTCATATTCCCACAGCGTCATCACTGTACTCACCCAGCCCTTCCTGTTCCCTGTCTCTGTTGTGCTTCCTCAGAGCAATGACAGCAACGTTCTTCTTTAAATAATGATGCAAAACAAGTCAATCACTTTTACCAGCTCGGGAGTGTAATATAATGTGTAAGAGACCTGAATTGGCTTTAATGAAAAGTTATTTTTCCCTGAAATTAAAACTCTATCAAGGAACGGAAAGTCCTCGTATCATGAACTATTGTTGCCGTCTGTTCTTGTGTCCTACCTACCCAAGTAGTTGGTAATCTCTCTTAACAATTACAAAGGACCTTTGAGGTTGCACCTTTCTTTTTATTATTATTTATATAATTTGTTATTGATTTCAGAGAGGAAGGGAGAGGGAGAGAGAGGTAGAAACATCCATGATGAGAGAGAATTATTGATCGGCTGCCTCCTGCACCCCCCATCCCCAATGGGGATCGAGCCCGCAACCTGGGCCTGTGCCCTGACTAGGAATCGAACTGTGACCTCCTGGTTGATGGGTCAACGCTCAACCACTGAGCCGCCCGGCCAGGCCATTTTGCTTTTAATTCCTACCCAGCAAAGTGCATGTGACGTAGTTGGCCTTTGGTGAGGTTTGCTGGACTCCCCAGAGCTGACTTCAGTGATGGGCCATGGTGGACTGCGGGGCTATGTGCCAGGGGCCTGGCATGACTTTACCCACCTCCTACCTAGGTCACCGCATGCGATGTGAGCCCTTCCAATGCCTGACAGACTCCCCTGAGTCACAATGATCCCCGCTTCTCCCCCTGGTGGATGTGCCCATAGTAAACGCTCCAGGAAACGGATCTCAATTCCAGTGGGTGCCTCTTCTTCCGGTTCATCCACTTACACACCCCGCTTCCGTGGTGGGGATCCCGAGGGATTCTTAGTGCTGGGAGCATGACCAGGGTGCCAATTACGTGGGAAGTGCTCATCAGGAATTAGAAAGCAGACATAATTACCACATGCCAATTGCATAGGAAGGAAGAGCGCTTTCCAACAAAGCCGGGCTGGTTTTATGTGTCCCTGTAGCTCCCACAGGATCTGTTCTTACCTGTTGTTCTTACTCCACCGAGTGCTGAGTGCACATGCAAGACAAAGACTGAAGCAGGCAACGCTGGCGCAGGCTCCCTATGCGCCTCACTCCCCAGGCGCTCTGAGCACACTTATTGGATCTTTTAATAATTGTATTAGAAACCAAGTTAATTTTTTTACAATGAAGTCTTTTTCTTGCCATTACTAGAGAGAGAGAGAGAAAGAGAGAGAGAGAGAGAGAGAGAGAGAGAGAGAGAGAGAGAGAGCATCCAAAGGCCCGGATATGCTAGGGCATTTAATTTTAGAAAAAGTTTTAGAGCTAGAAATTACTTTAATAATCTATGCCACCCACCCCTGACTTCCAACTAGGATAATAGGGTTCCATGTGAGAATGTGACAACAAGACCAAAAGCCCCTTTGCTAGGTGTGTGCCCTCCAGCCTCCAACTGAGTGGAGTGGCCTGTAGGCAGAGACCTCTCGGATCCGCGCCACCTCGCCCACCCATGCTCACTGCTCTTATATACGCGGCCACGACACGCATTTGGTGGTCGCTGATGGTGTTGTTTTGCGGGTGACCTCAGGGACTACTTAGAGCTGACGGCTACTTTGCAGATAACTCTAGAGAAAACGAAACTCCATTGTTCAATACGGCCCTCTGCAGTGGTCAACCTGGCTTAGATCAAGTTCACTTAAGGTTTCCTGTTCCGTTTGCTCTAGGAAGTTTCATGCTCTTCTTAAAATGTAGTTCTGTTTGACTTAAAATACAAATAGTAAATAAAAACTAGAGGCCCGGTGCACGAAATTTGTGCAAGAGTAGGCCTTCCTTCCCCCGGCTGCCGGGACCCAGGCTTCCCTCCCTCTGGCCACCGGCAGGCACCCGGGACCCAGGCTTCCTCGAAGCCCCAGCTTTGTCTGAAAGGTCCAGAGGATGTCCGGTCTAATTAGCATATTATGCTTTTATTATTATAGATATTTTTAGAAAAAAATCCATTTTCCATAAATTACATGCAAAATCCAGAAGTAATTCTCCATCATCCCATAGCATATTTCCGTCCCTTACTCCACGCAGAAATGTTCAGTGAGGGTGCAATTGGAAAATGGCCGGGCAGAGCCTGAGGACACGAGGGAGGCGCTTAAGTATTCGCTCTTGACTCTGAAACTGAAAGGAAGAAAAACAAAGCCCCTTCTCAGCTTCAGAGTGAAAACAGCACAGAGGTGCTGCCTGTTGCGCCAGGCTCTGGTCTGACCATCTGGGGCCTGTTTCATCATTTGGTGCTTCGTTCTCCAGAGGGAGGCGGGGAGGAAGTCACGGAGGAAGTGCAGGGCAGTGAGGACGTGGTGCCCGCCTCTGCCTCCCTCCTCCATCAGTGCAGGAGGAGGCGCCCACAGTCGCTGGGCCTCACTGCTGTCCCTCAGGCAGATGCGGCCCATCTGGAGTAGGACCTCCCGTGTTTGTGAGCATTTGGGCCCCACTGCCCAAGGCTGAGTGGATGGTGGCGAAGAGAGGGGGTTCCTTCAGCCAACAAATGTCCACCGAGCACACACCTTCTGCCAAGCCCAGGTCTGGGCTCAAACAGAGAGCAAGGCAGGCAAAGTGTCTGCCCTCCTTCTGGTGGGGCCGACAGATGAGTCACGTGTAAACGCATCATGTAAGTGTCAGGTGAGAGAGAATTATTGGGTGCCACAAGGAGAAGCAAAGCAGGGTTAGCGGACAGAGAGGACCAGCCAGGAAAGGGCCGTGGGTGGGCGGAGCTTGTTGTGGGGGCGGGGCCGTGACGCCCTAGTCCAGTGGTCGGCAAACAGCGGCTCGAGAGCCACATGCAGCTCTTTGGCCCCTTGAGTGTGGCTCTTCCAAAAAATACTGCCTCTTCCACAAAATACCGACTTCTGCACATGGGCCACGAAGTTTCAATCGCACTGTACGTGCGCGCCCGCACGTGGTATTTTGTGGAAGAGCCACACTCAAGGGGCCAAAGAGCCACATGTGGCTCACGAGCTGAGGTTTGCCAACCACGGCCCTAGTCTAAGGCTTAGGTTCTGAGTGACCCCGGCGCCACTGTCATTGAACCAGGTGTCTACTGTGATAGCAGCAGGACCTACTGTGACAGTCCACACTGCAGGACCCACTGTGGCCAGAGCCCTGGCTTTCTGCAGTTGCGGGCGTGACTTCCTAATGCTGTTATATTTTTTAAAATATATTTTTATTGATTTCGGAGAAGAAGGGAGAGGGAGAGAGAGAAACATCAATGATGAGAGAGAATCCTTGATGGACTGCCTCTTGCCACATGTGTCCTGACCGGGAATCCAACTGTGACCTCCTGGGTCATAGGTCAACATTCAACCATGCAGCCACTCCGGCTGGGCTAGTACTGTGATAACTATAGTGATTATTTCCACTGTTGCCCTTGGCAATGAAGTTCCTGCTGTCGCCTCACCTGATTCTAAATGAGGCCCCAAAACCCGGCGCTCAGCGGGCATCTGAGAGGCCCTGCGCAGCCTAGCCGAGGGCAGAAGCTGGTGGGCGACAGCCCACACCACACCCAGCCTGCTGCCTGTCTTTAGGACAGCCTGTTTCACACGGGGGTGGGTGAAAACAGATTTTGAACATTTTTAAATGACTGGGAAAAATTAATATAACATTTTGTGACATGTGCAAAGTAAGTAAAACTCAAATTTCAGTGTTGATAAAGTTTTATTGAACACAGCCATGATCATCTTTTCGGTTTTGTCTAATGGCTGCTCTTGTGCTACAACAATCAAGCTGAGCCCTGGTGGGCAGCTCAGTTAGCTCCAGTCTTGTCCCAATAGCCAAGGTTTCGGGTCCACCCCAGCCAGGGCAATGCAAGAAGCAGCCAGGAATGCATGAAGAAGTGGACTGACAAAGTCTCTCTCTGTCTCTTTCTCTGCTTGTCCTCGGGGGAGGGGAAAAATTGCACAGCCTAAAACATTCCATGCAGCCCTAGAAAAGCACGAGGCAGCTCGGCCTGTATAGTTATGAAAAGATCGCCAACGTATATTGAGAGAAAAAGGTCCAAAACATGTAAATGGAATGATGCATTTGTTTAAAAAAGAGGAAGAAAGAATGACACGGAGCTCCTTGCCTAGGCTATCTTTAGAAAAACCCAGAAGAACGTGGTCACAGTGGTGGCCTTGAGAAGGGGAAGTATGGGGTCGGGAAAGGGGAGGGACGGAGCCTCCCTTTCACCTCATACCCTGTGGTCCTCTTAATCTAGTCAACGAATGCCATTGACATTGAAACGATTTAAAATTTTGGGGGGAAAGGGCCAAATATACACAGTAAAATATGAAAGAATATACAATTAACATCCTAGTGAACTTGCACATGAAAGGGATGTATTTCTACGGTCCATAGTGCATAGAGCACAGACAGTTCCAGAAAAGAAGATCACCATGAAGCTGTGAGACCCCCGACGTGAGCATGTGCTTCTGCTCATTGGGACCAAGCGTAAGACCCCATGTGACAGCTACACAGCCTGTCACCTACAATCTGTAACGCTCCACTGCGACGCTGCTCTGTGCAGGCAGTGCCTCGAGGCGCTCTCCCTGACAGAGTTCAGGAGCACCAGCCACAGGCGGAGCTGGACAAACATGGAGACAAGGTTCTTCTACCCGACACTGCCGCCCTGTGCATCCCGGTCATTTCCGCGACCACTGATGACAGACATTGTCCTAATAGTCGTTTTAGGAACTTTTAAAATATCCTTCCCATTTAAGGAAAGTTGTTTAAGAAAAATATATTAAAACTAGGGCCCTAACCGGTTTGGCTCAGTGGATGGAGCATCGGCCTGCGGACACAAGGGTCCCAGGTTCGATTCTGGTCAAGGGCACGTACCTTGGTTGCCGGCACATCCCCAGTAGGGAGTGTGCAGGAGGCAGCTGATCGATGTTTCTCTCTCATCGATGTTTCTAACTCTCTATCCCTCTTTCCTCCTCTCTGTAAAAAATCAGTAAAATATTAAAAAAACAAAACTAGGGGCCTGGTGCACAAAGATTCGTGCACTGGAAGTGGGTCCCTCAGCCCGACCTGCACCCTCTCCAATCTGGGAGCCCTCAGGGGAGCCCTCTCCAATCCAGGAGTTTCTGTCTGTCTTTGCAATCATATGAGCGAATTGTCTGAGACCCCCAACTCAGTTTGGTTTGTTGCTCACAGAATAATAGAGGCATTTTTTTTTTTACTTTGCTTCATTGGTGGAGATTTCCTAGAAGTTTTAGGATATCTTCCCTTTATTTTTTCCTAGACACTCTGACTTTACTTATGTCTCTCACCTTTGCTTTCCCTCCATCTCCCACCACAACAGTAACTTGCTCCAGGCTCACTTTGCTCTGTGCAGTGGTTCTCAACCTTCCTAATGCCGCGACCCTTTAATATAGTTCCTCATGCTGTGGTGACCCCCAACCATCACATTATTTCCGTGGCTACTCCATAACTGTAATTTTGCTACTGTTATGAATCGTCATGTAAATATCTGATATGCAGGATGTATTTTCATTGTTACAAATTGAACATAATTAAAGCATAGTGATTAATCACAAAACCAATATGTAATTATATATGTGTTTTCTGATGGTCTTAGGTGACCCCTGTGAAAGGGTCGTTTGACCCCCAAAGGGGTCTCGACCCACAGGTTGAGAACTGCTGCTCTAGGAGATCTGTCTACCACCAGAACTACGATTCCTAGCATTTCTGGTGCTCCCTGTGCTCTGGGCTTCTGCTTCCAGTCCTGGGGCTGCCACCAGAACTACTATTCCCAGAATTCCCAGTGCTCCCTGCGCTCTTGGTTTTCCCTTCCTGCTCTGTCTCAGTCCCATGGCCTCCCACTCTGCCAAGTTTCCCAAGCCGTCAGCTCTCCCTCTCTGCTCTCTGTCTGGCAGCTGGGGGAGCCACGTTCCTCAAGCTGCTCCACTCTCCACTGACTCTCCTGCTCTGCTCTCCATCAGTGACTTGGGGGAGCAACAGAAGGAGTCACGTCTCCCCAAGCTTCCGGCTCTCCTGCTCTGCTCTCTGCCAGGCGGCTTGGGGGAGCGACTGAGGGAGCCACGTCCCTCCAAGCCGCTGGCTCTCCCACTCTGCTCTCCGCCCAGTGCCTGTGCATGCAAATTAACCCGACAAAGATCACGGAGGGATGGTCCATTTACCCAGCTTTGTTGGGTTAATTTGCATACTCACTCCTGATTGGCTGGTGAGTGTAGCGGAGGGATGGTCAATTTACATGTTTCTCTTTTATTATATAGGCTATAAAATCAGGCCCCAGGGGTCCTGGGGGAGAGTCCGAGACCCCCAGTGGTGGAAGCTACTCTGACTGCGGGGCAGCTGGCAGGCAGCCTCTGTAGGAACGCCAGGCCTACCTCTGTGCTGAGTCTGGCTTGTTGTTTGACATCCTCAAGTTAACACCAGCCCAAAGGTCAAGGGGCAAGTCTCACACAGGGGCCTCTCTGTATATTTGAGACACCAAAGGGTTTGATGCTGTCCTGGAAGGTCTCATCTCACTTGAGGCCATTCCTGATCATTTCGAGCAGGACTCTGAGGCGATGTAGTGGCTGGAGTGAGAGCTGCGATGGGCATGAGTGGCCTGGGCAGAAAGTTCTCGGGCCAGTCTACCTCCATGCTCAGCACCGAAGCAGGAGTTGTGAAGTGTGGCTAGCACAGTCAGATGTGCTCTAAAGTATAACATACATACTGGATTTTGAACACTAAAAAAGATAGAATAAAATATCTCATGCATCATGCTTTATATTTGAGTTTATGTTGGAACATAACATTATGGATATATTGGGTTAAACAAAATGTATTACTAAAATTCAGTTCATCTGATTCTTTTGACTTTTTTTCAGGTGGACACTAGAACCATGTTCGGCAAACTGCGGCTCTCGAGCCACATGCGGCTTTTTGGCCCCTTGAGTGTGGCTCTTCCTAAACCTTAGGAGAACCCTAATTAAGTTATTAATAATGTACCTACGTATATTGTTTAAGTTTAAAAAATTTGGCTCTCAAAAGAAATTTCAATCGTTGTACTGCTGATATTTGGCTCTGTTGACTAATGAGTTTGCCGACCACTGCACTAGAACATTTAAAACAGCATCTGTGGCCAGGTAACTAGCTTCACAGTAATAAAGAATTATCTAGCCCTGGCTGCGTAGCTCAGTAGGTTAGAGAGTTGTTCCAATGCACTAAGGATACAGGTTTGATTCCTGGTCAGGGTACGTACAAGAATCACCCAATGAGAGCCAGTGTACCCAGTGGTCAGTGTGAGACGATATTAGATTTCAACTCCTCACATCCATAAATGACACGTTCAAGAAGCAGACTCAGTGAGAACCACACCAAGACACATCATAGTTAAAATGCCAAGGGCAAAAGACAAAGAGAGAATATTAAAAGCAGCAAGAGAAAAACAGTTAGTTACCTACAAGGGAGTACCTATACAACTGTCAGTTGATTTCTCAACAGACTATGCAGGCCAGAAGGGGGTGGCAAGAAATATTCAAAGTGATGAATAGCAAGAACCTACAACCAAGATTACTCTACCCAGCAAAGCTATCATTTAGAATTGAAGCTCAGATAAAGAGCTTCACAGACAAGAAAAAGCTAAAGAAGTTCATCACCACCAAACCAGGACTATATGAAATGCTGAAGGATATTCTTTAAAAAGAGGAAGAAGAAAAAAAAGGTAAAGATAAAAATTATGAACAATAAAGTGACAACAAATACATATCTATCCACAAGTGAATCTAAACATTAAGTCAATAAAAAAAATCTGATGAACAGAATAAACTGGTGTATATAATAGAACCAGGGGCATAGAAAGGGAGTGGACTGACAATTCTCGGGGGGAAGGTGTGGGAGGGGTGCGGGAAGAGATTGGACAAAAATCTTACACCTATGGATGAGGACAGTGGCAGGGGGTAAGGGCATGGGGTGGAGTGGGAACTGGGTGGAGGGGAGCTATGGGGGGAAAAAAGAGGAACATCTGTAAAAATCTGAACAATAAAGATTTATTTTTTAAAAAAGAATCACCCAATGAATGCNGGGAAGAGATTGGACAAAAATCTTACACCTATGGATGAGGACAGTGGCAGGGGGTAAGGGCATGGGGTGGAGTGGGAACTGGGTGGAGGGGAGCTATGGGGGGAAAAAAGAGGAACATCTGTAAAAATCTGAACAATAAAGATTTATTTTTTAAAAAAGAATCACCCAATGAATGCATAAATAAGTGGAACAACACATCAATGTTTCTCTCTCTCTTTCTCTCTCTCTCTCTCTGTCGTCAATAACTAAAAAAAAAAAATTATCTAATAGGAATAATCCAGGTACAATGGCACAAAGGCAAACACAGGGCTTCATTCAGTTTAATGTCCCAAGTCAGAGAACCAATTACGTATTTTGCAACTATTTATTCAAAATGTCATAGCTTATTGAATTATGCCGCGTGACGCATCTGATTATTATTTTAAAAAGGGGAAATGGGCAAAATGAGAGCAATATGCACCCCTTGGCAGACTGTCCCTAATGGTGTGTAAATATGCCCGATTTGATTAACTGTGGCTAACACTTCAAAGTCTTGTGTTTCAGTAGAAGTCTATTATCAAATTATTAAACACGCCAACAGATTCGGCACAGTGTTGCCCCAGCAGAGTCTCTAGAGCTCCGGAGGCGTTTCTGCCCGGTCAGTGGTCAGTGGTCAGCGGCCTTCCTAGGCTCCTCTGTGGGGAACGTTCTGGATTCCCTTGCGGAACACAGCCCTGGGCGGGGAGGTGCCGGGCAGGAGTGCTGAGCGGAGCCACATTCACACTGTAAGGACAGGCTGCCGTGACAGCCTTCGTGTCTTGAAGACCCCAAAGCTTGTGTGTCTGTGGGTTCTGTCTCTTAGTAGTGACACCTGAGACATCTAACCTGGGAAGACATTCTAATACTTATTTTCAAATAATAATAATCAACTGATTATGTGAGCTGCCATGACACAGCTTAATGAGAATAGCTACATTTTTCTCTTTAGTGAGAAATGTGACTGTATTTTACATTTCTAACAATTATTTTTCATTCTCACCTGAGGATAAGTTTTTATTGATGTTTAGAGAGAGAAGGGAGAGCGAGAGAGAGAAGGCACATTGATGTGAGAGAGAAACATCTATCGACTGCCTCCAGGACATTCCCAGGCCGGGGATGGGATCCGCAACCTTTGGGTATGAGACGACACACCAACCAACTGAGGCACCCGGCCAGGACCCCTTATGTCACATTTTTCACATCTTTTGAAAGCCCAACCCACGAGAATACAGCTGGGTTCCCTCTCTGCTTCTGCGTTCAGTCTGGCCATCACCCAGGCCATGCAGTCTCTGGAAGGCGAGCAAAAAAGGCAAATAGTGCCTAGTATCCTGGTGAAAGCGTTTCACGCACAGACTCCCGTGGGTGGCTTTTGAGGAACCGCCGGGGCCCCTGGAACACACTTTGAGATCGCCTGGCAGAGATCAGCTCACAGGATTGGCACTGGTGCAGCTCATTGATAAATGACAATCAGCGGCTGAGACATTGGCCTGGGGGCCACGGGCGGACGAGTTGGCGCAGCACCGAAGTGACAGCAGCTGTGCCCAAAACCCACTCTCGTGACTGAAGAGGATCCGGTGGGTGGTGAAGGCAGACAGCTCAGAGAAAGAGGAACCAACTGGGAGGGACTGCCAGCTACGGGGCGCTGGCACGAGATCGGAAAGAATGTGCGGAGCCCAGAGGTTCTGGAATGTTCCTGGCAGCCTGCTGGGAGATCCTCCAGCCCGTCGCTGTTCAGACTCTCTACAGGGAGCGGGACTCCTTTGCAAAAGGATCGACCAGGAAACTCTAATGCGCACACACTAGAGAACGGTCTGGTTGAAGTAGGGGAGGGTGTGTGTGACCTGCTGTCCCTAGACCTCCTCCCGCCCCCACCCCCGACCCAGCCAACCCTGAGCAGGGCCCCCCTCCCTGAACTTCCAGGAAAAGTGGGAGGAAAATCCCGGGTCTAGTGGCAGACAATCCGAAGAGCTGGTTAAACACCGAGTGTCCGGGAGACTGGACGGAAGGGCTGGGAGGGAGCAGACCTGTGGGGGCCGCGTGATCAGGAAAGGCTGCAGCTTGCAGACTCTAGTCTTTCAAAAAATCAACATGCAGACAATGTTAGCACCAGCTTCCAAAATTCTCAAGGAAAACTAGTCATAGAAAGTAGCTCAGACTTTAAATAAACATAGAAAAACACGCCAACGATGCTTTCAACAGACCTTGGTCCCTGTGGCGTAGTTAGTAGCCTACTGATTGGCCGTTCCCTTTCTTTCTCGCTAACAAAATCCCATTTTATTCAGGTGTCTGGTGGCCACGTGTATCACGGGAGGCTGGGTCCCTCCCTGGCCCTAGAGGGTCAGTCTGGCCTGGTCTAAGCCCAGCAGGGTGAGGCGAGCCCCTTGCCAGTTCAGAAATGGGTACCACGGCAACCTACCGTGAGAGGCGAGGAGTTTACAGGGGTCACGTTCTGTGCTCCTGCGCACACAGAAATGCCTGGGAAGAAACAGCGCCCCCTCTTCACATAGTCCTACTCCACGTGACACCTGGATCTGGGGCAGCCGTTGTGTGACCCTGAGGGGAGCCCCCGAGAAAGCAGAACCAAGAAGGGGCAAAGCTTTGTTGTTGAGCTGCTGAGTCAGCAAACGCTGAAACAACCTGACCTCTGCACTTCTTTCAAAAAATAAAAAAATAAATTTGTTTTTATTGATTTGAGAGAGAGAGAGAAAAGGAGAGGGAGAGAGAAACAGCAATGTGAAAGAGAATCATCAATTGATTGCCTCCCATCCCTAACCTGACCGGGGACCAAACCGACAACCAAGGCATGTGCCTGCCTGGGAATCGAACCATCGACCTCATGGCCCATAGGATGATGCTCAACCAACCCCCACCAGGCCGACCTCTGTACTTCTTAAATGACAATGCGTTTACTTTATTTATTATAGAATACATTAGACCGTTTTTGAGTCTCTTATTTGCCGCCCAAAGCATCCTAAAAGCCATGTTACTTCTATTGCCCTTTCTACTTGGAAAAGCAGCTGATCAAGCAATGCTTTCAAACGTGCCCTGGCCTTGTCAAGGCTGCTCTTGGGAAATGTGCACCCACGCAGGCTCTCTCCTCCACATGTCGGGCACCACTGTACCGGCTGCAGATGACAGCTATTTGCAGAGCAATGTCGACGGTCACATGACGCAGCTGCAGATATTTATGTACTTAGGTTGCTGTTTATGTTCCATACAAAAATGTCTGTATGCGTTTTTGGTATTTCTCAACCTAGAATTCTGGATCTTTTATAGACATCGAGTATAGCATTTTGGCATGGGTTCAATGGATTTTAGCTAGGTCCCATATTGTCCCTCGTACAAGGGACTAATTTTAAAAGAAAACCATCCAAACAGTGATCTTAAAAAGATTTCCATGTCCAATAGTCTCAATGGTAAACTCGTTGTTGGTGTATCTGACAGGCCAGGAGAGCTAACTATTGATTATCCACACTAGGATTACCCACAGCCATCCTGTGACCCCAAGGGGAGCCCCCGAGAAAGCAGAACCGAGAGGGGGCAAAGCTTTGTTGTTGAGCTGCTGAGTCAGCGAACGCTGAAACAACCCGACCTCTGCACTTCTTTATAAAGAAATATAAAGGTCAACGGTGCGATCATATGGTGCCTAGGAAATACTTTGCAAAGCTAAATTGTTTTCAACTTCCTTTGGCCATCTCTTAAGGACTATCTTATCCTCTTGCAGAAAGGGTAACTGGAGAGAAAAGATGAAGCATATTAGCCAACACCTCCCAGCCGGGGAAAAAGAGGCCAGAACCGGGATTGAACTGAAGGCCCACCTGACGGCAGAGCCCAGATGCACCCAAACCCGGTCCAAGTTGCTGGAATGACCCCCTTAGCTTCTCCATGGCCACCTGCCTGCAGAAATTGATGAATGACCCCCTGCCCTCTGCTACATAAGGATTCCCTCCTTCTTCTCTAGTGTGGCCAATGAGATGTAGGAGGAAGTGGTCTCTACAACTTCCTGGCACTGCTCTTCCTCCTTCCTGTGGCAGGATGCAGAGGTGAGGGCAAGATCTCCAGGAGATAGCTTTGGCGTGGGCAGCCATGCCCAGAGGGGCAATCACAAAGACAGGTAGGTGCCAAGGATGCCAGCGTCCTCACCCACCTGAGGTCACCACCACTTCCATCTACCTTTCATTAGATTCTCTTAAAGTTCCAAGGTTTCCATAATAAGAGGACCTTTAAGAAGAGACAGGGAAGGTAGTCTAATCCTCACTAGTGCACCCAGGAAGCTATTCCTAGGTGGGAGTTAGTGGTTAAACCACTCAGACTGTGAATTCAAATACGTTTGGGCCCCACCTTACTTTGAGGAGCTGCCAAATTGATTTCCAAAGTGGCTGCCTTTTGCATCCCCACCAGCAGGGTGGGAGAGTTCCAATTCATTCACAGCCTCACCGACACTTGTGGTTTTTATTCAGCCATCCCAGTGGGTGTGGGGTGGTATTTTGTAGTTTTGATTTGCATTTCCCTAATGACTGATGGTATTGAACATCTTTTCATGTGCTTATTGATAATTTGTACATCTTCTTGGAAGATATATCTATTCAGATTCTTTGCCCATTTATGATTGGTTTATTTGTCCTTTTATTTTGCTGAGTTCCTGATCTGGTTATGATTTATAAATATTTTCTCCTACTTTATGTGTTCTTTTCATGTTCTTGATAGTGTCCTTTGAAGCAAAAAAAGCTGGTAATTTAGATAAAGTCCAGTTTATCTATTTTTTACATAGTTGCTTGTATCTTCGGTGTCAGATATCTAAGAAACCATTGCCAAATCTGATCTACATCTGTTTTCTTCTCAGAGTTTTATTGTTTTAGCTTATGCAGTGAGGTGTAAGAGTTAGCTTTTGAATATGGCAATTGTGTATATTATATATAAAATTTTGCATATGTTGTGAGGTGGGTGTATATTTATTTCATTTTCTTACCACATTCTTTTTGCATGTGGATATCCAGTTGTCACCGTATCATTTGTTGAAAAAACTATTCCTCCATTGAATTGTCTTGGCGCCCTTATTGAAATTCAATTGACCAGAGGTGTAGTGGCTTATTTATGAACTCTCAATTCTAGTCCATGGATCTATGCCAGTGGATTGATTACTGAAGTCTTGTATTATGTCTTGAAATCGAGAAGAACTTTATTCTTTCCTTTTTTCCAAGATTGCTTTGGCTATTCTGAGTTATCTGCATTTTCACATGAGTTTCAAGATGAGCTTGCCAATTTCTGCAATGGGAGCAGCTGTGATTTTGATATTGTATTGAATTAACAGATAAACTGGGGGAAATTTTCAGTCTGGGGTGTCTTCCCATTTATTTGTTTTCTTTAATTTCTTCAACATACTTTGTCATTTTCATTGTACGTCTTACACTTCCAATATTAACTTATTCCTAGGTATTTTATTCTTTTTGATACTATTGTACATTAAATTGTTTTTCTTAATTTCATTTGCAGATTGTTCATTGCTAGTGTATACAGTTGATTTTGTATATTGATCTTATATCTTGCAACCTTGCAGAACTTGTTTATTTTAATAGTTTTTGGTATGTTCCTTAGTATTTTCTCTACACAAAATTGTCATCTGCAAATAGTTTCACTTCTTCCTTTCCAACCTGGCTGCTTTTATTTCATTTTCTTGTCTAATTGCTCTTGCTAGTCCTCCAGTATAATATTAAATAGATGTGCTGAGTAAAGACATTCTTGTTTTGATAGTGATCTTCAGGAGAAAGCATTCCATTTTCACCATTAAGTATGATATTAACTGTGGGGTTTTTTATAGATGCCTTTTATTGGGGTGAAGATGTTATTATGAAGTGGTGTTGAATTTTGTCATATGATTTTTCTGTTTTGATAGAGGTGATCATGTGATTTTTGTCTTTTATTCTATTAATATGGTATATTACACATTTTCATCTATTAAACCATATGCACTCTTGGGGTAAATCCCAGTTTTATATGTTGCTGGATTCTGTTTGCTAGCATTTTGCTGAAGATTTTTGCATCTGTATTTATTAGGATGCAGTGATATCTGTGTCTTGTTTTGACATCAGAGTTAAAATTGACCTCATAGAATGAGCTAGGAAGTATTCTCTCCTCTTTTATTTTCTGAAAGCATTTGTTAAGTACTGGTATTTAATTATTATTATTACTTTAATTATTTATGCTTAGGTTAAACAAGCAAATGGTACAAAATATATATCAAAGATACAGAAATGTTTTTAGTATGTCTTTTCAATACCCTCCCCTACACACTCCCCAGATGTAAAGATCTTTATCTGTTTCTTCCCCGGGCACTATGCACTTATCAGCTACATCCTAGTAACAGAACTCATGAACTTCCCTTGGAGACTTGCTCCTCCTCCTGGTCTAATAATATCATGACCCAAACAAATATTAAATTATCCTTCCACATCTGTATCAGTTCAGAGTAGGCTGGCTGTGAATCAGAGGCCTACATGTGATAGTGGTTTAGTCCTTTTTTATTTAAAAGTCAGGAAGTAGGCATGCAGTTCAGGGCTGATGCTGGCTTCATTCTTTTAACTCTCTAAGAACCCAAGCCCCTCCAGCTCATCACTCCGCCACCCAGGGTGCAGCTTTTATCCTGTGGCCCCAAAATGGGTGTCTGCATTTCCGGCAATAGGACAGAGCCGTGGTCGGCAAACCGCGGCTCGCAAGCCACATGCGCTCTTTGGCCCCTGGAGTGTGGCTCTTCCACAAACACCACGTGCGGGCGCGCATGTACAGTGCGATTGAAACTTCGTGGCCCGTGCGCAGAAGTTGGTACTTTGTGGAAGAGCCACACTCAAGGGGCCAAAGAGCCGCATGTGGCTTGCAAGCCATGGTTTGCCGAGCCGCAGTTTGCCAACCACTGGGATAGAGCAAGGAAAAAGCAGAACATGCCTCCGCTGTCTTTGAGTGACGGTTCCAGGGAACTGCTTCATGACACACCTGTTTACGTTTCAGTGACTAGATCACTGTGTTCACATGATCTCCTTTAGCTGCAAGGGAAGCTGGGAAATGCGGTCATTATTTTGAGTCAACATGGACTCATGAAAATTAGGGGTTTATAATCACAAGAGAAGGGCAAAGATACAAGTAGTTACTACCACACACTCAATCTTTTACTTCTCTTCCCAACATTTCTCCAAATTTGTCACCCCCTTTTCTTCTTCATTCCCCCTTCCTTTGTACAAAAGCTAATCACTGCTCACCTACATCATCATAGTGCTTCTTAACTGGTCTTTCTAACTCCAGTCTCTCTTTTCTTTAGGAAAATTTCCCTTATGTACATATTATTACATTAATCATATATCTTTCCAGTTACCTAAAAAACAAGCCAAACTCCTAAACATGGTTTACAAGTCCTTTCATGACCTTGCTCTAATCTACCCTTACAACATCATTCCTGTCTATTTCTCCCCCAACTTGAACTTTATGCTCAAGCCATACATAAAGCCTGGCTTTTTATTTATTTTTTTAAAATATATTTTTATTGATTTCAGAGAGGAAGGGAGAGGGAGAGAGAGGTAGAAACATCAGTGATGAGATAGAATCATTGACTGCCTGCCTCCCACACTCCCCGCACCGGGAGCTCGCAACCCAGGCATGTGCCCTGACCGGGGAATCGAACCGGGACCTCCTGGTTCATAGGTCAATGCTCAACCACTGAGTCACACTGCCCTGGAAAAGCTTGGCCTTTTCCTGAAAATTATAACATTATTTTACATCTTAGTGACTGAGGATTGACTGGTTGATGACAGCATTGTGTACACGTTGTTTACAATGTGACTGTAGTTCTTCCCATCGAGAGATGGGTCTATTTCCCGCTCTGAGCCTGGGCTGGCCCGGGGACCTGCTTCGGGCAGTGGACCGTGTCTGAAATCTTTGTGCCGGGTCCGGGCCCAGGCCTCCCGGGCTGCCTGAGCTGTGCTGCCTCTTGGGCCTCCGTCTCTGCCATTGGAACAAGTCCGGGCTGGCCTGCTAGGCGAAGAGATCCCACGTGGAGTGGTGCTGACTCACCCCGGCCGAGGTTAACTCTGCATCTAGCTGTCAGCTGACCTGCCCACTGAGCTCAGCCCTGTGCTAGCCCAGCGAAGACCAGCCAAGCCACACGCCCAGCAGCAGAATGGCAGCACTGACATGTATGCTCAGGAGACAGTATTCATGGTTCTGTTTGAAGCCACCAAGTTTTGGGGCGGCTTGTCTGTAATGCTCACTGTGGCAACAGCTCAAGGATACAGTGCTCTTGTATGTGCTCTTCCTTTGCCTTGAAATGCCTTTTTTTTTTTCCAGTCTAGTAATCTTCTGAATCCATCTATCAAGACCCAGATCAAAAATAATGTTAATTGGGAAAGCTTCCTGTCCCTATCCGGGCAGATCTAGCCGCTGTCTTTGATGCCTTCACACCTCAATTGCAGCATGCAACTGAGGTACAGGTTCTTGTTCCCACAGTATCTCTGCTTGAGGCTGAGCTAGTTGGTGGCAAGAATGACCTGTTCTGTCACGTGCACCACAAATACCTGTTGCTCAAATGAATAAATAAACGCCAGGGTATTTGCACATATAATCCCTTTTTCTTTTTCTCCTAAACTATAAATATACTTCCTTTTTTTGCCTCGTTTCTTCCTTGTGCGGTGCTCCCCCCAAATTTCAGTCACTTATCACTAATGTGTTTCTGCCTCTGTGGCTTTTAAGTTATGCAGTGTCATCTGTTCCTTGATTGATAATTTCTCATATTGGACAGTCACGGTTACTTGCAAATACTCTGAAAATTTCACATTCCCGAAGTTTCTCAATTGTTCAATTTAATCTTCAATCATATCCATGACTACCCTTGTAAATGGATTAAAAATGTACCCATTTGCTTTACATGTCCAACGATCAGCTTTCATAAAAGTGATTCAAGTCACCCCGCCTGATACGTCATCTTACTTGTCTCACGAATTCTCTGTTGCGAAGCGAGAGGAAAGGTGGCCCAGGAAACTATTCTGACCGCAGGCTTATTGGCGACTGGGCAGGAACCTGTAACCTGTGCTGTCTGTTCCTCACATTCCAGCCTATTCCCTCAGATATCCATGTGCTCTGTGCCCGCTGGACACAGCTCGATGGTCAGTCCTTCGTGTAAATGGTGACAGAAAGGACTCCAAGGCAGGCACAGAAATGACTGTTCTGGTCACGGTGGCATTAGGGCCGGGAGCCTGGGGGAAGGCCGCAGACCGCACTAGGGAAGGGCTTCGTGGGCTGCTCCCCATCCTCTGTGCTGCCACCCCCAGCCCACTGGTCCTCATCACTCTCGACTGTATTTTACGTGTCGGCCCCCAAACGTCTAAAAGTAGCACTGAGCACGCCCTGTACCTTACTGTGCACAGGGATGGCTCACTGACTCACTGAACACGGTCTCCTTTGTTATTTTCAAGGAGATCTGCTGGCAAGAAGCATGTTGCGCAGCTCCTGCAAGATCTGAGTTCCAACCGAAAGCTTTGCTGTCACGCCAGTTGCTTCTGATGTCAAAGGTAACAACCACCGCTTACATCATAACACAACAACCATCACACTGAAGCCTCTCATCAAGCCACGCTACAACACTAATTAGTCACACTTCATTGTGTTCCCGTGGGGCTCAGTCAATGCAGATGCTTGTTTTATGGAGATTGAAACAGAGATAAGAGATGAGTGACTTGCCCAAGGCCTCAGAGACAATATTGAAGTTGGGGCTCAAACTCTTGCGCCCTATCCTCTGCATTCATAAGACGCATGGGTAAAGTATTCCAAGAACTCAGACAACGCCTGTCCCATCGGCATTGCATTTTGTATGAGACATTTATAATAAAAGTTCATAAGCATTAATTAAGAAGAGAAAGTTTTAATAAAAAGAATAAACATTTCAAGTGCCTGCCCTCACTCTCTAATGGGCTCTGACCAGCTGACTGGGCTCAGTGGCTGAGCACTGATCTGTGGTCCAGGAGGCCGCAGTTCCATGCCCGGGTTACGGCTCCATCTCCTGTGTGGGGCGTGCAGGAGGCAGCCAATCCATGATTCTCTCTCATCGTTGATGTTTCTATCTCTCTCTCCCTCTCCCTTCCTCTTGGAAATCAATAAAAACACATTTAGAAAGAAAAATACGGAAGAAATAGTATTGAGCATTTGACATTTCAAACGAGGATCTATCATGAGCAGAGTGAAAATGCTACTCGGGCTTTAAAGCTGGGACAGGAGATGCCAAGGAGATGTCTGCGTTGGGTGAGTCCTGCAGGCTCTGTCCCTGTCCTCATGAAGCACTGGCCCCTTCAGAAGTCTGAGAGACAGCATCCTGCCCCCCTCCTCTGTGGTGAGAACATACGCACTTGTCTGTTTTAGCAGGGGAGTGTTTTTGTTGGGTGAAAACAAAAGGAAATCTCAAGGACAGGAGCAGGGCCGGGAACACATTGCCGCCCTGGCCAATAGAAAAAGGGATCTAGAGCATCAGTGCTTGTGGTTGTCATGGGAGACAGTAATTGTTTCTGTCTAAAAATGTCTCCCTTCTTTTCCTATTTGGGTCTCAGGTGCTGAGTTGGAGTCAATCATACTCCTCAGCTCATGGCCCACCACCCCGGGTCTGTGCCAGGCCCTCGCTCAACAGAGTAAGTGATTGATCAAGTATCTTTTATCCCCATCTGCCCTTCCTCCCCCACGAGCCCCCTTCCGCAGTTTCAAGGTGCATTTCTTTGTAGTGCCTGTTCTTGCCAGATGTGATTGTTGCTTTATGTCTATTTCTTTTTTCACTCTGTGCTATTCCTTCAAGGCCCGTCCATGATGTCATGTTTACATCTAATCCATGCAGCCCTGACCTCCACCACATTTTGCTTCTCCATCCTCCCAGGGATGACATAGGGATCGCCTGACGGGAGCTATTTCCTAGGGACTGGGCTGCTCAACCTCCCATCGGGTTTTATATAAGTTCAATGCTCTGTATTCCCCCAACGTGGGCAACAAGCAAAACGTGTCCCTATTACTATCAGAGGTAAGTGTCCTCTGCCTGACCTTTATTTGGTCAAGAAAGGAAGGGAGAGAGGATGGGAGTTGCCAAGTTTGTCTTTCTCTGCTCACCTATACCCATGCATTTTAAACAAACTGGCCATTCCAAGATCATCTTTCAAGGTTATTTCTATAGGCTGAGCTCTTTCAAAAACACTACTCAAAAAAGGCATTCTATCTTGGCTACTGGTACATTGACGCTCAAGGAGCAGGCGTTGCAATAATCCACAGAGCTAGTCGTGTCAGCCACGAGCAGTGCATGCTGTCGACGGCCCGCACAAAGACGGGTATCATAGCGGAAGCTTCTCAACATGCTTTCCTCTTGTGTTTTGTCTGGGGAGGAAAGTCTCTCAGTAGCCACGGTAACTAGTAGTTTAGCTTTTGAAATATTATATGGGAAAATCAAGATCAACAAGTCAGAGCCTTTTGGTCTACCGGGTACTTATTGAGCTAAAAATATGAGGAACCAAAGGGGATAATGTTTTATAAATGACGAGAGGTATTTTAAGGAGCCAACAATATAATTTTAATGCATTTAATTTTTCAAACGATGCCACAGTCTCCTGTGGGTAGGGAATGGTTTTGGCATTGAGTGCCATGCGGTGTCCAAGTGTCCCTATGTTTGTTATCATAGAACCGACAGTTGGATCGACAATAAGAGGGCATGGGTGGAAGAGAGAACTCAGCTTAATGTAGTTGTTTTTATCCCAAACATCTGAGAGCTTGGTGTTAAACACCGAGGGGCAGAGAGACAGGGAGGGAGGGAGGAAGTGAGGGAGAGAGGACTAAAGAGAAGAGAAAAAAAGTATGAGATAAAAAAGAAAAGAGAAAGAGAAAATCTATGTGAACTTTTTAAAAAAATATATATATTTTATTGATTTTTTACAGAGAGGAAGGGAGACGGATAGAGAGTTAGAAACATCGATGAGAGAGAAACACAGATCAGCTGCCTCTTGCACACGCCCCACCGAGGGCGGGCAGTGAGCTATGAGCAGTGGAGAGCTACCAGGCCGACGCTCCATCCACTGAGCCAAACCGGTCAAGGCTCTATGTGAACTTCTGAAAACAACCCTTCCTAACACAGGCCAGATATTCGGGGCTTCTTTCTTGACCGGTTCTTCATGTGTGTGTGTGTGTGTGTGTGTGTGTGTGTGTGTGTGTGTGTGTGAGACTGTTGTGTTGAGGGAAAACTCTGAACTTGGATGAATACCAAGACCTCAGGTAGGAAAAGTAGACACCGCCGCCACTCCAGGCCACGCGACCTTGAGCAAACTGCTTTCTCACCTTGAATCTCATCTGTTCCTTTTGTGCTCCCACGAGGGATCATACAAACGGGGTGTCCGCCCTCGGAAACTGTCAAGGTTATACAAGTGAAGGGGTTCTCGCAGGTTACGGAGAGCTACCTCCCGGGGGTTAACTGAGTGGATGGGGCGATGGAGCGGCATCCCGACCTGTCAGTGCTCCTCGAGGACGAGCTGTGGGGTTGGGATGGTCTCAGAGCACCTCCGGGTGGACCGGAGCGCACGCTCCGGGGCCCGTTTGCGTTCCACCCGCCGCCTCCCCCTCCATCGCTAGAGGACCACGAGCGAAGGAAACACATGGTTGGAATAAATAACACCTGCCTTCACTGTCCTCAGACCCGAGGATCCCAGGAGGGAGATGAATGTGATGGGGAAGGGCCTGAAGGCAGGAAGTGCTTCAAGGCTGATGCTGTGGACCCGTTTCATCCACCATCCTCGCAGGTCTCCATGCACCACAAACCCGTTCTGTGTTCCGTTTCCATGTCCCCGGGTCAGGGTGTTATTGTTTAGAATTGAGGCAGCCGAGCATCTATCGACATTTGGGAAGTTACACGTAGAAGACGTGCTTTTGTGTGGATGCTGCCCTTTTCCGTGTTTCTTTAAGAAAAGGAAAAAACAGCATTTTGCACTCCTCCATCCAAAGCCACTGCCAGTTTCTTCCACGTCCTCTGCCCTTCTTGAATCTTGCATAGTTATTGTCTATTGGAAGAATTAGCATAATTGACACAGTCCTGGTCTCTAATTTTCATCACCGGGAAAAACTAGCCTAGAAGTGTTGTGAACATATGCCTTTGTTGTTGAGATATTGTGATTTATAAGAAAGATATACAATATTTGGTCTTCATCCCCATTTCTGACACAGAGCTCCTAAAGTTTAACCCATGGGACTCCATGTGTTGAGAATAGAGATGCCTTTTGTTATGCGACTGAGTGACTTCTGGGCCTCGCCTAAGGGTGGGGGCTGGTTGCCAGCAGATCCAACCAGGGGTTACAGGGCTGGAGCTCTCAGTCCCATCCCCTGGCCTCTGGGGAGGGGCTGAAGCTTGACTCAGTAACCAGCGGCTAAGGGTTTAACCAACCTTGCCTATTTAATGATGCCTCCATTAAAACACAAAGGCAGGGTGTCAGAGAGCACCTGGAAACGGGAGATGCCAGGAGAGCGGGTGCTTGGAGAGGGCGTGGGAGAGCTGAGCCGGTTCCCACACCGTGACCTACGCGGCTCTTCCATCTGGCTGTTTCTAAGATGCATCCTTTGATCATAAACAGGTAATCTAGTAAGTAAACTGTTTCTCTGAGTCTACCACCCACTCCAGCGAATTAATGGAGCCTAAGCAGGAGGTCCTAGGGACCTCCACTCTACAGCCGGTGGGCCAGGAGCACAGGTGACACCCAGAGTTGGGACTGGCATCTAACGCTGAGGGATCTAAAGTGGAAGGAGTAGTGTTGTGGGCTGAGCTCTTCAGCTGTGGGGTCTGGTGCTGCCTTTGGGGTAGATAGTGTCGGAACTGAGTTAAATGGTAGGTCACCCACCTGGTGTCCGAGAGTAGCTTGTTGGTGAGGGACACCCCCTCCCCCCCACCTCCTCCAACTTTCAGTTGTTTACCAACGATTTAGTGTGTCCTAGGCTCCTTTGGATAGGGACCATGTCAGATGCCAACTGTGTTCCTATCCCATTTTTCCTATTTTCTTTTATTTTTTACTTTTATTGATTTCAGAGAGGGAGAAAGAGATAGAAACATCAATGAGAGAGAATCTTTGATGGGCTGCCTCCTGCACGCCCCACACTGGGGATTGAGCCTGCAACCCAGACATGCGCCCTGACCGGGAATCGAACCGTGACCTCCTGGATCATAGGTCGACACTGAGCCATGCTGGCCCAGCTGGGCCCTTTTGTGTTTTCTTAACAACTGTCCCAAAGAAGTGTTCTTTCTTTCTTTTTTTTACTTTCAAATTAGATTTTACTTTTGACTAAAAACAGACTATATGCTCACTTTTGGAAATTTGAAAATAGAAAAGTAAAACGAGAAGAAAGCAAAAATTTTCCACAGTATTACTTGCCAGCAACACGAATAGTAATGTGTGCGTGCCACCTGCTGTGGGGGCGATACAGATGCACAGATGTACTGTGGTCGATGCCACAGGGTGCCTGGGAGCAGCGCCATTTGCATGGCTCTCGGGACCTGGCCATGCTCAGTCTTCAGCACCGGGCGCCTGAGGGAGGTTGGCGGGGCCGGGGCCTGCCCTCCGGGACTCACGCTGCTGGCCCGGGAGCGCGAAAGGCCTGGCAATGGGACGCAGAGCCCGCGGCGGGGTGGGTGTGGGCTGGCAGAGGCTCACAGGAGGAAGCCCCTGCTTCAGACCGGGAGCCCAGGTGGTGCCAGCACTGCCCCCACCCTTAGGCGAGGTCCCAGAGTCGCTTCATTAACATAACAACAGGCACCTGTATTCTCAACAGGTGAGAAATTCTATTGGTTTTAGGAGCTCTGTGCCAGAAATGGGGATGGAGACCAAATATTGCATGTCTTTCTAATAAATCACAATTGTCTCAACAGCAAAGGTGTGTGGTGCCCACAGCGCATCTAGGCGTGTGGTGCTCACAGCGCATCTAGGCGTGTGGTGCTCACAGCGCATCTAGGCGTGTGGTGCTCACAGCGCATCTAGGCGTGTGGTGCTCACAGCGCATCTAGGCGTGTGGTGCTCACAGCGCATCTAGGCGTGTGGTGCTCACAGCGCATCTAGGCGTGTGGTGCTCACAGCGCATCTAGGCGTGTGGTGCTCACAGCGCATCTAGGCGTGTGGTGCTCACAGCGCATCTAGGCGTGTGGTGCTCACAGCGCATCTAGGCGTGTGGTGCTCACAGCGCATCTAGGCGTGTGGTGCTCACAGCGCATCTAGGCGTGTGGTGCTCACAGCGCATCTAGGCGTGTGGTGCTCACAGCGCATCTAGGCGTGTGGAGTTCACAGGGCATCTAGGCGTGTGGTGCTCACAGCGCATCTAGGCGTGTGGTGCTCACAGCGCATCTAGGCGTGTGTTCACAGCGCATCTAGGCATGTGTTCACAGTGCATCTAGGCGTGTGTTCACAGCAGCAGTGGAGGAAGGAAGAGGACACTCCTTCCTGATGAATTCGGGGCTCCACCGTGCCGGCTCTGAA
This sequence comes from Myotis vivesi, assembly GCA_035771395.1. Classification (NCBI taxonomy): domain Eukaryota; kingdom Metazoa; phylum Chordata; class Mammalia; order Chiroptera; family Vespertilionidae; genus Myotis; species Myotis vivesi. The sequence goes on along the minus strand of JAWPEG010000014.1, from coordinate 88,965,671 downwards.
CTTGCCCTTGTGTGCAATGACAAGTGACCCTATTTGCCACTTTTAGTTGTGCTTCTGCTACTTGTAAGTGGAGAATGGGGAGAAGGAGGGATGATGTGAGGGGAGAGGAGGAAAGTGAACACAAAGGGGAAGAATCCAGCCTCCCCCCTCCCCATCTGGCTGGCCTGACACACACACTACCAGGCAGTGTGCCTGTGGGATATTTTGATCTCTGGCAATGTTATTTTTAAATAATATCTGTTAATACAGAGTTGGCTTATGAATACACTTTCTTTTATTGAAAAGCACCAGAATAGCCTAGCCTTTCTTTAACGGTGTCACCATGCATTCCAGAAAGCACATTTATTTATTTTACTTTCTTTAAAAAAATTTACTTTTCAATCACAGTTTACATTCAATGTTATTTTGCATTAATTTCAGGTGTACAGCAGGGTTAGACAATCATATACTTTACAAAGTGTTCTCTCTGACATTTCTAGTACCCACCTGGCACCATTCGTAGTTATTATAATATTATCTAATATAATAATAGAGGAATATGCAAATAGAGGAATATGCAAATTATGTCCTGTAACGTCATGACCAATCCTGGAGAGAGCTACAGGAGGGCGGGGCAGTGAGCTACCAGCAGCAGTGGACGGGTGGCCAGCTGAGGCACGCGGCGACTAGATTTTTTATAATTCTTTATTGTTGAAAGTATTACATGTCCCCTTTCCCCCCATATTACAATATTCCTGCCTATGTTGTCAGAAAGCACATTTTAATCTGTATAAGTTGGAACAAAATATGCATTGAGTGTCCTCGTGTACTTTCTGTGGCCTCTTTGTAGGGGAATTAAATTGGTTCCAGAAAGGATCTACGAAGGCCATGGATTTCAGGCAATCCATTCCCCAGGCTTGACCTACACTTCCGCACGGAGCACAGGCTAATGAAAGGGCACTGAACTGGAATTAAAACACAAAAACAACAAACCATGGACTCTAGACCAGGCTTTCTCTTAAACTCTCTGTATGGCTTTGAGTCAGTGATTTTGCATCTCTGGGACATATTTTTCTAATTTGCAAAACAAAGGAACTCATTAGGGCTCATGTTACTCAATCCAATAAAACTATGGGTTGCAAGCGATCTGCATTCTCTACTCAACCCTCAGAAGCAAGAAGGAAAAAGAGGGTGAGAAGCGCCAAAGGAACCAGGTCCGGATAAACTGAGAGGAGGAGGAGGGCGGGGGTGGGAGGGCTTGGGCTGAGCAAGATGTGCCTCCTTCGGGGAAAACCCTGGACTAAGGTCTTCGCAAGCTCCCAACTTGGCAGTTCTACTTCCTACTTTCTATTTTCACTTGGATGTCTGCCAGACACTCAACTTGCCCGCAAGAAAGCAGTTGTCTTCCCTCCACAAGCCACCTCTCTTTCCCAGCATCCTCGCCTGCTGGTAGCACATTCCATTTCATCCTGCTCACCCAGACCTAAACCCAGGAGCCCTTGCTGGCCACGGATCTTAGAGCTAAGGTCTGTGGGGAAGACGATGAAGGCATTATCACGTATACATGCCATTAAACTTGGTGATGAGTTCTGTGTAGACAAAAAAAGATTCTTTTAAAACTGAATTCACTGGGGGTGACCCTGGTTAATAAACTTATATAGGTTTCAAGTGTAAAATTCTACGATCCATCATCTGGGTACTGCACTGTGCGTAAACCTCCTTCCGCCATCACTTATGTTTAATGGAACGCAGTGTGGGAGTGTGTGCCTGTGAGAGACAGGCACCTCATCTGGGAGAGCCAGAGGAGCTGACATTGAGCCTGAGACCTGAGCAGGAGGCAGGGCTGCCGAGATGGGGGGGGGGGCATGCTTGCAGAGACCCTGGGGCTGGAGGGGACATGCCCGAGGAGAGCTGGGGCTGGAGGGGGCATGCCGGAGGAGAGCTGGGGCTGGAAGGGGACATGCCCGAGGAGAGCTGGAGCTGAGAGAAGGCCCATGTGAGGGCTGGTGCTTGAGTGAGCGAGGGGCTCGATGCAGGTGGAAGGCCCTCGGGGTCCTCAGGGCCAGCCAGGGAGGGGCTTGTTCAGAGGGAGATGGCAGGTCATCGTTCATCTTTCATTTAATCTTATTCATCATCTATATGCAGTCGGTCCTCAAATCTGGTTCATTTTTGTTTTGAACATCTTTTTTCTTTTTTTAACATATTTTTATTGATTTCAGAGAGGAAGGGAGAAAGAGAGAGAAAAACATCAATGATGAATGAGAATTACCACCCAGCTGCCTCCTGCATGGCCCCCACTGGGGATCAAGCCCCTAACCCGGGGATGTGCCCTTGACCAGGAATCAAACCTGGGACCCTTCAGTCCGCAGTCTGATGCTCTAGCCACTGAGCCACACCAGCCAAGGCTGGACATCTTTTCTACCTCTTACATCCTTTCGTCGTTAATATCTGACCTGGGTCATTCCAGTGGTCGGCAAACCACGGCTCGCGAGCCACATGCGGCTCTTTGGCCCCTTGAGTGTGGCTCTTCCACAAAATACCAACTTTTGCGCATGGGCCACGAAGTTTCAATCGCACGGTACATGTGCGCCCGCACGTGGTATTTTGTGGAAGAGCCACACTCAAGGGGCCAAAGAGCCGCATGTGGCTCACGAGCTGCAGTTTGCCGACCACTGGATTAGACGATCTCATGATTGGACAATCTCCGAATCGGGTCCCCTGGCCCCCAATTCCTTCCCCCTCCCCAACCCCAAGCCCCGGGACCCCTGGGTCCTCACTCTGGGACCCGGACCTTGCTGGTGGAGCCGTCTTCCTGGGCCTGACGGAAAGAAGACCAACAGCGCCCCCAGAGGTCTGGTTGCCAGGAGGATGCCTTTGGCCCCCAACCACTTCCTATTACAGGACCTGCCAGGAGGGGGGAACCAGAACCGCCCCCCCTGGGCTTGGGCCTTCCTCTGGCTCTAGGAGCCTGGTCCTCTATGCAAAGGCACACTTTTCAGAAGTAAGCGTTTATTTTTCATCTCGACCAAAACACGTAGGCAACTCTTTAGGCCTCAGTCTTCTCACCTGTCAAACAAGGACCCAGACTCACTTTAGCAAACACCTTAGGGCTGACCAGTGACTGTTCAGTAGTAAGGTGTTAACGCATCGGTCACGGACACACGCGCGTGCGCACACACTTTAATTCAGAACTCTGATTGTGATGGTAATTCCCCGTGTAAGTTTCTTTGAAAGAGCGGAAGCAAATCTTCCTCTGAGTAACACACACTGTACACGCGTCATTACAGCCCCACCACCTTTTTAAACATGCCACCGGCTCTAGGAAGGACAATGTGACAGCTCAAAGGAAGGAGTCTGCATTCGGGAAGCAGCCACAAAGCATCTGAGCGATTTCTTAAGTGTGAAGCCCCCTTTTTGTGCCCCTTTCAAACACGGCCTGATGGCCTCTTACTCAGCTTTCTATAGGAAAACATACCTCCAGACCGGGAGGCTGACTGCGTTAGAAATGTCATCCAATGGCAACGGCGTTATTGGGGTGGAGGGGGTGGGGCCTGGGGTGGAGTTTTAAGAGCCTCAAGATAGAGGCTCCTAATTAAATCGCCGCCACCCAGAATTGCACAGCGTCTGCCATCATCATCACACTCGGTTAAATGTGGGACGGAATGATAAGGTTTTTAAACCATGGTTCGTCACTGCTAGGGATTTCCGGGGACTTTTCACGGGTCTGCAAGGCCTGTGCGTCTGCTGGGACCAGGGCACTTGCAGTGGGTGAATAAATGAGAAACATTTCACAGCCCCGGGCATGGGAATGGGTCCGGATGACCAGGAATCGCTGCAGCCGTCCTCCTGGCTTCCACGACGAATGATGAGGGCGGAAGTCTGGATCCTTTCCCCCTCACGGTGCTGGTTTTGCCCTGACTCAGTGCACCTTCCATCCCCGGTTATGGGCCGGGTGGGCCCGGGAAGTAGGAGCTGAGGGCTGACGTTGTCAAGGGAAAAGGATGAGGTAGCTCCGACCCACGACTTTGGCCCCAGCCCTTCCAGCCCAGACCGGAGCTGACCAGTCAGGGCAACACCGGTCCCCCCTCCCTCCCTCCCTCACTCACTCACTCAGTCATCTGAGTGAAGCCATGCGCTCGGGAAAGGGGACCCCGAGGCAGACCGGATGCACAGGGTGGAGGGATCACATTCGTGGGGGCGCAGGCGTCAATGGGTAAGTTACGAGTATGATGGTCATGAAACTGTCATAAGAGCTATGAGGGGAACGTCAAGGTTAATGAGGACACAGCACTTGGGGATGATCTGTGGGCCCGGGAAAGCGCCCTGTGAAAGAGATGTTTGAACGGAACTGTGAGGATCAGGAGGAAAGCTGACCCGGCAGAGGGTTGTGGGACCAGCAGGAGAGGAGCCAGGAGCTGGGGGAGAGCTGGGCTCGTTCAAGGAACAAAACAGGAGCCTGTCTGATTAGAGCAGAGGTTCCCGAGTGAGGACCACAGAACCCGAGGCCCCTGAGGGCCAGGTTAGGAGGCGAGCAAGGTCAAAGGGCATTCGGAGCGACACCGAGATATTCTTTGCTTTTCCCCCGTGTTGACATTTACACAAACGGAGAGAAAGCAGCAGGGGGCAAAAGTGATCTGATGGCAGAGGCGATGCCACCAGAAGGTCCAGGAAGTCACTGTTTCCACTGCCCCACACTCGGCTTCGGAACATGCCTGTTCCCCAAGACTGTCCCGAGGAGGCGGTAAAAAGTGTCAGACGGACTAAACCTCAATCCTGAGCACAAGCCTTGCTGGTGTCTGTGTTGCTCAGCAGGAAGGGAGCACACAGCACGTCTGCTGCACGCGGAGCTGAGAGGCACCTGGGAGTGTGAGCTGAGCTGCGCCCACCGCTCTCAAGGGAGGCTGGTTTCACTTGAAAGAAAACTGGCAGAAAGAGTTACTAAGACTGGCACACACTCTAAAAACATCCTCACCGGAGGATATGTTTATTGATTTGAGAGAGAGAGAGAGAGAGAGAGAGAGAGAGAGAGAGAGAGAGAGAGAGAAACATCAATGTGAGAGAGAAACATTGAATGGTTGCCTCCCGTATGGGCCCCAAACAGGGATCAAACCTACAACCTAAGTATGTGCTCTGACCGAGCAGCAGACCCACCACCTTTTGGTATGGGATGGCGCTCCAGCCAACTGAGCCCCCGGGCCGGGGCCATCGCACACATCCTTTAAAATATGAACATAGAACGCCCATCATTTCCAGGAAAACAACGGAGAGTGTTTGTTGCCAAAAATAAAATTCAAGCTTTCAAGTGAAAATTGTAGAATTGTGGAAAACCTGTATCTGCTACTGGCGTCTAAACTGTCCTCCCCAAAACTGTCCGATACGATTGATGGTGATAATATTCCTGGTACCTGCCAGGCAATGTAATCACTGATGTTTCACAAAAAGTTACCAAAAACTCCTTTGTGGAAAAAAACTGTATTCTAGCTATAGAATATTAACTAGGCTAAATATAAAAATTCTAATTAGTCTGGAATCAAACACCATGTCAACAAACCCTAAGTGGTTTACTGGAGGAATGCAAAAGTACTTCAGTTCCTGAAAACTGGTAAACATATCACTACTTAAAGGAGAAAATAAATAGGATTTTATCAGTAGCTGCTTAAAAGACACTTGTGTGTTTTTTTAACACCCCCCCAAAGGCATTATATTTGATACAGCTGACTAATAAAACTCGAGCTAACATATGACGATAAGGAAACCTCTTAAATGTAATTTTAAAAAATTTCCAGAAAAGGCCTCCCCCAAATGTCTTTTTTTATTATTAAATTTATTGGGGTGACTGGTTAATAGGAGCATACAGGTTTCAGGTGTGGAGTTCTATGTTACAAGATCTGTTTATTGCACTGTGTGCCCACCACCCAAAGTCAGATTATTTTCTGTCACCATATTTCCCTTCACCTCCCACCCACCCACCCGTTCCCTCTGGCAACCGAATGTGTTAATGGCAACACTAAAACCATTTCATTTAAAATCAAGATCTACACAGAAAGCTGTTACGACCATTATGATTTCACTGTGTCTCGGGAGTTCCAGTGAATGTAATAAAAAAAAAGAAAGCGAATAACTGGAATAAACACTTGAAAAGAGAAAAAAATACTATGTGTTTTTATAGATAGGAAAATCCCAAAGTTCTTTGTGTTTGTTTGTTTTCTAAATCACTGGAATTACTAAGAGAATTTAAGAAAATAAGATACAAATTTAAGAGTATAAGATAAATGCACATAAGTTACTAGCTTTTACTTATTCTAATAAGTAGCCTATAGAAGCTGAAAAGGGGAAATATTCTATTTGTAAAATAGTGAGCAAGAATATAAAGAAATACAGTTAATAATAAAGCTACATCTATATGAAAAAAAACCAAAATCTTATTAAGGGTCACAAAACGAAGTCTAAACAAATGGAAAGATGTACTGCAAGAAGGCGCAAGATCACAAAATTATTAATTCTCCCGAAAGAAATATATAAATATGATACCATTACAATTCCATGGTTTTCTCTTTTTGGGGGTGGGGTGGAAACTAGATAAAATGATTGTGGAATTCATGTAGAAGAATAAATTGCTCAAGAATAAGCAGGAAAAGAATAAAAGAGCAGTGACAGGGGAATTGCATTACTAGACATCAGCGTGTACTCTAAAGCCGTTATCAAACAAATACGGCATTGGCATGAGAAGAGAAACAAATCAGTGGGAAAAGAAAAGAGAACCCAGAAATAGTCTTGTATATGAGAATTTAATATACATAATATGTCAAATGTGGTAGTTCAGTTTAGTGGGAAAATAATAAACTATTTAACGAATGATACCAGCACAACTGCCTAGCCATCTGAAATAAAATAAAATTCCTATTTTATACCATATACAAAAGTACATTCCCCAGAGATTAAAGTCTTCACAGTAAACAACAAAACAGAACAAAATATTGCAGCAATAATCTAGGAGAGTGTGTGTATAATCTAGGGCAGCCGTGGGCAAACTACGGCCCGCGGGCCAGATCCGGCCTGTTTGAAATGAATAAAACTAAAAAAAAAAAGACCGTAGCCTTTTATGTAATGATGTTTACTTTGAATTTATATTAGTTCACACAAACACTCCATCCATGCTTTTGTTCCGGCCTCCGGTCCAGTTTAGGAACCCACTGTGGCCCTCGAGTCAAAAAGTTTGCCCACCCCTGATCTAGGGACAAGAAAACCTTTACAAGATTGAAAAGCACAGAGACTATAAAAGAAAAGATCTATCCGACCACATTAAAAATTGGAATGGCAAAAGATATTATAAACGATTTCAAAACACATATGATAGATTTGGGGAAGATACTTCTAATGACAAGTATTTAATTTATATAATATTTATATTAATTTATATAATGTAGAAAATAATTATATGGGAATCAATTATGTAGGGGTTAATATAGGAATTAATTACATAACATAGAAAGATATTTTATAAATTGTCAACTCAGTAGAAAAATGGTCAAAAACTATGAAAAGGCAGTTTACAGAAGCACAAGTCCACACAGCCAACAAAGGTACAAAAAGATGCTGAATTTACCAAAGTTGGGGAAATGCAAAGTAAAGTAATAACAAGACGTCACTTCCTGGTCGGCAGGTAGGCCAGTCAAAACGAAAAACAACTACCACACATTCAGGGTGGGCCGCAAGGAGGGTTATTGTTGTCTGTGAAACACAGATTATTTATTAATTAATTACCAATACTGTATTATTATTTACTAATTATTGTATTGCTTTCCATATGGAAAACTATAAACATACTTTTGCCCCACCTTGTATTATCAGTGGAAATGTAAATTTTATAGCATTTGGGGAAATAAATCTAGCATTCTCTATTAAGATTTAAAATACACATACTCAGAAGGCTATATAAACCAGTTGTAGCACGGATGCACAATGGAATACTACGCAGCCATAAAAAAGAAGGGACTACATGCAAAACATAGTTTAATCTCAAAAACAGGCTGGCAAAAATAATACAGGCACAAAAGGGTCCAGATTGTATGATTCCCTTTACGCCAACTTTTAGACCAGGGAATACAAACTGACAGTATTAAAATATGCATATCTGATGTTTAATTAGAGCATTACTCAGAGTGGCAAAAACAACAACAACAACAAAAAACACACCAAAACACCACACCCAGAAACAAACTGAATACCGAATGGGTGGTTATACTAGTAGAACATAAAGGCCTACCACACTGCCAATGAAAGAGAGCGGGACAGAGGTATACCAGATGGTTTGGAGGGTATTGTTTATAAACAAGGGGCTGAAGAGTGTAACAACGCAACCTCATGTTGGTGAAACAAGGCGGGCCTCTCCATGTAAATGTGTATTTATGTAGCTACCTGAGGATGTTGTCTCTAGCTCAGGGGCGGGGGATGGGAGCAGGACGAGGAGAAAGGGGGCCAGTCAAGAGGGGAGACTGAGCCAAAAACACAGTACACAGGGTCTGATTATATTTATGCTTTAGGGCATTTAAAATGTATATTTGTAGAGGATTCGTTTTCTTTTTCAAGCCAGTAAGAATATTTATTTACACTTGAGTCATTTCAATGTTGATAACCTCTCTGATATTTCACACATATTGTAGAAAACCTGAATTTTTCATAGTAAAAAGTACAATACAATACACACACACACACACACACACACACACACATCAGACTGTATTATTTTTATAGAGGATTACTGAAAGAAAATGCTGTCTTTCTTAAGGAAACCTTCGGAACTCTGTATGCAGACCATAGCCTATGGGTCCTTCTTTATTTTGACTGAGTTGAACGTTAGCCTTCTCTGTCCCGCAGAGGAGAAATGAGAGCGGGAGGCTGAGCTGACATGCTCAGATGAACACAGCGCAGAGGTGGGAGCTGGGCTTTGCACCCAGGCAGCCTGACCCCACAGGCACGGGAGCAGCGAGGCACCCGGCGACCTCCTGAGAGTCGGCGGAGCGGGGACACGGGTCTGGATGCTGCCTGTGAAGAGGTGCCGAGGAACTCAGAAGCCAGAGAAGTAATATTTGAAAAAAAAATTGGTGTAAAAAATCCATATTTGAACAAAAATATTAAATTTTTCAATAAAGACAGGATTTGACTCTGCATTTGCACGACTCGGTCTCACTCACCCAACCCTAACCTTAGCCCCTTAGCTCTTGTCTTTCTTGAAAATCTGATACTTTGTTCATAGTCTCTTTACGTTGATTTTGATTTTAAAAAAATTACTGCATTACAACATTATTTATCTGGTATTGTTATACAGAGAGCCCTAAAGATTCCACCATAAAAACTACTAGAACTGATAAGTGAATTCAGTAAAGTAGCTGGATACAAAATAAATATCCAGAAATCAGTTGCATTTTTTATATATCAATAATGAACTATCAGAAAGGGAAACTAAAAAAA
>JAWPEG010000014.1:88919521-88931374 GCA_035771395.1 Myotis vivesi | reverse complement strand
ATTAGTTAAGCACGTTGTACAGATCGCTGGTCCCAGAAATGGGACTCAGGTAGAATTCTGCCATGAACCTCTTCCTCCATATCTGTTTGTTTTTTGCCTTTCAGGAATTACAGAATCATTACCAACAACTGCTTTAAAAACCAAATCAAACCAAACGAAAGATGCGCATAGTTTTGAAAATCAGGGCCGATTCAAATCTCAAAGGAACAATCCAATCAATCAATCGATTGATCGATCACAGTATTGCCCAGTTTTCTACCTTCCCCAGTTAATGGGACTCCCTTCGCCTTTCCCACGCTTTAGACCTTGTCGTCTGCCTCGCAGCACCCGGCTGGCCCCGGAGGCACCCTGTCTGCCGTGTCGTGCGTGTCGGGCCCAGCCCACCCGGCAGAGGGCCCTTCGCTGTGCTTCTCTGTCCCATCTGACCAGGGCCGCTCGGGCCGTGCATGAGAACCGGGAGGCAGTCAGGCCCCTCAGGGCTCCATCTGCATCGATGTCGTTCTCTCCTTGCGCATCCTTTGGGTGCCGGGCCCTCTCCGCTGTGCTAACCATAAGACTTGCCTTAAGCATCTCCCTAACTTTAAAGCTCTAATGATCTGATGCCATGTTTCAATGTTTAGAAAGCCCTGCCTGCCCCACCCCTGAAGAAAACCCCGTAAAGCTTATCCGATGGAACCATCTGTGATTAAAACCTAAGATCGACCTGAAAGAAAAAGAATCATCAAGAACACGCTCTAGTTATAAACAAACCCACGCGGGAAAAGCATCTGGTCAAAAAATAATGAAGAAACAAGCATGTTGCTCTTCCAACTGTGTTCAGAGCCACTAGAAATACGCTGCTAGGGACTCGGGGTCTGTGTCCTTTCTTTAAAGTTACCCAGCGAGAAAGCAGTTTTTAGAGTCTTTTTTTCTTTTCCTGCAAAAAGCTTTATTGTGCCATTTGGCCCGATGCATGGAGAGGCTGCAGGTGCCTGAAGGACGCCTCACAGTTTGGGGAGAGGCTCAGCAGAAGCCAGACCCCAGGGGGTGCAGGGCCCTCAGGCCTCTGGGCTCCCCAGGCTCCTGGTGGTGCACGAGGGGGAGCCTCTGGGAGACACGGGCCCGCCCGCCGGGGGGCGGCCTGCGGAGGGACAGGTGTGGCCCATCTTCCCCAGGAGCCTCACCTCCTCGCCCGGAAGTGGTTCTGCTGGGTCACCGGGAGGAGGGTCGGGGGCAGCACCAGGGCCTGCAGGTCCGCCTGGGCCTGGGGCCTCCACGGTCCTGAGTGCCACCCGCTCCCCTGGGAGCCCTCCTCGTCCCGGAGAGAAGGGCCCGCACTGGGTTTGCACCTTTAAGACGCTCAGTGTCTCAGCTTTTTCTCCATCAACTCCTGGAAGAGGGGGCCCCCGCCCCCCAGGGCCGTCCTCGGTGGAAACAGACGCCCAGAGCGAGGTGGGTGTGGGGCTGCGGGCAGGTGGCGGGGACGCAGCCTCCACCTCGGGGATCGCTCTGCCGGGTTTGGGAGCTCAGGGCGTTGGCGACAAGGAGGGAAGGGGAACCTGGTCGACTGGTCTCGGAGGAGGTTCTGAAGGTGGACGAGGTGCTGAAGCGGGAGGAGGTGCTGAAGGGGGAGGGGGTTCTGAAGGGGGAGGGGGTTCTGAAGGGGGAGGAGGTGCTGAAGGGGGAGGGGGTGCTGCAGGGGGAGATGGGATGAGGCGGTGGAGTTGGGTTCAGGGCTGGAGGGAGGGTCCCTGGTCTGCTCCGTCCAATGACTGGGTGCAGGAGGCAGGCCGGGTCCAGAGGGCACTGCCAGGTTCTAGTCTAGAGGCTTCTCGAGCCGGGTAAGCTCAATGGGCCCTGGAGGAGGGGAGTGAGTCTTCAGGACCGTGGACGTGGGTGTGGGAATGACTTCCACTTGTTCCTAATAATGGCGTTAGCGATGGTTGTGCCAAGCGATCATGAACGCGGCTGGGAGCGTCCACTGCGTGAGGGCCATCTGGCCACGGGAGGCGGCCACGGAATTCTGAGATTCAATCCGGAATCTGTCCCCGAGAGGCTGCTCTGCAGATAAGGAAAATCTGAATGTTCAGAAAGAAAAGCGCCTGTCCATTGTACCAAGCGTGCGGCCACTCCTGCTGCGAGCAGGAAGCCTGCGTCTACGTATTTCTCCTCTGACGGTTGCTATCCCCAAACAATACCAAGGCTCTGGGAAGGGGCTGGTAAGTTAAGAGAGGAACTTGTCAGCCTTTGATTTTAATGTTTTGCTTCTGAAGATTTTTGATAGGTTAAATAGTGTTATAATACCACTAGAGGCCCGGTGCATGAAATTCATGCGTGGGTACGGTCTCTAGGCCTGGCTTTCGATCAGGGCCATCTTCCCCAGCTGCCCATAGCCAGCCCTGCCCCCTGCCGCCACCCTCCCCTGGTTCCCTTTGGCCATCGGGTGATTGGTGCCTGACGGTGGGGGGGAGGGACCGAGAGGTCGGCTGTTCCCGCTGAGGGTGGCCATCAGGCAATCGGAGCCTGCTGGCTGGGGAAAGGGACCAAGAGGTGGTCAGTGCACTTCATAGTGACTGGTCCAGCAGTCATTCTGGTCATTCTGTTGTTAGGGTCAAGCATATTACCCTTTTATTGTATAGGATTGCTCCTCATTTACCCAAGTGGGGAGCAAGACTGTCCCCAGGTTTCTCCTTACAATGAAACCCTCTGAAAGGATTTTTTGGGGGAAGTTGGAGAGCTTAAACCTTTGGTCAGCAACAAGTATATTATTTAAAACTCCTGTTTATGTAGTAATGAGCAATATCAAAGAGAGAGCATTTCACTCAGAACCCAGCCAATGGACAGTATCAACAGACTTGTCATTGTAGTTCTATTTATTTTGCTCAAGGGTTAGCTATTTCTATTTTTTAGATTCTCTTGCCGTGTCAAAGCATAATGGGGACAAAAGGAGGAAAATGGTCTGGTTCCAGGTATATGAGGTACCCGGAGTCATCGGGTTTACAGAGATATAGCAGATATGTGGTTGCTGGGGCTGGGGGCGAGGAAGGAATGGGGAGTTATTGTTCAAGGCGTGCAGAGTTTCAATTTGGGGAGATGAACATGATCTGAAGAGCAATAGTGGTGATAGTTACCAACAACCTGAATGTACTTAACCACTGAGCTGTATACTAAAAAGTGATTAAAATGGTAAATTTTATCTCATCTCTATTTTACTGCCACCACCACAACAAAAAACAAAAAAACTACACAGATATTTCTAAAAAACATGGTAGGTGGGCATAAGATGGTCAAAATCAGAACAAAACAAGGCATTTGATTCTCTGATCTTTTTTGTAACTAATGTTACATCCATGACATTCATGAGTTGCACCTGATTGTGGCAAATTATCAAAAAGTGGGCAGAAAACCGAGCTCTCTGTGGGCCATGGCATTGCATTGAAGATTCAACTTGAGTGTGAGCTCAGACAGACCATTTCACCATTTTGTATCCAGATCAACTAGCATGCCCCATTCATTGAAAATTACTTCATTGTGTTATAAAAACTTCACTATTCGGAGTCAGGTCAAATCCCTGGAAACTGCTGAAATTTCCCAGCTTTTCATCCTACGGTAAAGCCTACAAAGAGAAATTTTTTGGGGGGTGCAAGAGGCTAACTTTTTGGTCTGCACTAAATATATAATTTAAAAATTTATGTAGTAAAGAGATATCAAAGAGAAGGCATCAGTACCTGGATACCTGGAATTAAGCAGGCAAAACAGCTGGTTGTCTGTTTCACAATATTTTAGATGTACCCTATATATAGAAGCTTGCAGATTCTATATATACAAAAGCTTAAGTGACCGGCTGACCGTTCAACTGTCCTACTAGTAGCTCTGATGCACATTGACCACCAGGGGACAGATGCTCAATGCAGGAGCAGAAACCACAGGCATGGAAACAGAACAGACTGATGAATCTCAGAGGGAAGGGGGAGGAGGGAGAGGGTGGGAAGAGATTAACCAAAGATCTTATATACATACTAGAGGCCTGGCACATGCACTGATGGAGTCCCTCAGCCTAGCCTGTGCCCTCTCGCAATCTGGGATTCCTTGGGAAATGTTGGAGAGCTGGTTTCAGCCCGATCCCTGCAGGCCAGGCTAAGCAATCCCACCGATGCATGAATCCATGCATCGGGCCTCTAGTAGTAAAATAATTAACTAGCCTGAATCAATTGCCACATTAAGAAGGGAATCAGAACTGGATGCCTTGTTTTGTTTTGCTTTTAGAATTCATGAAATTAGAAGTTTATGTTTTTACTTTTAAATCCCTCCTGGGGTTTGAGTTGAATAGGATCAACAAACTATAACCGCAGCTTTAATTTTTTTGCTTCACTTCTTGTGGCCATCTAGAAATGCTTAGATCTGTCCATTTAGCTTAAATACCCACTTCTTTTGGCTTTATAGTAACTTGTTATAGATTTGTTGATGTCCTTTTATTTCCCAGAAATTGATTTTTTTAAAAATATATTTTATTGATTTTTGATTTTTTTTTTTTTTTTTTTTACAATTTGGGAAACAATATCAAGAGAAATCTTTAGATTTTAAAGAGTAAGGACTCCCCCCACCCCCGATTTCCTTCATTTCCTATAGAAGTGTCACTCTCTGGTTTTTAAAGCTGTTTAACCTAAAAACTGGCCTTCATTTATGGTTTATCTTTTTTATATCTTGTGGTTTCTCTGTTAGGAGTGTTGATGCTCATGGCAGAGTGGCCTACCATGATCACCCTAGAGATGTGCTTTTTCTAGCTATTGGTATCATTCTCTTGTCCTCTCAGAGTTGTATCCTGGGTTTCCTAGAAGCTCATCTTAGCAAAAGGGAGACTCTAGAACAGAATAAATTCTTTCTGTGTTTGATCTAGAAAAATTAAGCCTGTTGTAGAAACTTAAGAAAAAATTTTAAATGGATAATGAATAAATTAAGGGACAGACCCAATTTAAACAGCCCACTTCTCTGCAGGTTTGTGAGGAGTAGGATTGGGGTTGGGTAGCAGAGAATGAATAAACCTTCTCTCCCTTTTCTTCTTTGAACTCTTAGAAGTCACAAGTTCTCATGGCCATTCTCTGAAGAACTAGAAAGAGTAAGTTAGGATGATAATGTTAATCTCCATTTTCAGGCAACATGTTTACTTTCAAAGCATCCTGACACATTTGCGTCTGTATTTTAATCTGTGACAGATTTAGCCTTAAGTAGCCCTGCTACAATTCCCCCTTGTCCTGCTATGATTTTCTTCTTTTCTAACTTTCCTTCTTCAGACTGAGACAATGAGAAGTTACCTTCTACACTTTACCGAACAATGTCACCTCCATTCCTTCGTCTGGTCTTCTCAACCAGCATTGTTGTCCCAACTGTGTTGGAGGCGAGGGAAGAGAAAGGGTGGTCCCCCAAGTAGTGTAGCAAGAGGAAGGGTGTCCTTCCCACTCCAAGACCAGCGCTCTTTTCACCAGATGGAAACTCACATTTGTATCAGTCGTAACTAGTCGTTTGCTCTCCGTTATGTCTGTTGTATACTCATCGCTGGCTTCTTAGATAAAAAAGGAGTCTTGTAGGAAGCATATGTAAAGTGACATAGTGAATGAGCTCTTCAAGTAATTCGTTCTGTGTCACAATGTTCAGTAAGTGAGACCAGAGGAATAAGCTAACCAGTTTCTTTATCCACAGGATGTCAAGCTCCTGGTCTGAGCGGTGAAACAGGAAAGTGACCTCTCTCCTTTCTTTCCTCATCCTTCTTTTTACTCTTTCTGTGAAGACCTTGACTGTTGGAGTTGTTCTGATAGCTTCCCCTGCAAATACTATGATGATCTCTCTGCAGACCTGGTTCTGGGGGAGAATTGCTCTGCTCTGATGCATTGGTGGGTTGGTCAGTCCCACAATATGGGTCATTAAACAAGGCGCAGCTGTCTTTAGAATCAACAGTAAAATCTTTCTGTCCGGGGGTGAGCAGGAAAGGGGCGACTTTGCCCTGAGGGAAGAGAATCTAGTAATGGTGTGGTTGAGCCTTTCCATAGCCCATGCCCACCCTCATTTTTTTAAACAACAAAGGAGGCGGGCAGGTAGGCAAGTAGCAGAAAATGCCTTCTCCATGGTGCTATGCTGACAGATCCCCCTGCAGCGCTGCGTTAGGGCCCAATTCCTGTAGCATGGCTTAGCTCCCAAGGTCCAACGCAGGGACGCCTGGGGGCTGAGGGGTACAGACAGTACTTGAGAAGGCAGAGCATAAGGTCTCTCTTCCTTGGACACCCCATTCCTACTCTACCCCCAGCTATTTGTAACTGGCATCACATCTTTCTTCTTCTCAGCACCCCCCTCATCCTCTGTTGGTGACAAATAAAGGGAAAGGTGTTTCCCAACCCAAGTGAGTTCTGGAGGAGCGTCCTCACAGCCCAATTAGCTGGCTCTTCATTGTGGAGAAACTTGACTGTGTATGTTTCCTAATTAGATGAGGAAAACCTAATGGGAGCGCGGGCACTGCCTCTGAGGCAGGCCCTGTGCACAGAGCAGCCGCCGTCCAAGGGAAAGCCCGGCTCTTTCTCTGTAATTACTACACCCACCTCCAGCGTCAGTTAAAATGGACTTTTTTACAAGCGAAGGCCTTGCACCCCCTGCGCAGTTGTACATCGTGCATCCAATCACAGAAAAATACGGCAGAGGCCAAGTGTAACTGGAACGTTGTCAGCCTCCCAGATGTCTGTTCTCTGCCTGCGCCGTGTCTGTGCAATTTCATACACCTCACAAGTAGAGAGAGGCAGGCGCCTTTCCTTTTGAAGGAGGAAGAGGCACGGTTCCTGCCAATGGAAACAAATCCCGTTCCTTTTTAATGAATCTAAGATTTCCCAAACTGAACTGGACCCTGAGCTGTGCAGTCAGGCACCTTGCCGCTGGCAGAGGCCACAAAGCAATAAACCCGTCAGGGTGAGGGAGAGGCGAGCCCTCACGCACAAAGCCAATTGCACCGTCTTATATGAGGAGGAGATCTCTCTCCCGGGCCTCCCGGGTGGTCTCCTAGCCCGGAGCACCGGCATTGATTACCCTTGGCTTGCTTAATTCCACATGTCCTTGGTCGTCAACAAAAGGTCTGGCTGATTGGAATTCTAAACTTCACGTCCACAGCTAGAGGAGCTGGTTGTCTGGACAATAACAAGAGACGTCTCAAAAGAATAGGCTCCAAGCCACCAGCTCCTCATGTTGAAAACAAGCCAGTCAACCACTGTCCCCACAGCGTGGGTGTTACGTAGAGGGCTGGCCTCTCCCCTCACACTTCCTCTGAATTTGAATGTTTAATTAGCTCTCAGATTTATCCTATCACTTATCTATAGAGATCAGCACATCCAAGAGACAGTGATAGCATTGAAAGGAAAGGAGTGAGGTGGTGTGTGACTCTAACGTTGGTCCTCCAGTGAGGAGTGACCATCTCACATGTGGGTGAAACCCCCCATAGATTTCCAGGACCCCCACCCTGGAAAAGCACCCAGGAAGCTTGGCGTGTAATGGTGAACATCTTTGTCTGAAACTGTCACTTAAGGCCATGTGAATGCTGGTGAGCCCCGTCGCACACTGAGAAAACTGGTCTACCCGACTCACTACCTTAGGGGAGGAACCTGTAGAGAGCTCAGCGAAATCTGCATTTTTTTAATCTAAACATTTTGTGTTGTAGTGTTTGTAGCAGGTAAGGAGAAGGCCTTGACGTGCCCTCAATCTGCATCCGGTCAGTCCTCTGGGGGAAACGATTCTTCACAACCATGGTTCAGTTCCAATCTAGAGCGAGTAGTTGGCAACTTTGGGAGGTGACTGAGTTTATTGAGAATCCAAGGAAGCCGTGAATCCTCTGTTCCTACATGAACTCACAAGGTTTTCCCCATTCCCTCCAGGAGGTTCGTGCCCCTCTGAAGCACGTCTGCAGGTCCAGATACACTACCCTGTTTCCAACCTCTTCCTCACAGAGAGGCCCTCCCTCATTATTAAAGAACCCTGTCACTTCACATTTAAAGGAGCTTTAGGGATTATGTAGCTCAATCAAATAGTTTAGTTTTTTTCTTAATAGTAGAAGAAACAGAGGCCCAAGGAAATTCAGTGACTGATGTCACACTGGATTATCTAGACTCAGTTGAATGTTCTTTTGATGATGCTCATTCACGTTTGTCCGGGAGATGTAACTGATGAGGACATGATCAAGCTGACCTCATTTGAACTTGTGGAGCCTCTTATTCCCACCCCACTCCCCACACGCAGGGTTTATTGGTAACACTTTGGAATCCATTGGGGCCGAGCATATTTTTAAGAGTGTATTTGAAAACCATCAGTCCCAGCACATCATTTCAAAACCTAGAGGCCCAGGCCCATGAATCCAAACTGCACATGCTTCTTATCCCAGAATGCTTCTGTGTGAATGTCCAGGGTTCGATGAGGAGGACGTTTGGGTAGAGGGTGTGGCGATAGGAGTGAGGCACTAGACTCCATTGAGCTGGACTCTGTGGGGCCGGTTGTGGTAGCCACGTGATGGGCGCTGAAAGAAGATACGAGGAAAGACGATGGAGCCCCATGGCCAGGCTATCGGTGCCTTCTTGCACATCGGAGAGAAGTTGTGCAGTGTAGTGAAAAGAACATCAGCTGAAGGGCCAAAGTTAGTTGTCATCAGCTGTGTAACCGTGGTCAAATGAGCATTATGAGTCTGTTTATATATAAAATGAGGGTAATTAATACCAACTTTGAAGTTTTGTTAGGTGGATAAGAGATAACATATATAAAGTGCCTGGTATATAAAACATGCAAAAAGTGCTCATGTCTGTGCACGTGTGTGTGTGTGTGTGTGTGTGTGTGTGTGTGTGTGTGTGTCTTGGGTTCCAAAGTCCCATAGACTTTCTCTTATAAGGTCTTGCTTTTAAAAACACCAAGTGACACTCTCTCAAACACACATTCTGGAGTCTGTAGGGTTACGTGAGTTTGAGTAGAAGCATTGCCATGGTCTGGGCCTGTGTCACTCAGCACCAGCGTCATGGAAACAAGCTGGCCCTCCACACCCCAGAGAAGGAGAGCAGACGTGTCAAACTCACAGAAAAGGCTGCCAACTCATTCAGTCTCTATTAAGCACGTTATTTGTCTGGTGCAAAATGGAGGAGGAGCAAGTCCAGCCAGCAGTGTTCCCTGTCTGTTTGGGAAAAGGACATGTTTTACAAGAAACAACCAGCGAACGACACCAGGGGGTGCACACACAGCTACCAACTGGCTCTCATTTCAGAAGAAGCAGCGATGCCTGGAGCTGCACCTGGGGAGGTTCCCTCGGGTGGTGTTTGGAAGTGGGCTTTGGAGGCAGAGAGACGGGGATGGTCCCCACTCTACCGCTGGTCTGTTTGTCCAGTCATCACATGCTAATCCTGATTACTTTGTTCGCGATGAGAAGAAAATGGCATTACTTCCGGGGTGCTGTAAAGATGAAACAGGCACAGGCGCTGGCCTGTAGCAAGAGATCAACCAAGTGGCCACATGCGACGTGTTTCTTATTAAAAGTGAGTCCTAGACAGTAGCAAGCGCTGGAGGAATCGGAGCCTCCCACATCGCTCGTGGGCACGTACGATGGCGCAGCCGCTTTGGGCAATAGATGGACAGTCCCTGAAAGTATTAAACGCGGAGTTACCATATGACCCAGCTGTTCCACCTCAAGAGAAATGGAAATACACACACACAAGACCTGTGCGAAAACATGTACAGCAGTGTTATTCAGAACAGCCAAACGGTGGCAGCAACCCAAGTCCCAAGTGCCATCAGCAGCTGGATGGATCGACACAAGGCGGCGTGTTCACATGGTGGGAGAGTCTCTGGCGACGGAAAAGAAGGAGGTGCTGAGGCCCACGAGCACACGGTGAGCCTGGAGCACTAAGTGAAGGAGCCGGTCACGTACGATCCTGTGTCCTCTGACTTCATCTGTGTGAAATGTCTGCATAGGCAAGGCCTGCATGGAGACTGACGCAGAGTCATGGTCCCCAAGGACGGGGCGGGGGGTTGTGGGGGGAGAAGAGTGACTGCTAATGAACTGGAGGTTTCTTTTAGGGGTGATGACAACATTCTGGAATCAGAGGGTGTGATGGATGTACTAATTGCCACTGGCCTGTACACTCGAAGTGAGTGAACTATATAGTAGGTGACATACATTTCAATAAAAGCTGTAAAAACAAAGGCAGATTTTAAAAGGCCTGAGCTATTTGGACAGGCCCAGGGGAGCAGGAGGGCGGAGCAGATGAGAAATGGACCGTGTGATCCAAGCGCGTGAGCGTGGTTCTGAGAGAACATTGCACAGGAGAACTGTGGGAGGGGTGGAGCGCTCAGGGGGTCGCCTAACTTCAAGGCTGTAGTTAAGAGGTCACCTTAGAGGCAGCGTGAGGCCCGAGGGGGGGCGGGCAGAACGGGCAGCGAAGACCCACTTTCTTCAGGTGTATCAGAAGGCCGTGGACTCGGGGAGCAGGGAAGAAAAATGAGAAGGAGACCCTTTTGTGGATGTTTGTGATCCTGCTGTGGATGGGTCTTCAGTCCCCATGGTGCCTGCTCTGGGCTGGAGTGGAGGGCGCAGCGGGGTGATGGCTGGGCCTTCCCGGTTGCGGCAGGTGGCAGGCAGCTGATGGGCCCCACAGAGGCGGGCGGACCAGCCCCGTCTAAGTCGGGCAGCGTGGAGGGAGCCCCATCCCCCTCATAGTTCATTTCGTTTCTGCGAAAATTGTCCTTGAGGTAGGAAGAGCCTCATTTCGGTGCAGAACAAACACAAATATGATATTTCATATCTTCCCTGCCATTCTCACCTTCCCCTGTAATTGGAAACTCTTGCCCCAGTCTCACCCGTAGGATTCTGTCTTCAGATGGGGAGCCCTCCCCCCCCCCCCCGCCCCCGCACCAAGCCCTCCCTGCCTGTCTCTCTCCCTTCCCGTTTTCAAGATCTTCTCTTTATTTGCCGGTTCTTTTGATGAGCGATGGGCAAGGAAAGGGGGCCCCTGTTTCATTAGTTTCTGATAAAGTGTGTGGCCCTTTGAGGCGGCTCCGTAAGCCGCTCGCTCTTCTGTCCAGATCTCCAGCCTCCCTCCCTCCCGCCTGCCGCGCTCAGAGGCAGAGACCTCGGACCCTCACCGCTCCATGCGCCTCGCCTCCAGCCCATTCCGAGGTGCAGCTTCTCTCTGCCCTTCGGCTCCTTATTAACCATTTTCTTCTTCTTCCTGGATTTTGCCATTTTCCCTCAAGTTCACTGTTACAGGCTTTTTTCCTTGAGAGTCACCCTCAATTTAAACATCAAACCTAGTTCCTGTGGCGGTCCAGCTGCCATGCAGCACCCACACAGGCTGAAACTCACACAGGCTGACACCCGCAGAGGCTGACACCCACCCGGGCTCACACCCACCCGGGCTCACACCCACCCAGGCTCACACCCACCCAGGCTCACACCCACCCAGGCTGACACCCGCACAAGCTCACACCCACACAGGCTCACACCTGCACAGGCTGACACCCGCACAGGCTCACACCCCCACAGGCTCAGACTCACCCAGGCTCACACCCACCAGGCTCACACCCACACAGGCTGACACCCGCACAGGCTGACACCCACCCAGGCTGACACCCACACAGGCTCACACCCACCCAGGCTGACACCCGCACAGGCTGACACTCACACAGGCTGGCACACGAATAGGCTTACAACTGCCCAGGCTGACACTCACACAGGCTGACACCCGCACAGGCTGACACCCGCACAGGCTCACACCCACCCAGGCTCACACCCACCCAGTTTGACTCCCGCACAGGCTCACACCCGCAAAGGCTGATACCCGCACAGGCTGACACCCGCACAGGCTCACACCC
>JAWPEG010000014.1:88871950-88919114 GCA_035771395.1 Myotis vivesi | reverse complement strand
CACAGGCTCACACCCACCCAGGCTCACACCCACCCAGTTTGACTCCCGCACAGGCTCACACCCGCAAAGGCTGATACCCGCACAGGCTGACACCCGCACAGGCTCACACCCGCAAAGGCTGATACCCGCACAGGCTGACACCCACACAGGCTCACACCCCCACAGGCTCAGACTCACCCAGGCTCACACCCACCAGGCTCACACCCACACAGGCTGACATCTGCACAGGCTGACACCCACCCAGGCTGACACCCACACAGGCTCACACCCACCCAGGCTGACACCCGCACAGGCTGACACTCACACAGGCTGGCACACGAATAGGCTTACAACTGCCCAGGCTGACACTCACACAGGCTGACACCCGCACAGGCTGACACCCGCACAGGCTCACACCCACCCAGGCTCACACCCACCCAGTTTGACTCCCGCACAGGCTCACACCCGCAAAGGCTGATACCCGCACAGGCTGACACCCGCACAGGCTCACACCCACACAGTCTCACACCCACACAGGCTGATACCCACCCTGGCTCACACCCGCACAGGCTCACACCCACATGGGCTGACACTCGCACAGGCTGACACCCACATAGGCTGACACCCGCACAGGCTCACACCCACTCAGGCTCACACCCACACAGGCTGATACCCACCCTGGCTCACACCCGCACAGGCTCACACCCACATGGGCTGACACTCACACAGGCTGACACCCACATAGGCTGACACCCGCACAGGCTCACACCCACCCAGGCTCACACCCGCAAGGCTGACATCCACACCATTCGGATTGAGGAGGAGTCGGTTATACGGCATACGTGCATCACCTCCCCTGGGAACACCTGGAATGCTTCATAGGAGAAACCCCCGAGAATCTCTGTTGCTCTACTTACTATTGTTGTTTTAACAACTCCAGTGACTGCTCAGTGACTAGGAGCATGTATATTTTTATATTGAAAATAAGAGTCTTTTGGATGATTGTGCTCTGAAACCCAGTGTTTATGTTAAAAAAATTTTTTTTGTAAGTTACTTCCTCCTACGAGACACATATCATTTGGGCTGTTGAGGTTCGGGGAGGGGTGAAGGAACTTTAGGGGCTGGTTCTTGGGCAGCAAAAGTTATCCTGCTGCTTCTTTTTAAAAAATTATCTTTATTGTTGAAAGTATTAGAGATGTCCCCCTGTTCCCCGCCCTGACTCCCTCACCCCTACCCCTATCCTATTGCTTCTTGAACAGTCTTCATTCTGTGGGGGGCTCTCCCTCCTACCCGCCCAACCCCCCCCTTCTTCCCTCCTTCCATTTCCCTTCTTAGACGTGTGATAGTTGCTCCTAATTTTCTTCCAACTGGAAGTGAAAGAATTTTAATCACCCTTAGGATTTCTTTCTCCTTATCTTTCCATCTTTCAGTCTATTTCAAATACATACAAAATATTCAGGAGTTCTTAGGGCCTAAGAACATTCTGGAGATCTGGAACCACCCCTGTCCAGTATATAATCAATTGTAGTTGTGAGCATGACCTTGCTCCTATACCCTAAGGTCAACCAGATGTCCCTGCTCCTGCGGCCAGGAATGATCTCCTCACACCTGGTCCTGAACAGCCTCTTCTTAACCAGTTCTTGTCCTGGACTTCATCTCATTCATTCGTTCCTCCATTGATTCATGCTGCCAGCCACTCCACAAATACCTGGAGAAACGCTGTGAGCGGCTGGGAGATGTATGAAATAAGCCCTACATTATGCTCTTGGGAGATTGCCTGCACCAACTCTCACCCTCAGGGTAGGGGCATCAGGACCCTCAGAAAAGGGACGATCATGAATTGAGGCTGAAAAGACTGATGGCCAACTGCTTCCTCATTCCGTTTATTTTTCCGTGGGCCTCTATCGGTGTCATTGTCATTACTTCCTCTTGGTGTTACATGCTATACCTTTTTCCTCCCCGCGTGTTAGAATCAGATTGTTTTCTTTGTTTGAGGTGTACATTGACCTAAAAGTATGGGATTATAATTCGGTAGTAAGTTCCATGCATCTAAGATTTGATCTGACTTCACCTCTTCAGCTCCTTATTTCTCACTCAAGCTACTGCCTGTTCGGCTCCTTTTCAAACTTCCGATGAAGCCAGCTTGGCGAACCTTTGCGGGGGAAGGGAAATTCAATCCCAGCGAAGACCTTCCAGGCTTTGCTCCAGTGTGAACACTCCCGGGGTCTCAGTGAACGTCCTCTGGAACTCACAGCCCCCTGAATACCAGCACCTCAGAATGGGCGTCTGCTGCTGGTGTTGGTGCCCGGCGCTGGGGCAGTCGCTCTGAGGAACTGTGCCAGCCTGTGACGTGTAACTGTGGGCCAGCACCCCCACTGGGAGCTGCTGGGGCTGACAGAGACCACACATCGATGGATTTTAGGGGGGAATCTACATCGAAGTAACTCAGTCTTAACACAGAATCCACCCCCCAGGACAGACGAGCTAGAAGCACAGGCCCCACGAGGAAGGGCCCCCGAGACGAGACGCTCATGTTTTGTGTGTGAAAACACACTGCAACGCGCTGCCCATTCCCCCTTTTCTTCGCGCACTGGCATTCGCTCACTTGATTGTTTTATGTTTTGGCAACGAGGGACCAACTTATTTCTCTTCTGTTTGTTTCTCTAACTGTTTTTCCAGTTTAACAAGTCAAATACGAAGCTCAGGGGACTCCCTAAGCTCGCGATGATGGGCTATTGATTGGAAAGGCTCCCGGGAAGGCCCTGGAAGAGCCCCCAGCCAAAGCCGTCCACGCCCGAAGCTTCGGGCTTTCCAATTAGGCTGCACGTTTTCCCTGGTAACCAGGCTTTTAATATGGCCGGGTGCTCAGTGATCAGCACTGATCAGCACGTGTCCCAGTTCCAGAGCCAGAAGACGGCTCCATGTCAGAGGGGCTCAGCCAACCCACCTCCCGCCTCCCATCAGGCTTCTAGCTGAAAACCCTGCAGTGGCACTGAGACCCACCCTGATTGGGGCAAACAATTCCTTCCCCTCCTCGCTACCATCTCCTCCTGTGCAGCTCCCTGTGCAGCCACAGACACATTTGAAAGTCGGAATCCCTTGCAGCGGTTCTCAACCTATGGGTCGAGACCCCTTTGGTGGTCGAACGACCCTTTCACAGGCGTCGCCTAAGACCATCCTGCATATCAGAGATTTACATGACGATTCATCACAGTAGCAACATTACAGTTATGAAGTAGCAACGAAAATAATTTTTTTAAATTCTTTTTAAAAAAAATATTATAATAAGTATTACAAAGGGTATTACATATGTGTCCTTCCCCCACCCCCCGCCCTTGACAATCCCCTGCCCTCCCTTACCCCCCAGTGTCTTATGTCCATTAGTTATGCTTATATGCATGCANCTCCAGGTTGTCTAGTTTGTTGGAGTAGAGCTGTCCGTAGTATTGTTTAACAATCATTTGTATTTCTGTGGGGTCTGTTGTTATTTCGCCTCTATCATTTCTGATTTGGTTTATTTGGGACCTCTCTCTTTGCTTCTTGGTGAGCCTGGCTAGGGGTTTGTCAATCTTGTTTATCCTTTCAAAGAACCAGCTCTTGGTTTCATTGATTTTCTGTATTGTTTTTTTGGTCTCTATGGGCAACGAAAATAATTTTATGGTTGGGTCACAGCATGAGGAACTGTTTTTAAGGGCCAGAAGGTTGAGAACCACTGCCTTAGAGTGAGGTATTGGGAACTGACAGAGACCTGGCGGCCCGGCCTGCGGCCCTGTCTCTAAGAGGGCGTCACTTTCTGTGTCTGAGTGGCGGCCTGGGCTTCCCTGCCGCTGGGAGCCATGCCGGGGATGCGCCCTCGCGGCTTGACTGCTTTTCAGTGGGTCCCCTTTTCCTCTCAGTGAGGCCGGCTCTCCCACAAACCACGGACACCTAAGCCACTGGAAGGCGGTGTCAGATGTGACCTGGGCAGAAAGCAACGCAAACTTTCGACCGAACCCTAAGCTGGTAATTCATTTCACCTGCTTTCGGGTTAACCTGGAGGCGAAAAAGGGGCTTAAGAAAGCAATTAAAAAATTAAAATGTGAGATGAGTCTTTTCTTCTGAGTCACAAGCTAAAGGGGTCGTTTCTAAATCTGGCCGGTGCGGCAAGTACGCAGCCTGAGGAGGGAGAGAGACAGCAGGGCCGCCGGCTTCTTCTCCGGCGCAACATCGCTCACGTGGCAGTGAGGCTGGCTACCTGAGGACGTACAGCAGCCCACCTTGTGGGCACCTGGTGCTTCAGAGGAGCTGAGGGAAATCATTGTGAATTAAAACAAATGGTGGCCCGGCCGGTGTGGCTCAGGGGTTGAGCATCAACCTATGAACCAGGAGGTCACAGTGCAAGTCCCAATCAGGTCACATGCCTGGGTTGTGGGCTCGATCCCCGGTGAGGGCGTGCAGGAGGCAGCCGATCCATGATTCTCTCTCATCATTGATGTTTCTATCTCTCTATCCCTTTCCCTTCTGCTCTGAAATATATGTGTGTGTGTGTGTGTGTGTGTGTGTGTGTGTGTATGAAAATAAAATAAAGACAAATGATGAAGCCTTGAAGAGACAAGTTCCCCGGGGAGGATGGCGTGTCTGTGATGAAGGAAGAAGATGCTCTTGGAGTCACCCTGTAGATGCTTTATCTCCGCAGTTGGAAGGCGTTTGCAGAACATTTGGTAATTACATGTGCCCTCAACTGAGGAACAACGCCCGGGGTTGTCCTGCTGGCAAGTGACAGGTCAGTGTTCTTGCTACGCCTGGGATTTCGGGTTTCTGCTTGGACTCACACGAGCTTCCGGAGACGCTGTTGTGAGGGTGTGCACTCTATATCAGTGATGGCGAACCTATGACACGTGTGTCAGAGGTGACACGCAAACTCATTTTTTTGGTTGATTTTTCTTTGTTAAATGGCATTTAAATATATAAAATAAATATCAAAAATATAAGTCTTTGTTTTACTATGGTTGCAAAGATCAAAAAATTTCTATATGTGACAGGGCACCAGAGTCAAGTTAGGGTTTTTCAAAATGCTGACACGCCGAGCTCAAAAGGTTCGCCATCACTGCTCTATACAGCAATAGGAACAGATGTCAGACTAAGGAAACAGGCCGAGTTCATCTTCCTAGAGTCACAGCGACGGGCTCTCCCTTGGCATCCAAGTCCCAGCTCAGCATCTCCCCCGCCTGTGAGGCCTTCCCCGGCCCCTTCCCCCCACCCCCTCCCGTTAACCCCCTCTGCATCCCCTTGTTCCTTTATTGCCATGTCACTGGCCATCGTCTGAAACTGCTGCCCTCATTCATTCCCTGGTGTGTGGATGCCTTTGCTTGTTTGGAAATAAACTCTTTGAGAACGAGATGTTATCTGTCTCCCTTGCCACGGACGCCCCAACTCCTAGAAGCAGTGCCTGGCACGTGGGAGGTCTTCAGTAAGTAGTGGTTGAATGAATGAATGTAGAATGCTGACTACAATAGAGCCCTCAAGAGAGCTATAGAACATAACTCCTAGGCTTGGTAGTAGGTATGGACATCTATGGAGTCTAAAATGGAGCCTAATGAGGCCAGGAATTATCTTTCTGCTTGAAAACACCCCACAACATCTGGCGCAGCATCTACTGTTGTGCAGTGTTGAAGGCTCAGTCATGGCGAGGTCTTGGGGAGGCCACCTGGTGTTGCAATTCATTCCATTGAGATGCAGGGGGCGTGCTGAGGGCAGGACCTCCAGAGTGCCCACTGACTGGGCGTCCCAGGGTGGGGCCCCCGTAACAAGTCACCTGGGTTGACAGGGACCATCCCCTCCAGCGTGGGAATGGGGTTTAGTTCAGAATTCCTGGAATAGCCCGGCTGATGTGGCTCAGTGGTTGAGTGTTGACCTATGAACCAGGAGGTCATAGGGGTCGTGCAGGAGGCAGCTGATCGATGATTCTCTCTCATCATTGATGTATATCTCTCTCTCTAAAATCAATAAAAATATATTAACAACAACCACCAACAATTCCTTGAACAAAGACTTTTTATTTGGACCGAGACTAGAAAAATATTTTGTTGCGTAGCTAGTATTTTGGGTGCTTTCTGTTAAACCAGTCCTTGTCGTCGCTTACATAGATAAAATCCGTTCTTGCCAAAAAAAAGTAGATTGGCTGATGGAGTCTGAGATTCATCGGGAAGATTAGCAATTTAAAGAAATGACGCCTTTGAATGTGCTGTGTCTTACAGGAAGGGGCCGAGTTTGAGGCTGCCCAGCTTAACGTTTCATTCAGATTGCCCTCGGGGAGTGATTTAATCTGATGCATTTTTATCCATCTCTTCTGAAGTGGCACCTTTTTTTAAAAAAAAAAAAAACCCAAGAGAGTAGAGGAACATGCAAAGCAGCTTTTATTCACTCCAAGGGCACCCAACTCACACGCAGCCGAGGGCCCCAGGAGTCTCGAGGGGCGTATATCAGCCAGAGGATGTTATGGGGCGTGTGCCTCACCCAGGAAGCCCTTTAAGCGCAGTTGTGGGTAACTGGTGTCTGACGCCAGTGGTGTGTTTTCATGGCAGAAGCTGGGAGTCCTTGTTTCCTGGAGACAGTAAATGAACTTCTTCTCCCCTGGCTCCTGCCTGCCTTTCCTCCGTTGCCTGATCTGCACACACACATCTGTGCACCTCGGCCTGCACACCGCTCCCTGCACACAGGAGATGCCCCCAGAAAACAGCTTCTCCTCATTAGAAACATTTCCGAAACCCCTATTTACATTGAGGGCGGATCTTCCCTGCCAGGTGATGTATAAATGGGGGAGGAATGAACACTTCCTTCTAGCTTCTTCTATCAGCCGTGGGCAAACTAAGGCCCGAGGGCCGGATTTGGCCCGTTTGAAATGAATAAAACTAAAAAAAAAAAGACCGTACCCTTTTATGTAATGATGTTTACTTTGAATTTATATGAGTTCACACAAACACTCCATCCATGCTTTTGTTCCGGCCTCCGGTCCAGTTTAAGAACCCATTGTGGCCCTGGAGTCAAAAAGTTTGCCCACCTCTAGCTAGTGCTGCTGTGGACCGTGGGTACCGGGGAAACTGCCCGAGGATGAGGTGTGGGAGTTGAACCTCGTGTGGGAAACGGAGGTGGAGATGCAGTAGGGTCCTGCCAGCCACAGCTTGTCATACGCGTTCCGTTGCATCCCAGAACTTTTCAAAAAGGGGGTTTGAAATTTTGGGTCCAGTCTTTTCTTTTTCTTTGTCTCTCCCCCTGGCCCCCATTCATTCATTCATTCATTCATTCATTTTCCAGCCTTTAATCACTCACCACAGCATGTCTCTCTCATCACTTCGCTTGTCCCAAGAGGCCAGAGCATAGTGTACGGATGACGGGCGCCACGGCTTTGAAACCGCATGGGAAAAAGCCATAACCGATGGTGTTGGTGTCACAGGCCATGGCCCAGCACCAATCTGGTGTCAGTGTGATGGGTTAGGAATTGTCAGGCTAGAAGCGATTGGCTTTTAAAAAAGAAGGAGTCAATGAAATGGGCCTCTGGGAGGGACAGATATGTTGATAGGCTTTTTTGGGAGGGAGGGGGGAGAAAGTGAATGTAAATGTCCATCGTTGGAACTA
The DNA here is from genome assembly GCA_035771395.1 of Myotis vivesi. Classification (NCBI taxonomy): domain Eukaryota; kingdom Metazoa; phylum Chordata; class Mammalia; order Chiroptera; family Vespertilionidae; genus Myotis; species Myotis vivesi. The sequence goes on along the minus strand of JAWPEG010000014.1, from coordinate 88,911,521 downwards.
TTTTAAGTATTTGAGGTGAGTTTTCTAAAGTAAAAGTGTGTGGGATAGGAGGGCAGGCTGTGGGAGCTGCGAGGATCAATAGCTAGAGTTCTCTTAGATCCAGCCTTCTGGAATTTGTCATGAAAGCATTGCATAGGCTCCCCATCCCGCCCCCCCAAAAAAAGGCTGAATGAAGGGAGAACCACGAAGGAGGGAGACGGGAGGGGGGAGGAGGATGGGGAACAGAAATCTGGCTCAGCTGGAATCTCATCTATAAGCCCGGAGGAAAGGTCCCCTTAAGAAGTTGGCGCGGGAACATTTAACTGGTGCATTCGTGCCACATCTTGACTTAATTAAGAGACTCGAAGAAGGGAAAGAAAAAAAAAATGAAAGAAGAAATCCGCAGCAAGACAATAAAAAGTTTCCTCCTCGCTCCCACAGCCTCGGGGCTTTTTCCTTTGCGCCTCATAGCGATCCCCCTGAAACTCATCAATTTTTGCTTTTCTGCTGGAAATGCCCGCAAACATCTGAAGCTCCCAGGCCGCCCTTGGGGTGATCTGGTGTCACAGTTGAGCCCCCGGGCGCCGGGTCCCCAGGGAAGGCCAGGGGGCCGTGGGCGGGAGAGAGAGGCGTCCTTTCTCTTCTCCGGGACCCAGCGCCTTCTCCCCGCCGGCCAGGAACAAAGGACAGGCCTCAGTTCAGCTGGCGCCTGACATCGGGCCCAGGCCCCGCGTTTCATCTCCTGGTCCCGGTGACTTCAGCGCCCCGGCCCTGCGGTGCGGGTTCTGCTGTGACCAGAAGCCTTTGATGGCAGTGCTGCTGCCTCCTGTTACTCTGCCGGCCACTTATTATTCTGTATTTCCGAGGGCTGGGGAACTTTCATAACCAAGCCTCAGCCGGGCGAAGGCTGCTTCTAGTTGGAATTGGTAATGAAGGCAAAACATGGCCTGGATTCACTGAAAGGCTCTCTGTGGCGGCCTGCAGCACCCCGGGCACCCGCAGCCCGGGCGGGAGAAGCTGAGCCGAGAGCGGGGTTATTACCGGGATGGGGACAGAACAACATTTGCCTCCCAAACACGGGGGCTGCCGGGCCCCGCAGCTGGGAGGAGGGCGACGCTGGGAGGAGGGCGATGCCTGCACACTTCACACACAGTGCGAGCACCAGTCTGGCCCTTCCTCATTTCAGGATTGCTTCTCCTCCCTCCTCCCTCCGAAGGAAAGGCGGAGGGAGAGTTTTAGCATATTTGATTTCCTGCCCCGAGGGAAGAGATTCTTTCTGCCAGACCTCTGACCCCCTCAGCGCGGCCACTGGGCCTGAAATGAATGCGGCGGAGATGGAATAAAGATGCGAAGGCCCTGAACGTGGCCATGGCTCCTGACAATGCGCTGCTTGTGCGCTGTGCATGCTGCTGGGGGTCGGGTGTGGGGAAACTCGGCGAAAACCCCAGTTTCGCCCCGTGTGGATGGAACACTTGGCCGCCTTTTCAGAAGCTCCTGCGAATTGTCCACTGGCTTAAACCCGACCCCCTCCCAAGGACCTGGGGTCCCTCACAAAAGGGGCCGGTGGTGCAATGCAGTTTCTAATTTCTATTTCAGCCAAAGGTTAATGGTGAAGGGGGGTTCGTCCCTCCCTGGTTCGAGTTCATGTTTATTTTCGCCGTCATTGGAAGAATTTCCTCCGGCCCTTCTTTCCCTGCTGAGAGCCGAGCCAGGGAACTCAGATTTCATGCCCCCGGGCGGGCGAGTGGGGGATGAAAACAGCACAACATTTGCATCTACTTAGCGGCCTCTGGCCTGGGCCTCGGTTCCAAGCGCCCCTGACCGGAGAGGGGCAGGCGCTCTGGCGGTTAAATGAAGCCGTTCCGAGGTGTTTGTCAGAAACACATTCAGAGATGGTCGCGGTCAGAGACGACCCGGAGCCCGGGCTCAGGACGCGCGCCTGCCGCCGCCCGGGGATCGCGAGCATCAGCTCAAGGTGGCTGAAGAGCCAATTTCATGCCTCCACTGTACGCGGAAATGAACTGAGCCGAGGGCAAAAGTAAAATTATACAAATGTTATTATAGACTCTCCTGCTTCTGTCCCGGTTTAATTCAAATTTCAGCGCTGCCGGCCGCGCCTTGGGCGGGTGCCTTCCTGAATAAATCAACATTTGCTTACATCTAAATTACTAGGGGGGCATGTGACTTGGTTTATTGTATAAATTATACGCTAGGTTAAAGCCTTAACTGTTCAACTGGTTTTGTTCGGTCACCTCACCCACTCTCCCCCAAACCCTCTCTTCCCCAAATAGGCGATAAGATGGGACGTTCCTGATTTATTGATTTATTTTTATTGTTATTATTTGTTTATTTTAGAGTAAGCAGGCGCAGAGGTGCCCAGCATCATGCACCCCAGGCTGTGAGCAGGGGCCCTGCTAGAGGGGAGATGGGAGGCGGCCTTCAGGCTTAGAAAAGAAAGGGACACTGGGGCCCAGGAAATCGCTCCCGGAGCCCGGTGCTGTCTGCGCAGCGGGCCCCGGGGACCTGGTGAGTCATCAGGTCAGTAGATTGAGGCGGCCGCCACATGGGACAACTGAATGCAAAGCTCACCCGCGGGGAGCCGGACCTCTGGCTGTACCCAGTGCCCAGGGACTGGGAGGCTCAGGGACTAGTATTTCGGGGTGAGTTGTGCAGGGCCTAACATGGAAGCAGATGCTGTCACTGTATCTACTCTCTCCTTTGTTGACTGTTGACGTCATCTCCATTCACAGTGTCCTGGAGCCCCAGGGCTCCCCACCCAGAGGCCTCCCGGCGGGCATCTCTCCTTCATGGCCAAGGGGGGGCGGGGGTCTTGGGTGCATGCTCATTGACTCCGGGGGAAGTCTGATTAGTTCTGAGGTGCCGCCCCGAGGTTAGACTGACCAACATGTCTACTGCGATCATTTACCAAATGTACAAGCGAATCGCTCGTGACCCCGTCGGAGTGTTTCAGAAACAGCTTTCTAATCGCAACACACCCGAGTGGAAAAGGCAGAGGCTTCAGAACCAGACGACACCGATTTCAAATCGGTTTCCTGTTCACCCTCATGGGATGCTGAGCAAAAGCGTGAAGGCCCTCAGTTTCCTGTGCTGCGATCTGGGCATAATACACTGTGAACAAACCGGGGGTGAGAGGAAGACAGGCTGCGTGAGGAGCGGTCGGGACTGGGAGCTGCTCGCTGTACGATCACTGTTACTCACCATTTACAAGAGGCTGTGGGAGCCACAAACTGGACCTGAAGGTTACACCTCAACCAGGGACTGCAGCTGAGGGAACACTCGGAAGTTCCTGGGGGAGCAGTTAGGTTGGTCCGAGCCCGAAAACTGCTCCCTTCCTGCCCAGCCCTGGGGCCTGGAACCCTCTCCCAGAGCTCCTTGGAGGAGGAGACAGAGGGGCGTGCGTGGGAATTACGGAGGGAAACCATTCCAGGCGACTGCTGCAGCCGGGATGTTCGTCGAGACAAGACTCTGTGTTGGAAGACAGCAACTTTACCCAGAAATTCCTGAGATGATGACTTTGCACATGACACGAGAACGGAGGGCCACTGAAGGCAGGAGCCACTGGTCCTCTAGTATTAGCAAGTTTCATAGAAGAGATGCGCCGAGTGGGATGCGGAAAAGGCTGGCGGGTCAGAGACTGCAGCTGACCAGTGGGAATGGGACCACTCAGATGTTTGTTCTTCTCTCTCCAACTCCTGATTGTTCTGGGCCGGTGACCAATCTTAAAAAGACTGTGTCAGATGCTTTTGGGACTCAGCGTGGTCACATGACTACACTCTGAGCAGTGGGATTGAAACAGCCTTTCCAGGGAACTGTCTGCCATGGGCTCTTTGCCTTTCTCCTCATCCTCCCCTTCATCGCTGCCTGCAGTGTGGATGTGGCAGGTGGCATTCTAACCACCACCGTGTACCACAAGCCCGGGCTCTACGGGAGCCGCAGAGCTAGGAGCTGAAAGAAGCCTGGATTCCTCAGACTTCAGGGAGCAACCATTCTGCAGTCCGGGCTTGAATTTTCACTTGTGGTGTTTAAATCATTGTTTTTGAGTTGTTGTTAGCGTTGAACCTAATCCTAACTATTAGTTCCTAAAGACGGCAGTTCCAAGAATATGTTTTATAAGAAATAAAGTTATTTTCTCAATCTCTCTTTGAATGTCCTGAAACTGGACATGGGTACAGTTAATGTATGCAAAGTCCATACGATTTTGATATATTCTCTCAATATCTATTACGTAAATAATTAGAGCAATGCCCAAGTTAAATTCGATGCAAGACAAAATGATGCCATTCTTCCTGCCTGCCCAGTGCTCTGCTGGGTCAACGGGCTCTGTCAATGATGACGTTGTGAATGCAAAACACACGTTTAATGTAGAGTCACAAAGCAATGAAGTCACGGTTGAAGATGAAATTTTTGGATATTTTAGGAGAGAAATGAAAAGCAAGTGGCCATGCAAATTCTAGTTCGGGTAAGTGTTGGTTAATGGTATGAACACTGCCCAAGAGCCCGTCTTGCAATAGCGATCATTCAGCATCCGCAGGTATTTGGCAGGGCTGAAATTAATAAATTACCTGGGAATCGATGGGATCGATTTTATTTGCCTCACAGAGCTGCTTTATGTTGCTGGGCGAATTTGAAAGAGAGCAAGATTTTTTTCAGCTTTAAAAATGGGAAGCTTAATGAATGTTATGTAATCTAAGATTTTTAAAATATTTTCTTCAAAAAATAGTTTCTCCATAGTAGGTGAATAAAACGTTCATTCCTATGTTAAAGGATATTGAGGAAGAAAATGAAAACTAAAAAAGACCATGAGGGTTGTTGGTGGTAGAAATTGGGAATAGCATTTGTGAACCTTTAAGCTAATGACCATCCATCTCCCCACACGTTCATAAATGGGGGTTAGAGGTAACTATGGTGTGTTGTATTGGTGAGTGTCATTTTCTAAGGTGTAGAAGGAACAAGTATTCTTTTCAGTGTGAAGAATGCAAAGAAATGAGAGAAAAGCAAGGCAGCATCCATGTATCCTTCTGCTGTTGCTGTGTAACAAGCCACGTTCAAACTCAGTGGCTTCAGACCTCCTCCATCTGTGTAGCATGTGATGCTGGGGGTTGGCAGTTGAGGCTGGGCTCCGTCTTGGCCCGTCTTCCTCTTGTATCTGTCGCCGCCTCTGGCTTGGCTGGCTGGGTCTTCGGGGCGCTGGTGGCTGTTGACGCCCCGCCTCTAGAAGGCTGTCCTGAGCTCCTTCCCAGAGCAGCGGCAGGGTTTGAGGGGAAAGCGGAAACCCAGTCATGGCCTCATCGTTTGTGACTTCCGCTGCAGGCTATTGGCCCAAGCAAACGAGGCCAGCCCTCTCGGTGAGAGGGGAGCACAGGCACCTTTCACAGCACAGACACAGATGGACTGGAGGGGTAGCGAGAAAGGAGAGGCTTGATTTGTTGTTGAATGAGTGAAGGGAGAAGTGGGAAGAAATAAAAGAGGACCCAGTCAAGGGAGAAATAAGGGCTTCGAAGAGCAATGAGTGGTTAAAATGCAATGGGGAACCCCAACAGACCCTTAAGCAAGACGGGATGTAGACGGCGCAGAGGGATGGACTGACACCCACAGAGTTCCAGGGGCTCCGGCGGAGGGCCCAGTAAGGAAGCAGGGCATTCGGATCTCTGGGTTTCCGAGCTAATGATGCCAGCAGTCTCTGGACCGGCCAAATTGTGGTGGATTTATTATTTACATTACAGCTGCATTTAAAAATGAAAACATCTGTCTTCACAATCAACGCTTTGAAAATACCATTGAACGTGCTGTAGAATTTTATGTCCAGTAACAGGATGCAATTTTCCTATCAAATAAAATTGCTGTTTGTTTTCTGTGCTGTATGTTATTATGGAAATTTCACAGTTTTTCAGCTACAGGGAAGTCCACTGAAATGAGGAGGCCACTTACGTGAGCTATTCTCCCCCCCCCCCCGCCCCCAGCCCCCAAACCTCCTGACTCCCTTTCTATGAATGCTAATCTTGTTTTATGCTAATAATGTACTTTCGTTTTGTTTCCATGCAATTCAACCTGATCCATAGGAGAAAGACACATGTTTTATTTTAGTTTCGTGAAAGTTATGATATTTTTGCACACATATGTGAGTGCTGTTGTGTCACGGTATGCAATGGAATTCTTAGCGGAAAGGCAGTGTTTGCGAAGCGCTCAGTGGATCGGAGACTGAGCTGAAATAGCTCCAGCCAGGGAACATCTCGGGCATCCTATCCTCTCACTTTCCTCCTCCAGCAAGTGAGAGCTGCTTGGGGCGGGGCTACCTGGCTGACTTCTGCAAGGCAGGCCCGGTTTTGTTCCCAGAGACAGTAAGAGGAATGGGGACTATGGAGCAGCTGGGAGCATGTAGATGTGCTGCTGTTTCTTCCCTCTCCCCCTCCCCTTCTTCCTGTTCTCCCTCTCCTCCTCCTCCTCCCCCTCCTCCTCCTCCTCCTCCCCCTCCTCCTCCTCCTCCTCCTCCTCCTCCTCCTCCTCCTCCTCCTCCTCCTCCACTGCAGTGTGACAACAGCAAGGACCCAATCCTGTTAGTGAATAATGTGATTTCCAAGCTCGGGTTCTGTGCTGACGGCGTCACCGGGTGTGCGTCCCTGTCACCAGCGATGAGATGTTGGCACATGTTTTGAAACATACACCGTGGTTGAGTGTGGTCGTTCCTCTTTTCTCTCCAGGTGATCTTAAAGTTTGTCCTCATTTTTATTCTGATTTGTTGTTAGAGGCTTGACTGCTCCTGGACTCCAGGCAGGAGGGAGAGACTGACCGGCAAGGCAAGGAGGAATATGGTGGGAGGGTCCTTCCCTGCTTAGGGGCCGGAGGATGGTTTGTAAGTGTGTAAGTCTGAGAGTTAGTAGGGAGAATATTCAGAAAATGTCCTCATGGGCCAACCAATATTTAAAGAGCAAATGAATGTGTCTGGTTGTGTGTCTTTGCTATAAAATCATGTCAATTCATCCTTGGGGCCAAGTGCACGACCTTCGAAGTTAGTTTTTACCTCTTGCGTGGCTGTGGGCAGAACATCTAAAACTTCAGTCAGCCTCAAGTTTAATAATATCTCATAAGATTGTGGTAAAAATAAAACCATGTCATGCATTCGGTGCACAATGCTTGTCACACAGTAGGCGCTCACTGTAGGTGTTGCCATCATCGTCGTCGCCATTAATTGAACTCTTCATAACCATTTCATTGTCCTGGCGTTCAAGGCTGTAGTCCAATAAACTGGCTTCATCCCTAATAGGATGCTGACTAGTAGTGCTAGGTGCCTAGTAGGTCTTTAACAAGTTCTTGAGGAATAAAAGAATGAACCCACCAGTAATATTATACTTACAGTGGTGTGTGTGTGTGTGTGTGTGTGTGTGTGTGTGTGTGTGTCTTTACTTTTTTGTCTTATTTAAAAATATATTTTTATTGATTTCAGAGAGGAGGGGAGAGGGAGAGAGAGATAGAAACATTAATGATGAGAATCATTGATTGGCTGCCTCCTGCATGCCCCCCACACTGGACGGAGCCCACAACCCGGGCATGTGCCCTGACTGGGATTTGAGCCGTGATCTCCTGGGTCATATAGGTCGATGCTCCACCACTGAGCCACGCCAGCTGGGCAGTGTGTCCCTTTAAAGGATTCAGCCCCAATAGGTTGGTAAGTGCTTTTGATGACACAAATGACTGGTCACCAAGGATTTCATTGCATCAGGGATTTACTTATGTGTCTGTTTGGAAATTCTAAATGGAAACCCAGTCACAGGTGGACAAGAGCAGTCACTGGACCTCAGGCCCTCGTTGGTTTACCTGTCTCGTCGCCTGAGGCTGCCCCAGGCCTCCCTGTGGAATTGCAGGGCTAGGAGGAGCGAGGATGGAAGTCATTGCCCTGAAGGATCATAAAAATGAAGGTCTCTACTGTGTGCTGTTTGACTGTGTTAAAATGCTTAAAAATGGCAATGTTCACAGCTAACAAAGGGAATTTCAGGCAAAGCATACATCACATACCTGCAGACAAGTCACCCACCAGGCCCTGGCAATGAGATGCCCTGTTTTTCAGAGAAAGAATCAAAGAGAGCATCTAAAATTGTGACGTACAGAAAACACCAAGATTGGGTTCAAATCTACTGAAGTCCTTCAGTCCTCACTCTGGTCTCTAATCACCCTGCTTCCCAGGACTCCCGGCTGTTACCTGCTTTCTGATGGGGCCGGCTTCTTACTGCCCCTAATTATACAGCCTCTTCCTGCTCCCGGGGACCCCTCTCCTCTCCTTGTTTAAGTCCTACACATCTCCCAAGGCCTAAGACACATTCCCCCTCTTCTAGGATATCATTTCCTACGAGCCCATATTCAGATGCACACAGTGTAGCATTTAATTGTTGTGTGTTAGCGTTTTCTTCCTAAATAGGTCACGTTCTCCTTGAGGGCAAAGAGTTTGCTTTAGTTTCCCTGGTTTCTCACTCTGAGCCTCTCCAAGTGATAGATACAGAGTGGGTGCTGATTAAATATTTGTTGATTGATTTCCTGCAAAGAGGTAGCTGCAAACTAAAGTTAAAGCACAAACAAACCAGGGCAGTGATCTGAATCTCCCTGTGGGAAGATACTCTGACGGGGAATGGAAAAAAGTCTTCAAAGAGCCCTGTCAGCTAAAGCTCTTCTGTGAATGTCCTTTTAATGAGGTGTCACGTGAGGGTAGAGCAGGCGGCAGGGCAGGTGTGGCTGTCCTCCTGACCTGGAGGGTGCAGGGTGGGCTGCCAGGGACTCCCCAGGGGTGCAGGGACTCTGGGGCGCCCAGCCTGGGAGTGGGGTGTAAATAGACAATGAACTTGCAATGCCTGTATTTCTCTGCCGGCACCTGCACCCACGCCTCTCCTTGGGGCTGGTAATGTTTTCTGCGGTTGGAGTGGGGAGAGCTGATGAAAAGTGCTTGTCTGAGCTTGGCGGGAGGGAAAGGTGAGAGTTGACTGAGCATGAGCCCCACCCCCGGTGCTCAGCCTCTTCACAAGCCACTGCTTCTTTTCAGGGCAGAGAAGGGGAGGGTGTCCACAGCAGTTCTTTCTAAGATAAGGCTTCAGGGCTCTAACCCAGCAGGATTGGGATGAGTGGAGGCAGGAGGAGGAGAGCTGCGCTTCCTCTTCCCTGGAGAGAGAGAGGACGGTGGGTGAGGTGAGGGGAGCACACCCACTTGGACCTTCGATGACAGGGCGGGGCTGAGGGACACTGAAGCCACTGCACATGCACACGCACGTCTGGTCGCTCAGCAATCACACTGCACATGCGGAGCATTGAGAGCTGGAGGCGGGATAATTGCCTTGTTTGAGATATGGAACAAGTGCCATTTAGTCCTTCAGCTAAATATTCAAAGAAGAGGGAAAACCAAGGACTCGGGTCTATGGAACCCTGAGGTGCCTCCAACAGACACAGACACCAACCCCCGGTTAGGAGATGCTGGTGAAAATTCTCACAACTTGGTTGGCCAACTTTTGGCAAGAGTTACCTGGGAAGGCAAGGCAGATCATTTACTCATAAGATGGGATGGTTCCTTACCAAGAGTCTATCATTCGTAAGTGAAATTTTTATTCCCACTCTGGGCTTCAAACATTCCCTTTTATAAAATTATTATTTTTAAGACAATTCCTTTGAAATTAGAATGCAGCACATGAAAAATGGACACACACATCCTTCTTCTTTCATTTCTCCTCTTGACTTTTGATTCTGCTTAACATCTCTCAGGATGGTTTCTGGATCTTTCTGGGGACTTTTCTTGATCTCTTCAGAGGAGTCTCACCACCGTTCTTAAGTGTTGTAAACCATCGGTGTCCCGTGGGCATATCTGGGGAACTTAGTGGTGATACTGACATGGGAAAAGCGGGTGAGGCGAAGAAAGGGCATTTTTAATGGAAAAGGCATAACGAGGGGTTGGATGGTTGGTGTTCACAGCAGGGGCTATCCCAGGCAAATTGCTGGTTTGATTTCACCGAAGCTCTGCCGGGCAGTCTGGCAGTGGTGAGTGGGGGAGGTCTCCCGAGGGGAAGACACTGTCAGCTGTGATTTTCCTCATCCCCAAATCAAGAAGGAAGAGGGCAGAGTAGAAAGGAATGGCAATCAAAGAGTGCAGCAAAGAAGGGAGCTGGTGGGAGAGAGAACCCACCTCAGTCTGTCTCCTGTATGAGTTCAAGTCCGCTGGTGTCAAATGCAGCCTAGGGAATAAAGTCAACAATATTGTCATAACTATGCATGGTGCCAGGTGGGTTCTGGAAATATCGGGGGGACCACTTTGTGAAGTATATGATGGTCTAGCCACTGTGCTGTCCACCTGAAGCTAATCAAGGTCATGTTGAATGTAAACTGTGGTTGAAAAGTTTAATTAAGAAATGTCCGCTGGTGTTGTAGTCCCCAAGTGTAGCCGGAGGTCCCCAGGAGCCTCTTGGGAGCCTGCGGGACTCTCCCTTTCCCAGCAATCTATGTATGTGAGGCTGAATTTCATTAATACATCAGTTGACACAACCTATTGCAAAAAAAATGAATCCACTGGGCTGCTGCCCTGCTCCTGGCCGCAAACTGGCACGTGGCCTCCAGGAACTGGCAGGTGTTTTGTTGGCAGATGAATATGCTTTGCTTTCAGTGCCCAGGAAAGAGCCATCAGGGTTGGGTTTTGGAAAGAGAATGTGTGACCTACTGCTCCATGCTCCATCCAGGCACTCATCCCTGTATGGTTCTTGAGTCTCCAAGTCTCCAAATTCCCAAGGCCTCTCCCTTTCTGGAGGGTAGATTGAGGGGCATCTGGTCGACCCCGACACCCATGGTAGCGTGGGTGCTGCCATTGCCTGTCATCCCAGCTGTGGCCAACCCTACGCTTCCTCCAGCATGGCTGCCAGCAGGCGTTCTCGGCTCTGCCCTCTCTGCACTTCCATTTCTCATGGCTGCCCCTCCTCTTGGCTTGTCCTCTTCTAAGCACCACTCTCTGAGTCCCAGGGCTCCCAGAGTACAGGGTGTCCCTCCTCAACCCAACTGACTACAACTCTTTGGTGATCAAAGGATCCTGCATTTTATCGTGGCCTCCACGGAAACACTTGGAATGTGTCCCACAGATTCAGAGGGGACGGGTCCTTCAAGGGCACACATATGGGGACACACCGGCTGCATTCTACACGCATCTGAACCAGAGTCTGAAGGCGAATCCTGTGTAAGGGGATCCCATGATCTGTGATCCAAATGGAGACAGTTTTGAAAGTACTAGTAAATGGATATGCTAGGACTCATCACATAGAACAACAGGGGTTTACAAGGCTCATCTTTCTGGTCTACCCTCCAATGCGCCTGCTGTTTTCCAGGTTAGTAGCCAGGCGCCCAGCTATTTATTAGTCTGACAGCTTCCTTCTCATTTTTCCCCAAGAAGGGAGTTCTCATGCAAATGGCACTCCCCGTTGACTTGCTTTGATAAAATGACAATATGAGATAACACCTATATAGCTCTTACCATACGCTAAGCACTTCATATGTGTTTTTACACGTGTTAACTTATTCGATCCTCATATTCCCCCAGAGACTGGTGTTCTATTTTTTTTCCCTTTTACAAGTGAAAAACAACAAAGAAATCAGGATCGCAGAGGTTAAGTGCCTTCTTCAAGTTTGCATAAGTAGCTGGAAGAAGCAGGGCCAGGGTTTGAACCCAGGAGGCCTCAGGGCCTGCCACATCTATTGGGGCCTTCGATGCACCTGAAGGCGTTCTGGGGATGGTGATGCCAAGGTGAATGGACACGTTCATTGGGTCAGTTCCCCAGCAGAGAGGATCGACCAGGCCAGCCCTGGTCGAGGGAAAGAATGCATAGGGTCTCCTGGAGAGAGGGCCAGCCAGACCTTCACAGGACACCTGGACAGCTGCTGCCACGCTACCTTGGTTTTCAGTTCTCAGACTTCCTTAGGATTGGCTGTCCTTTGAACCCATAAACAAAATCCTCAGTCAGAGGCAGTGGTCCCAAAGTAATGTGCAAAAAACAAAATGCTTTTTAAATTGATTTCAGAAAGGAAGGGAGAAGGAGAGAGAGATAGAAACATCAATGATGAGAGAGAATCATTGATCGGCTGCCTCCTGCATGCCCTCTCCTGGAGACCAAGCCTGCAACCCAGGCATGTGAGCTGACCGGGAATCGAACCTAGGACCTTTCAGTCCACAGGCTGACACTCTATCCACTGAGCCAAACTGGCTAGCGCCAATGTGCACTCTTTATGAAGCTGCCAAGGACTGTTCTCAACAGGCAAGGAGGGCCAATCAGAGCCTGCCGGTGGCTTTCCCTGCAGTTGCCCATATCCCAGGCCTCTGGTTTTGGGGTGCTCTGGCTTTGCAGAGAAGAAGGTGGGGGCAGAGTCTCCAAGGACAGTATTTTTTCCAATATACTTCCCCCCAAAATATGATATATATGAGGACTATTTGGGACTGTCTTGGTGATGGTTTCCTCTAAGAATTCAGAGGTCAAAGCACAAGCATTTGCATGAAACAAGGGGAGGTTGTCATCGTGGTGTGGCACGAAGAGCTTTTCTTGGCAAAGAGCAGGGCTGCGAGAACAGAGTGCTTATTGTTCAGCAAGTCAGGCCCTGTGCCGGCCACGGAAATGCTGATGCAGTAGTTGCTCTGCGGAGGGTGAGGGGTGAGGCCGCAGGAGAAAATCGGAGAGCAAATGGATGCCCTTCCAGGCGCCCTCCAACAGTGAAAGGCAAGTGTGCATGTGCCTGCGTGTGCGCTTCACGGGAGAATGATGACAAAACCAGCGAGGACCTCCAGCCCGGCCGCCCCAGCTCCATGTGATGGTCTTGTCTGCTTTGGTCTGTCTGGTGCTGTTGGGGGTGCAGGGCACAGGGACATTCCTTCTCGTCCGAGTCCCACCTCCAGATCGTTCTAGTTGGAAACCTCTGCAGGAAGAAGTGAGGATGTGAGAACAGCATTTCTAAGGAGGGCACTGCCCCAGCACAGGTTTCCCTCAGTGAGGCACTGTCCAGCCTGCCGAGGTTCACCTGCTCCCCACCTACATGGAGCCCTGCTCGCTGAGTGCCCGGCCTGATGAGCTCTTTGTAGGGGCGGGGAGTGGCTGGGGACGCAGTCACCACAAACATCTCTCATCCTCATACCAACTTGCAGAGGCAGATGATGAAGAGTCATTTTGCGGATGAGAAGAGTGAGGCTCACTCCTAAGTAGTAGATCCAGGATCCAAGTCCAAACTTTCACATTGTGCCAACTTGCTCCGAGCCCACCCTGTAGCCTCCTGTGCATGCTGACAGGACCCTTCGAGAAAATTCTTACTGATATGTTCACAGTCAGATCAATGAGCTTTACATGGGAGATTGGAAACTCCTAGAGACCAGGGTGTGTGTGTGTGTGTGTGTGTGTGTGTGTGTGAGAGAGAGAGAAAGAGACAGACAGACAGACATTCAGAGAAAGATTTGCTAATACACATTGAGCACAGTCTTAAATCTCAAAGAATTTGTCCCCTACATTTTATTATAACACTTTTCATACATACAGCAGAGTTGAAAGAATTTTATAGTGAACATTTGTGTACCACCTAGATTCTGCCATTAATATTTTACCAACTGTTATCTATCTATCTATCTATCTATCTATCTATCTATCTATCTATCTATCTTTCTATGCCTCTATCATCTGTGAGTCTATCTTTTTTTTTTAAAATATATTTTATTGATTATTTACAGAGAGGAAGGGAGAGAGATAGAGAGTTAGAAACATCGATGAGAGAGAAACATCGATCAGCTGCCTCCTGCACATCTCCTACGGGGGATGTGCCCGCAACCCAGGCACGTGCCCCCGACCGGAACCGAACCTGGGACTCTTCAGTCCACAGGCCGACGCTCTATCCACCGAGCCAAACCGGTTTCGGCTGTGAGTCTATCTTTTAAAAAAATGTTTCTATTGATTTTTCAGAGAGGAAGGGAGAAGGAGAGGGAGATAGAAACATCAACAATGAGAATCATTGATCGGCTGCTTCCTGCACGCCCCCTACTGGGGATCAAGCCTGCAACCCAGGCATGTGCCCTGACTGGGAATTGAACCCATGACCTCCTGGTTCATAGGTCGATGCTCAACCACTGAGCCACGCCGGACCGGCAAGTCTATCTTTCCTGATGCATTTCAAAGTAAATTGCAGACATCAGTAGTCTTCCCCTTAAATACTTCATGCTGCACATACTTAAATGAAGTTCAGTATTTGTGTACAGTCCTTTTATTCCGATGTTGATTTCAGTGCATGTTTGCTGAGTTTTGATAAAATCGTATCTCAAGATATAAACTATCACCATCACGTCAGGACCTTTCCTCGTCCCGTCACCCCTGCCTCCCTGACCCACCAACAGAACCCTTGTTCCGATGTCATCTTATTCCAGGCTTCTCCCACTCAGCGTAACATTTTTGAGAGCCACCCATGTCCTGTGTGTGGTAGTTTGTTCCTTTTCATTGCTGAGTGGAGGGCGTTCCATTGTAGGAATATGCTGTAGCTTGTTTATCCCTTTTCCCACGGATAGACTTTTCTCGGTTTTGGGGTTTCATGAAGAAAGCTGTGATGACTATTCTCATACAAGTCTTTTGGTAAGTACACCCTAGCCCAGTGATGGCGAACCTATGACACGCGTGTCAGAGGTGACACGTGAACTCATTTTTTTGGTTGATTTTTCTTTGTTAAATGGCATTTAAATATGTAAAATAAATATCAAAAATATAAGTCTTTGTTTTACTATGGTTGCAAATATCAAAAAATTTCTATATGTGACACGGCACCAGAGTTAAGTTAGGGTTTTTCAAAATGCTGACACGCCGAGCTCAAAAGGTTCGCCATCACTGCCCTAGGCTTCTGTTGCTTGGTCACAGATGTATCTTTAGTTTTAAAGAACCCTCCAGCCCACCCATAACGCCTGGTGGTTCTGGTGGCTCCAGGCCCTTGCTGGTGCTGGGTGTTGCCTGCCTCCTGACATTTAGCCATTCAGTGGGTGTCTGGGTAGGAAATGGATGTTGATGGCGATGCTGATAATGATCCCGGAGTGAATGATATCCCTCTCCCACAAATTACAGCCCATATTCCTCAGATTTCCCCAGGAAACGCACGCCTTCGGCTTCCTAAGGCCCCACCCTAATGTTTTCTGATTGACAGATGGAAGGGCTGAGGGCAGTGCTGATGTTCAGGCGGATGCTCCCGGTACAATGAGCTCTCTCAGAGTTCCTTTGTGCAGCCTGGATGTTTAGCTTTAACCCTTGTGACATTTCCTGGCTTTCCTTCTTTGTCAGACACACTTCTCAGTCCAGATTGCAATTTCCTTTCCTTTTCAGATCCCCGCCCCCCCACCCCTCAAAGGTTGATGAGTTAAACGTCGAAAGGAGCAGCCTCCCAATAAAACGCAGGAGAAACAGTTGTTGAAGACGTAGACCTTTCTTCTGTCGCTGTTACTTCTCAAGCCTCTCTGGTTCCCACAGAACAGTGGGGTGTGTGTATGTGGGGGAGGGGGGTGCGTGAGCTGGGAGTCAGAGAGCTGGTCTTCCCACTTAGCGTGTGGAGGGGGCATTTCATTCACCTGGATGGGGTGCCTGGACTTTTTTGGGGCCTCAGTTTCCTCACTTTTAGAACAAGTCTGAATCACATGATGTTAAGGTTTTATGTGTGTGTTTTTTCCCTGAAATTTCAAAAAAAAAAAATCTTCTAAATAAATTGTTGTTTTGTTTAAAAGTCAAGAAGAATGTTACAGCTTTAAGGTAGGGATTCTAATTTAAAAGACTTTTAAGGGATCCTATAACATTTCTCACATCCCCCTCCAGCACCTTCATGACTCCCGGATCTGCTCATGGAACAGGTGTCTCTTTTATATTTTAATGTAAAGGTTTTCTTAATGATGCCCCGGCCTGTCATCAGATGCTGCCGCTCACTCGCGGGGAGGGCTTCCACCTGAAACGGGTGGGGGAGCTGGTGTTTATTTTGCATTTGCTCTGGGGTCTGTTTGCTTGCACGACACTCGTTCATTTTCTCCCCCATTTATACCGCTGTTCTCTGCTGCCCAGGTGTAGCTTGCAGGCGGGAGGGGTGGGAGAGAGAGAGAGGAGTGGAGAAGGAATGCCCGCAGGCTATCATTTTGGAGCGGGAAGGAAGGGAGAGGAGTAGCTGGAGAGGATTGGCTTCCGGGGAAATAGACACCCCGGACCTCGTTAAACCAGATAGGGCGGGAGAGATGGCATCTGCCGATAGGGTGATGTCCTTGTTGTTATTTCTGAGCTGCTGCCAACGCCCTAGAGTGTGGAGCTTTTTCTAGGCTTAATTGGTGCCGCCCCAGGAAGACAGTGTCCCGGGCACAGAGGGGACCTTCCACCCCAGACAAGCCACCGTCCTCAGCTTCTCTCCCGCGGTGGCTGCCAGCACAGGATTCCTGAGCAAACACACCAAGTGCCTCCCCGCGTGGATGGGGGTTTTGGTGCTGAGCCCAACGGCGGAGGACGCTGAAGGTCAAAGGAAGGTGGGGAAATCGCAGCACAGCAAGAGGCACCACCCAACCGCAAGCTAATTGGGGAGGAAATGGTTTCAAACCGACAGACTGTGGCTGATAACCGAACTCTCACCGGGACAAAAGGCTCCTGCCATTTAAAGGGGTAGCTTTGCCTGTTTCCATTGTGCAAACAAAAGAAATGAAGCCCCTGGCGGGAGGGGAAGTTCTATTCGCAGATACTGCTGTCCTCGCTCACAGGCCCTCCTGTGTCACAGGCCCTGCACATGTGCGTGTGTCCTCAGGCGTCCTTGGTTAATTTCCTTATTCAAAGTCAGGCAACGACAACAAAGCCTCAGAGAACCCCAAACACACGGCACGCTGGGCGCGGACGGCGTTAGGATGCTGCGCACAATGTTGATTTGTGAGTTTGAAAGAGAAACGGGCTTGGTCTGAAATTGTGCATACGCTAAGCTCCAGAGGAGTAAGGAGGCTGCCACAGCTCTTCCGGGAAATGAAAGGAAAAACCTTGAAAGGTTCGGCGGGTGGAGAACCGGGGACACTGTTCCGCAGCCAAGCACAGCCCTTGGGGCTTGCCTTTAATCAGCGTCCAGTAAAGGCAACTGGAGGAGGCCAATTTTCCTATCCTATGGATGTGGTAACAGTTAATATATTCTTAATTATGTCCTGTGATCCTGACATCTTTATGGGATGCCTACCCAAGTAACCTTGATACGTTCCCTTCTGTTTTCAAGCTGAATTGTAATGAGTGAAATAATGCAGCATAATTGATACCTTAAGCTTTGTGTGTGTTGGGTCTTCAAACAGGACTTTTGGCAAACCCTCATGACACTGCTCTGCGGTTGAGCGGCTTCGCCTACATTTTGCTGAGAACAGTCAAGTCCACAAATGTTAAAGCACTCACTTATGCCACAGAAGAGGTGGAGGTAACATGCAAACCAACCTTTTCCTCTTGTCTCAAAAATTAATTTAGGGCCCGGCTGGTGTGGTTCAGTGCTTGAGCATTGACCTATGAACCAGGGAGGAGGTCATGGTTGGATTCCCGGTCAGGGCACATGTCTGGATTATGGGCTCGATACCCAGTTGGGGGCGTGCAGGAGGCAGCCGATCAGTGATTCTCTCTCATCATTGATGTTTCTCTCTCTTTCCCTTCCTCTCTCTGAAATCAATAAAAACATATCAAAAAGTAATTCTGGGCTCTTCTTCCATGGACTCTGATAGTCCTGTGTTTTTTTGTAGCTCATGGATGTATTTAGTTGGGTGTCAGTGATATCACAATGTTTAACTTTGGTTTGATGACAAACGCCTGTGTTTGGAAGAAATGAATGTGAGGGAGAGAGAAGACTGTAAACAGTAATAGCTACTTCCTACTGTGTGCTTCTGGACAGACACCTTCCCAGAGCAGGGCTGCGACTCCTACTCTGTAAAAAGAAGAAAGCCATAGAGCAAACAGGCTTGTTGCTATTAATAAGTTTTTTATAATTGAGATTTCCTTTGTGGATTTATGTTTAAGAACTAATTATTGCTCCATAGGCTTTCCCAATCTTTGAGAGCAAAGAAATCCCAAAGCAACATGTTAGATTTGTAGTGTTTTCAAGTCTTTTTAAAAATTTCACCCACAGTAAACATGCAATTGTTTTAAAGTATTTAGGGGACTGTCCTGAACTGTCCATCAGGGATGACAAGCCCATGGCACCTTTACTTCCGGCGTCATGAGGTTCTCATTGGGCCTGGGGGAGTTTAGAAAAATGCCAGAGCTTTGTGAGTTAACGTCACTTACGGAGCTATGCCCTGGGTGTCTGGGATGGGACTAGTAGTATCCCCACGAGAAGTGTGACTTACCAGACAGACTGAGCATTTGTAACTCTAAGCCATGAGATGCGCACTGGCTCTGCATACAAAAAAGTGATCTGATGGAAAATGGAAACTTACTCGTCCTATAACACCCCCCCCCCATTTGTCATAGTACCTAAACGGCCAGTATTTGTAGCCATTACTTTGGTTTAAACCTCTTTGTCCAGAAGGTCCTGATTAAAATGGGAATATGCTACTCACAACGCATCTGCACCTTTGCAAGGGTGTGTGTATCAGAGGGGAGGAGGGAAGGGATTAGAGCCCCAAGGAATGGGTGGCAGGAGGTCTAGTTTGATTGGAAAAGGGGCTGGAAATTGTGTTTTCAATGGGCCCCCTCCTGTCTTGATTGTGTGCGTTTGTGAGCGCACAGCGTTTGCTTTAAATGCACCTTTGTTGACATTGACATTCAGCTCTACCTCAACTTGTCTTTCCCCATCGCATTTCCTGACTGACCTGGAAGAAGTGAGCTCTCCCCATCTGAGTCCCTAACATTCCTCACTCCCATTACTCATTTATCAGATCTTGTCTCTGTTGTAGTTTCCTTTCCTTTGTGTGCATCTTATTTGCCAGCTCTGGGGTCAGCTCCAAGGGTGCTCAGGAAGCAGGTTAGGGATCGAAGAAGAGAGAGGAGAACTTGGGTGGGCGCCAGAAGCAATGATGTTGCCTGTCCATGCAGCGTCCTGGGTTCTGTCAGGATGTGTTTACCTGGATTGTGACCTCTGCCACTTCCCTTCTAACTGGTGTCTTCCTGGCTTTGGTTTTGGCTTTATTGTCTCTAGACAGTCCTCGGTCTCTCCATCCAAAGGCCACACAAGGTGTTACTCATCAGGCACCGAGTCACTGCAGGCCACTCTGCCAGGGAAGGCGGCCGTGCGTCTGTCTGCTGCAATGGATGATGGTGTCCGTGCTGCTCTGGGAGTCACTATGGCTCTGGTCCCTCTGGTCATAAAAAGATGTACTTGTTGCAGGCAGGGCATTAGGTATCAGGTTTTGGCCTCTAGGTTGAGGCTCTGACAGATCAGGTCGTTGGAGAACGGTCTTGCTACTCAGCCAACACGGTGCCTGATGTGGAGGGTGTGGGTAGCAGAATTCTCAGCTCATCTCCAGAGATCTGGGCCTTTGTACAATTCCCTCTTCTCCAGTGGGAGGCAGGACCTGTCACACATTTCTGACCAGTAGACAAGGACGAAGGGGTTGGGGATCCCTCCCGGGATTATGTTACATTATATGGCAAAGGAGAAGGTTCCCACTTAGTTGACTTTGAGTTAGTCCAAGGGAGGTTATCTTGGGTGGGCTTGACCTTGGTGAACTCTTTAAAAAAAAAAAAAAAAAGGACTGGGGCCGTAACCGGTTTGGCTCAGTGGATAGAGCGTAGGCCTGCAGACTGAAAGGTCCCAGGTTCGATTCTGGTCAAGGGCATGTACCTTGGTTGCAGGCATATCCCCAGTGGGGGGTGTGCAGGAGGCAGCTGATCCATGTTTCTCTCTCATCGATGTTTCTGACTCTCTATCTCTCTCTCTTCCTCTCTGTAAAAAATCAATGAAATATATTAAAAAAAAAGAAAAAGACTGGGGCCCTCCCTGAGGTCCGAGAGATTCTCTAAGCTGCCACGAGTCTACAGACGTAAGGAAATGCATTCATTCTTTCAACAGCTGCGTGAGCTTGGAAAAGGACCCGAAGCTTCAGAAGAGACGTCAGTCCTGGACAGCACGTTGGCTGCAGCAAGGGAGCCAGCTGTGATGTGTCCGAACTCCTCACCCGTGGAAACCGTGAGATCATAAATGCATGGTGTCTCAAGCTCTAATTTTCCTGGTAATTTATTATCAGAAAAAGAATGCAGGTGGCCCAGCCAGGGTGGTTCAGTGGTTGAGCGTCGTCACCCATGAAACAGTGGTCATGTTTCGATTCCTGGTCGGGGCACAGGCCTGGGCTGTGGGCTCGATCCCCAGTGTGGGGCGTGCAGGAGGCTGCCGATCCATGATTCTCTCTCATCGTTGTTAATAACAAACACGCTGCCGCCGGGCTAGCGCTGTGACTCTGGGCAGGTTACTTCACATCTCTGTGCCTTGGGGTCCTCTGTAAAACTTGGGGAGAATAGCACCCGCCTCACTGGCAGTGTGAAGGTTAAATGAGATAATACCTGGACAGAGTAAGGAAGAGTGAGGGCCTTGTGCACAGTAAGCACTTAGTAAATAGTAGCTATTGCTATTCATAAAGGGTTGTCAGAAATTCCTCTCGGACTTTCCTTTGTTGGTCCTTCACTCCTAGTTTAAGTTCATGCTTGGGTCTTTATAACTGGCTCAATGTGGTACTAACCCTATTCTCATGAACAGTAAGATATGTAGGGAAATCCACAGCGGAGAGACCATGTAATGAATTCAGACCCGAAGTCTGGATAACATCTCCTTGGTCCCTTGAAATTTAGCCTGGAATGTCAATAAAATAAACAGAGGGCATGGAATGATAAGGACAGACAGAGGTTGGGGAGTGAGGAGTACAGCCGGGTCCTAGCTTTAGGAATTAGTTTTGTTTCAGGAGATATGGGCCTTCAGCTTGGCGTTCTTTTCAGTGTTGGAAAGACTCTAGGCATGCTGCTTGGAGCACGTTGGGACATGCATGTACGTTGTTGAGCACAGGGGTACATAATCAATGCTCAAGAATAAACGGCAGCTGTGACGATGTGGATGGCGATGTTGATGACGATAGTTGTATAGAGAAGTCCTGTACATGAGCTTCTCTACACCTCAGGGAGCTGTGCTGCCAGGGCTGGGACCAGGGATCCTAGTAGAGGAGAGGATGGGCGGAGTTGGTGGTGACGCAGGGTGGGGAAAACCTCAAGGAGCTTGGGGTTTCAGGGCACCAGCACCTGTTCGGAGGAAGGCAGAAGGGGGAGAGTGGAAGCTGACAACCCGCTACCTACTGGGAAAGCCAAGGACCTTTCACATGTCCTGGGACAACGTTTTTAGAGGAAACAACGAGTGAAGCTAAAGGAGGAGCAGGCAAGTGGTGGGGGTGCCGAAGGACCAGGGGGGAAGAGGTTCCCCTTGATGGACAGTTGCAGGGGAATTGCATGGAGTAGGGAGGAGGCAGATGCCCAAGGACGGTGACATAAGGTGGCCAGAACAGTACCAGATGTCCAGCTCGCCCCATAATGCTTTTGCATTATTGGTTTGTTTGATGATGGAGTGTTTTCAGGAGAGGGGAGACCCCCGCTCCAAAGAGGGGAATTCCAGGCATCCTGGGGGCCACGCGAGGGCACTAGTGGGGTGTGGGAATGGTCAAGGCTACTGCAAGGTGAGAAAAGTTTTCCAGCTTTTCACTTCAAAGCGCTTCTTGCCCTTGCCGCTGTTGGTGCCGCTCGGGGTATCCACATCCATTGCTGCTGCCATTAGATCAGGAGCGAGCAGTATGGCGGCTTCTCTTCTCAAGACCGAAAAGTTTTGCTCAAAAACTGGGGTGAGGGGTTTTGCTAATAGGGAAGACCCAACTTTTCCTGCTTTGCATTTGGGGCTGACCCTGGCTAGCACCCACGCCTTGGTGCAACCAAATGGCTCTAAAAAAGAGCATGTTCCCCAGCAATTTCCTCCTGTGGGGGTGGGGGAGGGGGCCAGGCACACTTCCTGGCTTTGATGAATCATTCCCCATAGCAGGAGGCTTCAGCCTGCTTTCATGCGAGATGGACTCCAAGGTCTCACACTGCGAGTTATAATTAGCAACGCAAACCTCCCGAGAGTAATCGCCTCGTCCACGGGAAGCAGTGGGCAGAGCTGGCGGAGGGCTCCTGTCATCTTCTTTCTCTCTCTCAGGGGTTTTGGGGTCCACGCTGAGCGAGGCGGGCACTGGCCCGCAGGCGGGGTCTGATGTGGAGGTGCCTTTTACTAACACTTAGAAGCCAAATGATGGCAGCATTCTCTTCCGTGCCTCATGGCCCTGCGGTAATTGGTCTGCATGTCACGGGGAAGGAACAAAACACCATTTCTCTGGAAGGAGGAAAACCCCTCTGTTAGGCCAACCCCAGGCAGCGAGACTCAATTCTCAGACTCCTGTGGGGCCTCTCAGGGACCCCGATCGCACTCATCTCCCCGGGCTGGAGGGTAGGAATGTGTAAGTTCTGGAAGGGGCGGGTCTCCGTGAGCACGAAGCCTGCAGGGAGGAGAAAACAGTCAAGAGACAGAGAGAACGACACCGACTCTTTGGTGACATTTTTGAAGCTGTGATCAAGCCTCCTTTAAAGCTATTTCTCTGCACTAATACATCTTCTTTTTAAACAAAAATATATTTTACTAGAGGCCCGGTGCACAAATTTGTGCACAGGTTGGGTCCGGCTGCCCACCCCCGATCGGAGTCGGGGGTCAAATTGGGGGTGGGGCCAGCCAGGGGGAGTTATTAGTGTCAAAGATCTCAGCAGGGTGTATACACGTTTACTGTTGGCTTTCGGATGAGTTGAAGCTCCAAAGGCACTTTAGTGTCAGGGACACTTACTGCTTCCGTTTCTAAGCCTCTCCCTAGACAGGTCATGTGGGTTAGTTCCCTGCTGACAAACCCTCGAAAGAGAGGCCCTGGTGTGATGTGGCTGCCCCCTGTGGCAGGAAGCAGTGGAGAGAGAACATAGGAAGATGGTAGTTGTGCTGGGCACTTCTCCCGGACACCTGACTGATGGTCTAGACCTGTGGTCGGCAAACTGCGGCTCGCGAGCCACGTGCGGCTCTTTGGCCCCTTGAATGTGGTTCTTCCACAAAATACCACAAAATACCATGTGTGAGCGCGCACATACAGTATGATTGAAACTTTATGGCCCATGCACAGATGTCGGTATTTTGTGGAAGAGCCAAACTCAAGGGGCCAAAGAGCCGCGTGTGGCTCTTGAGCCGCAGTTTGCTGACCACTGGTCTAGACCGTGAGCAGTTTTCCCCCTGGTCACTCATCATTCAGGTTCCTGATCTATGAAGGCTGGAGAGCATTTACTTACTTAGAATCACTGAAGGTCACACTACAGTGATTGGGGTGAGGGGGGCTGATTGGGGTGGGGCCGACAGGGGGGAGGGCCCGTGGGTGGTTGGCTGGCCGGCCCTGCCCCTGATCGGGCCTGTTGGCTGCCACAGCGCATGTCAAAGCCACCGGTCGTTCTGGTCGGTCTGCCGTTCAGTCGCTTGGCTTTTATCTATATAGAAGATGGATTTCAGAGAGGAAGGGAGAGGGAGAGAGAGAGAAACATTAATGAGAGAGTGAAACATTGATGGGCTGCCTCCTGCATGCCCCCTACTGGGGATTGAGCCCACAAGCAGGGTATGTCCCCTGACTGGGAATTGAACTGTAACCTCTTGGTTCATAGATCGACACAACCACTGAGCCACCCCAGCCGGGCTAAATCTCCTTTTTTATAAGCCAGTTTGAGTTGAGTTTTCCCTCACTTTCATTCAAGAGTTGTGGTAGTCACCATATTAAGAAACCAAGCACACAAAGAAACCATCGCCCTCACTCACAAAACAGCAGCTCCGAGGGGAGGCCCAGCTTCCTGGTTAAGACTCTCACAGTGCAGATGGGAATCTCGGGGCAGCGTTTGCTCCCCCTAAATGATTCTGCGGGCTTTCCCTGGCCTTCCACATGGTTCCGGTCCAGCTCTGTGTGAGCCCGCGAACAGCCGGCCCTGAGTGATGGAATTTCATTCCCAGGCCCAGCGGGTGCGGGGAGGCCAGGCTTGTCGCAGATGCCAGGACAAATGTGTTTGGCCATCGCGGGCAGAGGAGCCTGCAAAGAGGAAGGGCTCGGGGAGAGCGGGGCACCGGGTTAAAAGGAGCCCCGGGCAGGTGACGGGAGAGATTGGGGTTGTGCCTCTATTAGCTTGTGGCTTGGGGGTCGGGAACGTGAGCGCCCAGGGCTCTGCTTTCTCATTACTGAGACAAGGGGCCGAAACAAAATGATCCGGAAGCCCCTCCAGCCGGAGATCGATGGCTCACGGTGTTGAGCGCCGGCCGGCCCACCTGGGACAGTGAATGTCCCCGTTTCCCGGGTGCCCAGATGGAGGGGACCCTGGAAGGAGACTTCAGTTCTGTCCACCTTAGAGCTGGGGGGCTCAGTGCTGACGGCTTTACCTTCGCATCCGGTGGTCATTTGCTTGATTGTCAGTCTTACCCCAGGTTAAGGGGGACAGCTGCCACCGGCTGAGAGAAAACGGAGTAAAGGCAGTCCACCTCCTCCCCCGCATTGAGTTATGGCAAATGTCTGAGGGATCCTAGCCTGTTTGAAAGACACTAAGACTGGCCTGAGGTCCGGAAGCCAGTGAGTGGCTGGGCGGGGCCTACGTCTGTCCACTGGCCTCACTGAAAGATGTCATTTGCAAATGAGATGCGCTCTCAAGCACGACTGACAAACCACTGGACCTGTGTGTGTCTTCAGTTCCGTTCTCACGTTAAACTGTGGACACCGGGGTCTCCAGGCGCCCGGCCACCTGGTTTCTTCTCTCTGTGCTGGGGGAGGTGAGGGGTCGTGATGAGCGTTAGCTCAGTGCAGGGCGAGGGCCCATTTCTCCAGTTCAGAACCTGCTACGGACTCTAGGTCTAAACCCATGGACAGGGCTGAGGAGCCTGCCAGGCTGCAGACAAGCCCACGCGCTCTGAGGGACAAGCCCACGCGCTCTGAGGACTCGCGTGGGAGCAGATGAGCGTCCGCATCCACTCCCAAGGAACCCAGGACCTTGTCATTCTCACCAAACGGGCCTCCCCGTGGAATGAGCAGGTCCTCCTTTGCTTCCACTAGTTGCCGGCAGCCCTAGCGGCGCAGGAGGGATTGCGAGGCGAGCTCACACCCTGCCGGCTGCTGGGTGTAGATGGAATGGAGTGACCATCTGCACCAGACAATTATCAGCCGTCTCCCCCGACTGCTCTCCATGTGCTGGCGCAGGCTGAGGGGCGGCGCCCCCGACGCTGCTGCTGCCCAGGGAGGGGAGGGGAGGGAAGGCAGGCAGGGGAGGCGGGCAGGACTCGTGGGTGTCCCTCCCTCGGAGGCTCGGGGCCTGCTGAGCAGACAGGTGCTGCCGCGCGATGGCCACGGGCAGTGGCGCCACCTGTCCTGGGAGCTGACATCTATATCTCCTTCTCGCTGCATTTTAAAGCCGACGCGACATCAGGAATGCTGCTCTGTTACTCGGTGTCACATGCGTCTCTGTCGCCTGGCAGCCCAGGAGCGCGTAGCTTGGCCACAGCTGCCTCCGCCCTTCTGCTGAGGGGTTCACCTCGCTGCCCGGGGACAGCGGGGCGTTACTGACCAGCTGTGCCTCCTGCTGGGGTGCTGGCCACCCTCCCCGGAAGGGAGAAACGACTGACCTCAGGACTGCCGACAAGTGGGGAACAGGAGTGATGGGTTGGTGTGTTCTTGTGCCTGAGTTCTATAGAGTCTTGCTGTATAGATTCTTTTCTACCTCTCTGCTTACGCACCCCCAGCCCAGCCCTCACCACCGAATCCCTCACCGGGGGCGGGGGGGGGGATCCCATTCTTCCTCTTGCCGTGTGTGCCTTTGTTTCTTCAAAGAATGAAGTGAGCAAGGCCTCCCTGTGTCTCCTGAGGGTCCTCTCTGAGGGCCTGTCTGTTGAAACACTTGAGTGACAAGTGCTACGGGTGGGGTCAGACCAATTCAGGAAAGTAAGTTCTGAAAAACACAGACTGAAGAGCCCGAGGACAAAGGCAAGTGAGCCTGTCCCGTGAGCAGGACAAGGGAGAGCAGCAAGCAACCAGCACGCTGTTCGGGTCTGATGCGTGTGTTAAAAATCCACGCGTTTCATCTGCGTGCTTCCCTATTTTGAAGTCGTGTGTTCCTCATATCAGTGTCTGGATGGACCACCATCCCCTGCTTGTCGACCGCACACAGTGGATTTCACCAGCGGGCCTCTGATAACCGCACCGCACTTTCCCATGTCCGCCAGCCGCCTGCGATCAGGCACCGTCCTGGCTCTCCCTCGCCTCCCACGCTTGGCATCACAGAGGGGCAGGAGCTGCCCACGTGCGACCCCGTTTCCCTAAGCTGCCCACCCCCCGCTCCGCGGCTTCCCGAATGAGTATCCTCCCCATGCGCGAATAAACAGTGTGGTGTGTCCCGTCCGGAGGGCCTCACGTTGTGTCCAGGGGCTGGGATGGTGCTGGAGGGCAAAAGGGCGCCGACATTCAGTGATGTACGAAGTTAGATCCGGTTAGCTGGGAGCTCTGAGTTTTCTTGAAACTGTTCAGGGTTCATAGATTTCAGTTCATTGCTTTTCTCTTTTTAAAATATGTTTTTATTGATTTCAGAGAGGAAGGGAGAGACACATCAATGATGAGAGAGAATCACGGGTCAGTTGCTTCCTGCACAGCCCACACCGAGGATGGAGCCTGCCTCCTGGGCCTGTGCCCTCACTCAGAATCGAACCGTGACCTCCTGTTCATAGTTCGATGCTCAACCCCTGAGCCCCGCCGGCTGGGCCATTGCTTCTCCTTGTCGAGTCTTGCTGTACATATTCTGTCCCTAACTCTCTGCTTCCTCCTTGGCTGGAGGCAGAGGGAGACAGGAGATGAGGTGACTGGGCAAGTCCATGTTCCCTGTGTGGCTAAGACAGAGGAAGGAGGCCAATGCTTGTGAATGCCTTCGTGCAGCAGAGAAGAGCTAGAGTTCTTGCTTTCCATCTGCTCATGGGAGGCAGGCTCGGAGGGGCTGAGTGATTCGTTTATGTTACTGAAGGAGAGAGGAGACTTGAGGACAGCACGGCCTCTCTAATCCCACTGTTCCTGGCGTTGTGGTTCCTGTGTGGTGTGTGGCTCAGCTCAGTGACCTCTGCTCTCCAAAACCGCGCACTTGCCTTTCCAGAGCCAATGCATTTGGTGACGCGGAGAAATCAACGGAAGGTATTTGGTCAAATCAAAGAATGGGGAGCCATACCGTTAGTCCTCAGAGCACAGCACAATAGTCCCTTGTTCTCCGGCCACTACTTCTACTTGAACGGTCTCTCTTTGGGGAAAACCTCCAAGTGCGTTTATCCCAGGGTGATGCACCATTAGTGCCTTCGCACGCATTTGTTACCGGAATTCTGTATGGAGGAAGTCAGCTCTTATTTCCCCAGCGTGTTCAAGGTGTCACTGAAAATTACACATACAACCGTCAGTGCACAACGAACTGTGTGGCTCCTTATACGGAACTCCCCCAGCGAAGCCCCAGAAACCTGGGGAGCAGGCTGTACGGTGCTATATTTAAAAATCCTTTGTTGTTTACTGAAAGGCAGGCATAGCAGCTACATCCTAAAAAGAGGCCCCTTGGTCGGGACTCTGTACCGAGCTAATCCTTTCCATGTGGCCTGGTCCCACTTGGCAATTAGTCAAGGCGTGTGCCTCTCAGCTCTCCAGGCCGAAGTGGAACACCTGGCGACGGGGCGGCAGCAAGTGGGATTTTAGGTCGCGCCACCTTCCACGGCGTGTCTGTGCTACGCTGTGAGCCTACTAAGGGACAAGCACTGGCAATTGCCAGGCCAACCCAAAACTTTTTATTAGAGGCCGTTATTTAAAGAATGGTTGTTATTGTGACCTGTAAACATCTAGAATTTGATTAGGATTAGGAAGTGCGTGAGCTTAGTTTTTTCCTTGGAGGCTGTCTTTCTGCTATTTTGACAATTCACCCAAAATTTTTTATAAAAATGTTTTTATTGATTTTTTTTGAGAGAGAGGAAGGGAGAGGGATAGATAGAAATATCAATAAAAGAGAAACATCGATCAGCTGCCTTCTGCACACCCCCTATACCTGGGCATGTGCCCTGACCAGGAATCGAACCAGGGACCACTAAACCATACTGGCCAGGCTCACCCCAATTTTTATACTCAAGAAAAGTATAGGGAGTGTATACTTTGCAGCTAATGGGCCCAATACAATAGTCATTAACCACACTGGGCTCTTGAGTGCTTGCAGTTTGGCTCATGTGGATGATAAGACAGCGCTGCTTTAGACCTTTTCCTTTATATCTTTTAGTGGTTGCTCACTTGGCATCACCAGAAGAAGCAGGAGTGGGAGGGGAGAGGTCTGCTGTGCCAGGTGCAAAGCACTTTTTGTGATGCGTGTTTGCCGAGCTAAGTAAGTTTGTGGACCCTGAATTCTTTGAGGTTCGCCTTCAGGGTGTTGGTGAACTTGGCAGACGGCTCACCTCCTGTGGTCCTTTGGGTTATCTCTGGGTCTTTACCCTTTAGATGAACACGGTTCAATAGGAATAGAATGTGAACCACATATATAACTTAAAAATTTCCCGTGGCCAAATTAAAAAGGGAAAAAGAAACAGGACTAGTTGATTTTAATGATAAATTTTATTTAACGCAACATATAGAAATACCCTTTAGGATGTAATCAATGTAAAGGGA
The DNA here is from genome assembly GCA_035771395.1 of Myotis vivesi. Lineage (NCBI taxonomy): Eukaryota > Metazoa > Chordata > Mammalia > Chiroptera > Vespertilionidae > Myotis > Myotis vivesi. The sequence goes on along the minus strand of JAWPEG010000014.1, from coordinate 88,882,807 downwards.
TATTTCACATGTTTCATGGTTTGAAATCTGGCATGTATTTTATATGTCCAGCGCACCTCAAATTGTATGAGCCACTTTTTAAGTACTTAGTGGCCACAGGTGGCTGCTGTCCAGGTTGGAATGGAGATTTTGACTTCAGTCCTCAAATAGGCAAAGGGGTGATCTAAACTGGGGTTCGTAATAAAGATAAACCATGTCCTAGTTATGCTCAAGTTTATGAGAGATCATAGTAAAATGTAAGCATAGATTCCTAGGAACTTTATAAACCTGGATTGATGTATATCTTTAGAGGCCTAACTGGAGGTAAAAGGGAAAAGAATGAGTGTCATTGATCATCGAAAAGGCAGTACCAGGAATTGGGCTGGTTGAGTTACATAAGTTTCATTAAATCCTCACAATAACCCGAGGAGTGTTCTTATTGGCCTGTTGAACATTAATGAAACTGAGACACCGGATTAGGAAGTCTGCCCAGAGAAACACAGTGACGAATCCATTGCTGAGCTGGGATTCTACCTGAGCCCACACTGCTGACTCACCGACACGGCTTCATTCGTCCCTAGATCTTAGCTCATCCTGTACCCAAGGAGATTTAACCTCAGATTTATCAAAAAGACTTGATCAGGAAGCCTTCTAGTGCAAGTCAAGAAACCATGCACACCACATAATTTCCAAGCGTAGGTTCTATTTTCTAAATCTTCTGGCCTTTGTTACACATCCAGAAAAAGATGTGAAGAAAAACAGAGAGCCATCTTATAGATAATGAACAGATAGATATGTAGATAAATAGATAGACTATATTTTGTGGGTGGGAAGTACTGTTGATACAACGGCTTATAGCCAGATGCTGTCCTTGGATGAGATTGGGCATTTGTCTCCAATGTCCTCTGTCAATCTTCTCATTGAACCCTCTCCGAGTCCCTGGTATGTTTATCGGTTAGGGAATTTCCTTCCAACTATGAAGACAATGCAGAGTTCAGGAAACACAGCTCCGGGATCTGACCCGTTCGTTTGCAGGACTCTGAGCCTGCCTCTCTTCTCCGAAGGGCTTGCTCCCTTGCACCGCAGTCAGGCTATTTTGCTTGTTGGAGATACCCAGGTGGGATGCCTCAAGGCACCTGGTGTGGAGGGTGGCTCTGCAGGAGATCACGTGGGGACTGAGGACCTCCGGCCTTTGAAAGGCGTGGGGAGAGAGCAGAGCCTTTAGAGCAGCAGTTCTCAACATGTGGGTCTCGACCCCTTTGGGGGTCACCTAAGACCATCAGAAAACACATATATAATTACATATTGTTTTTGTGATTAATCACTATGCTTTAATTATGTTCAATTTGTAACAATGAAATTGGGGGTCACCACAACATGAGGAACCGTATTTAAGGGTCGCAGCATTAGGAAGGTTGAGAACCCCTGCTCTAGAGGGAAGATGGCAAATTGAACACATGCCAAACGACACACACATGAGTGCCAGGTCATCGCTGTGGAAGGTCAGCATGTACCGCTGAGCAGACACGCCCTCATTAGTTCAGGATCTTCAAAGGGCAGCACCGGGGCCCTGCCGGCGGCTTTACTAACTCCCAGGGCAACTGCCCCCAAAGTGCCTTCCCTAAAATCCACAGGGCGCGGGGATGGAGGCCCTGGATGCGCGTGGAAGTTAAATGCACAGGAAGGCAAACGCTTGCCTCTCGTCACAGGCAGCCCCTGTGAACCACACCGTCAGCTGCACCCCCACTTCCAGGGACGGACCCCCTTTCTGGAGACTTTCTACCCACGGACCAAGAGGAAGCCAAAGCGCGGCCTCCGAGCCGGGCCGAGAACCACACAGAGGGCCACGTGTGTTTTCATCATGTTTAAGAGGAGACGGGTAATCAAACCATGGCCACAGAGGAATCAGACAGGATTCTCTGAGCATGGAGCGCGGCGTGTTCTGCTGGGGTCCTTGTGTTTGTGTTGTGGAGTCCTTGCTGCTCTTGTGAATAGTCTTCCATAGGGAAACAGAAATACCCAGACAGAGCGACCCCCAATGCAAACCGCACGGCCGTGGTGTTGGGCGTGTGAGTGGAACTGTGTTCTTTATAGCAGTGGTTTTAGCCCCGTGCCCTGGCTTAGATTGATCATCAAACTTGGGGAAGGGAAAGAATTTTCCTCTGGGGGGGTGGACTGGCAATTATTTCTCAGTTATTTCTGCCCTGCCCGGGGAGCGGGAAGGCACTATCATCCTTAGGATCAGGTGAGCTGAGCCGACATGATCAATTCCCGGGATTGGCTGCGCCGTCACTGCGGGGAGGGAGGCAGCCCTCCTTGGTCACTTCCACACTGAGAGCTGTCATCTGGAACTGGAACAGGACATAAAACTCGGAGCCCCTAATGACAACCACAAAGAGATCAAGAGACCAATGAATGCGTGGAGTCGTGGAGAGAGGTGGAATAGTATAAAGGGGGGGCCCCTTGTGCATGCCTGTCCTGCCCCCTCTAATGAGGCGCAGCTCTGGGTAACCCGTGTCAGGTCCTAACACATCGTGTGTCTTGCGTGTTCTGTCAGGACCCGAGGAGGAACGTCACATGGCAGACACCGTGGAAGATCATGAGTCAAATTCTCTCTACTGACGATCACCTGGTAGGAATCGCAGGCAAGAAGAAGGCTGCGTGTTCACCACCTGTGGAAGCAAATGTGCTCCACGGGCTCATCGCACAGGGAGCTGTATTTTTTCTTTTAATTAAAAAATGTATTTCTATTTACTTCAGAGAGGAAGAGAGAGGGAGAGAGGGAGAGAGGGATAGAAACATCAGTGATGAGAGAGAATCATCTATCGGCCGCCTCCTGCATGAACCCTACTGGAGATCGAGCCCGAAACCCAGGAATGTGCCCTTGACTGGGAATCAAACCCTGACCTCCTGGTTCATAGGTCGACACTCAACCACTGAGCCACACCAGCTGGGCAAGGGAGCTGTATTTGAAAATTTCTTGGGTTTGTGGAGAACCGGGCCAAATCCCCTGGGTGAAATTGTCCCCTCACTGATTCCTCGGCTCTTTGCTCCCTGGAGCTTTACTCTTTGGTTCTATTTCTGTCCTCCAGACATTCCAGCTTACTGGTGCCTTCCTTTCTTCTTCGCAATTTAATTCAAACCAACAGACACTTACTTAGAATTTATTAAGAAGGTCCTAATTGTTGTCCACGAGCCTACTCTCAGGCCGGCACAGTCCACTCTCCACAAACAGCCGGGGTAACCTGTAAAAGCCTGAGTGAAGAGTATGTCTGTCACCTGCTTAAAATCCCCTAAAAATCTCCCAAACTTCCTCCCCTCACCTGAAGGTTCTCCATGATGCTGAGTCCCCTTCACATTCCAACCTATGTCACCTGACTCCCCGGTCACTCAAAGCGCTCCAGCCACACCCATTTTCTTGTTGCTCCTTGAATACACCCGCCTCATCCCTGCCTCGGTGCGGGAGAGTTTGGAATCTAGGAGGTTAAGAGAAGAGTGCTTCGAGGAGGAGGGCGTGGTCAACCTGTGGAGGGTTATTGAGAGTTTGAGTACGTTGGTTAAGAATCATGCATTCACTTTGGAAAGATGGAGATGAGCTCATTAGAGACTGACAACAGCGATTTTTCTGATGGGAGTAGACGCTCCATTGTAGTGGGTGGAGGAGAGAAAAGGAGGTGAGACACAGGAGGATATCATTGGAGTCAACTCTTTTGAGACATTTGCTATGAAGGAGAGCAGAGCAAGGGAGCAGGAGCTGGAGGAGAATGTGTAATAAGGGCCAGTATTGTTCCTTTATTTATTACTAGAGGCTCGGCCTGTGCCCTCTCGCAATCCGGGACCCCTCGGAGGATGTCAGAGAGCCAGTTTCAGCCCGATCCCCACCAGCCAGGCCAAGGGACCCCACCGGAGCATGAATCCATGCACCGGACCTCTAGTATGCATATAAGGTCTTTGTTAATCTCTTCTTGCTCTCCCCCTCCCCCCTTCCCTCTGAGATTCATCAGTCTGTTCCATGTTCTCATGCCTGTGTGTTGAGTGCCTGCCCCCTGGTGGTCATTGTGCATCATAGCTACCGTCCGGTTGCTTAGGCTTTTATATATAGAGATAGAGGATGACTAACCAAGCATATTTTGCTGTGATGGGCTGCTTTAGAGGAGAGTCTCTGAGATGCAGGGAAGAAGTGGTTATGATCACAACACCTCCAGAAGGAGAGGAGGAAGGGGAGTTTGTGCACAATGTGACAAGTGCAGTAGGTTCTACCTGTTCCCTTAGTCACAGGGTGGAGGCTGGGAGCATGGATAGAGGTGTGGGCAGGCTGCCAGCACTGGTTGAGGGAGACAATGGAATTCCTTTCTGATGGTTTTTATTTCCTTAAAGAAGTGTGAAGCAAAGTCAACAATTATGAGAGAGGGGATGGGAAGGGGTGCTGTACATTTGAGCAGAAAGAACAGTGAAATGGTCTTTATGGAAAGTGCGCTAAGTAGTGGAGTGTAGCAGGATTTCCTAGAAGAGCTGAGTCCCATGAAGCATTTGTGGTCATGACTTTAAAGAGTAAACAAGAATGTGTGTTCTTCCTGGCGACATCGACAGTTGGAAGCAGGCCTACAGTAGCCTGGGTGTGACCTGGGTTCGAATCCTGCTCTGTTTCTCACAAGCTATTAGATATTTTGAAAAAAATGATGTAACCTTTCTCAATATTAGTTTCTTTATGTAGATGGAGATAATGGAAACTGGAAATAATTTCTATGATTATTATTTCCACCCAGAATTAGTCCTCAGAAATTAACTCTTCAATTTACCTCTTAGTGAATGCCAACTTGTTGGTACCTCAAAGGTATTGGGGGGAGCCCTGGAAGTGCACTGAAGGGCATAGTGATGGTCCCAGACTGCACCCTGGCGATGGCAGCACCCACACTGCCCAGGGGCACAGAAGACTTGGGGCTCTCCTAGGTGAGATGGTGGCCAAGGGTTTCCCAGGATTGAGGAGCAGTAATAAAAGTATGTTCTTAGAAAATAAAAAACAATCCAGTGTTTTACTACTAGTTCTGCTTCTAAAATGACATGCCTAAGTGACTTCCTTGAATTGCTATCTCATTTGGCCTTCTTTATGCATATTCAATTTGATTCTTCTCCCCATGGATGGAAGAGGAGGATATAAATCTGTGGAAGAAAATCCCACAATAGTCCATTTAAAAGCAATAGAATTGTGTAAAAAAAAAAGAAGAGAGTTTTTTTTTTTTTTTGAGAAAAACACAGTTCAGCTACAAGGCAAGTTAGCCTGGCAATCTGGTGATTTGTCCTGCCCTACTTCAAACACATACACAGCTAGACCGATTAGTACCATCCCCATCCCATGTGCCCATCATCCAAATTCAACAACTATGTCCTTCACTTATGCAGATGTCTGGGAATCTCAGATATCATGGTATCTTATTTAAAAATAGTTTTGTATGGTTTTCTAAGAGATAAAGACTATTTAAAAAATATAGCCATAATGTCATCATTAAACCTGCGACATTTAGCATTGATTTCTTAATATTATCAAATATCCAGTTAGTGCTCATATTTCTAATTGTCTCATAGTTTTCTCAGTCTTTTTGTTTATACTGTTGCTTCCAATTCAAATTTAAGACCGCAGGGTTTTTACTGAACCTCTTTGATCTATTTCCCTCTTGTCGTTCTTTATGATAGAATTTTTTTGGTGAGAGAGAAGTGTTACAATGGAATATGAGCAAGGACAGTTTACTCTAAATGCCATCGTTTGGGTAACATGAACTTGGTGCTGATGCAGGGGCCTCATGAAATTACGGTTTTGATAATTGAGACAGAGATAAAACTCCAAGAAAGGGGAGTACTCCATCATAGCAAAGAGACAAAATATATTTTAAGAGCCCCGGAAAATGGTGTTGTAATGAATTTATAACTTGGCACAATTCTGTATTTTTGGATAGGAGGAAATAAATGAATTAATAAAAATAAAGGTGCCTCTGTACTCATGTGAATGAATCCCTTTTCAACCGGTAGATTTGGTTTTGAGCATTGATTCCATTTAGTTTTAATATTTAGTCATTTGCATGAAGAATTCCAATAGAGGTAAAAAAAAAAAAAAAAGGGCAAATAACATTTTAGCCAGGTTGAAATCAATAAATAAAGGGTATTTACAAGGGAAAAAAATGGATTTTGGAAATAATCTGCTGATCTTAATTGATTCCATTGCTAAGGTTATTTGAAAACTATCAGACTATCCCATCAGTTTTATCAGACTTCAGGAGCACTTGGTCATACATTTCGCCTTCGAATAACAGTCTGACTTGAATGAACAATGACATGGAAATTTAGAAATATGAGCAGCACTCATGGTGGGAAAGAGAAAAGAAAATGGGTCCTATTCCTTCACTCTTGGCTGCTGAAAACCCAAACTGCCGACCCAACCTTGACCTCGTCTTCAGCACTCCTGTTGATACTCGTATTCGTACTGGATGAGCTTGTGCTCATTACTACTCATCTATCCTCAGGCTGGTGAAGGTCGATGACTTGTAGCCCAGCACCAATAGATTCACTCTGAGGGACACTGACACAGCACCTCTTGCCATGTAGGTGCCCAATGTCCTCTAGATATGACCTTGAACATTCTGTAAGTGCCAGGTCTTTGGCTTGAGACTGGATAACTTGACTCAGTGACCAGCATGGACTGTGTCAAGGTTGTGTAGGGACAGAGAGCTTTCCTGCCCCCCTGGAGGCGGTGGTTTTGTGTGTTGTCTGCTGCTCCTGACTCTCATTATTTACCATCTGCTGAAAAGTCTTTTCCTTTGGTGCTCCGGTCTTGCTTTGTTTCCCCGGGTTCTTTTTCAGGCATAAGGGTTCTACCCCTGAACCCCAACTAATATCTGGGTCCCTAGGGCCCTGCAGAGATTTCTCCGTCGGTCTCTGGTGAGAGCATCATCCTCTCCCGAGGTGTCCTTCTGCTGCTCTGGGAACTCTGGGCTTCCTGAGCATGGGTGGCATCCACAGGCCTCCTGCCTGCTGGACCGCATGCCCTTGCTGGCGGGGCCCTGGCCCTTCCTGCTGCAGGTGCCGCACCATGGCCAGCCGTGGCCTGTGTAGGCCAGTAACGTGGAGAAGGAAGCGTAGTGTAGAGACCTTTCCTAAGCCACACCTCCTTGAGCTCCATTCTCTAGCCTTCGGATATACGTTTACCAAAACATACCTGGATGGTAATCTTAAAAATTCTGGTAGAGAATTGGATGTGCTTGAGGTCGAATAGTAGAACTATGGAGACTGCCTGGCTCTGCACATTAGGAAATGACTCAACCTCTCTCCACCCGAGAGACCTCACCTGTGAAATAAAAGATGCTGATAGTATTAGTCTCACAGGGCTGCAGCAAGGATTAACCCACATAAGGTGCTTAGAATAGTGCCTGGCACATGGTAAATGCTCAACAATGCTAGCTATTCTTGTTCTCATTATTCTCATTAGTCAAATAATTAGATGGATTCCTTTTCCTTTAGCCTTTTGGCATTCATTCAGAGCAGCTGAGTGTCTCTTAAATGCAAGCTCTTGGAAAATAATGCAAAATATTAGCAATGTTGAAAGTGGAGTAAGATGAGAACAGACATTTGAACAATGGATTTGGCAAAATGGAGGTCGTTTGTGACCTTCACAGAGCAGTTCTGGTGGACGGACGGAATGCAAGTCCAATTAGAGCAGGACCCGAGGAAGAATTTGCTGAGCCGGAGCTTGCTGAGTTCCAGGCAGCGTCAGAGAGTTCTCTAGCCAGTTGTCACCTGGGTTTGAAGTAGCACCGAGTGTCCCTGTGAGCGCTTGCACCCTGCCTCTCCATGGAGCCCAGACCTAGGCAATGTGACTGTACCAAGGTAGCATCACCGTGCTACCTTCCTATACTTTCTTCCCTTTTCCTCTCCTCTTCTGGTACCTGCTCTGCTTCTAGATGCCCATTCAGAAAACATCTCCCAGTAGAAGGTCTCCTTCCATTCAACTCAAATCAACCTATGCAGATAGGTGCCTGGAAATCAATTCACCACTTATGCCCAGACATGTACCACCTGTACCGAAATAAAAAAATTCCTATTAGTGTTGTTACCTTCTGGTTTTTTTGCTCAGAAGTCTCCCAGTTGGTGAAAAATAACCAGTGGTTATAGACAATGCTTGGGTGCCTGCGTAGGATTCACTCTCGCCTTCACAACTTTTCCCAGTAGCAGCTAGATCTTTGTCTAGGTTTTTATCCTGTATCAGTTAGGTTCCTGTCAAGAAAGGAGGTACCTGCCCCAGCCGGTGTGGCCCAGTGGTTGAGCATTGACCCATAAACCAGGAGGTCACGGTTCAATTCCTGGTCAGGGCACATGCCCGGGTTAGGGGCTTGATCCCCAGTGGTGGGTGTGCAGGAGGCAGCTGATCCATGATTCTCTCTCATCATTGACGTTTCTATCTCTCTCTCTCCCTCTCCCTTCCTCTCTCCAAAATCAGTAAAAACATATTTTTTTTTTAAAGAAAGGAGGTACATACTTGTGTTTCAAGCAGAGAGGAGTTTAATTTGGGGATTGGCTGCACAGCTGTTCGAAGCTTGACAGAGCAAAAGGGGACACTCAGGTAACCAGAGCTCAGGAGCGGCTGAAAGCAGCCACCACGCCTAAGACTGGGGGCAAAGGGAAGAAGTGAGGTCCCCAGGACTGAAGAGCTCATAGGACAGTCAACTGAGAGACTCAAGAGACACTAACAAGTAAGCTTCTGCTAGGACCCAAGTTCCTTGAGGGCAGAAAGTATTGGTTTCTGATGAATCCCACGTGCCTACGATATAGGAGGTCCTCTATTCATATCAAGTGAATGAATCAATGAAATAAAGGAGTGTTTTGTTAGGGAATTCCAGGGAAAAAGTTTCCTCCTTCTACTGAGAGAGGCGTCAGAAAAGACCTTGTCTCTCTTCTGGCTCCTGTGGCCCAACAATGGGAAGCCTGGAACTATTGGTGCCATTTTGCCACCAAATAAAAGACTTGGGTTGAAGTGGCCTGTTCCATAGAAGGCAGGGTGGAGGGATGGAGAGAACTTGGGTTCTTGCTTCATGACGTTTTTGAGTTGCTCAATCAAATAGACCCTGAACGCTATCTCTCCCTGGGCATCCCGGTGATAACCAGCTTCCTCGATTATTTAAAACAACATCCCAACCCATAGAGCGGCTCAGGTGCCACTTCTCTGATGGCTGCGTTGGTTTCCTTTCAGATCGAGGGTAAGGGATTAGTTGGGAATGAATCTAATCATGGTGTAACCGTGGCTGATCCCTTCTATAGGCAAACGTACTAGAGAATTAGTCCTAAAGCTTGACCGAGAACTGGGGCTGCTCTTCATGGGGTGATATCTGATTGGTTGGAGTTTCTGAACCCAATGGTTTCATAATAGAAATAAAACACCTGGCACAATGTTCATTAAACATTAATTTCCCTCCCCCTCCCCCCATCCATAGCCTTAGGTGCAGAGTAATCTCTGTAAGCTGAGAACCGGGGGCCAATTTCCAGGACAATTTACGCCATGAAGTTCATTCTCTTTTTAAACTTGGACTCCCGCCTCACCTCCATTAGGCTCATTTGCCACTAAGGACGCATTATTCCTGCATTTCTTAGTATATGCACGTAGGAGGCCACCATTAAAGGCGCAAGGACATTTTAGTTGGTACAAAGCTTGGGATTTATTTGTTTGATTTATTAAAAATACACCCTAGCCGGGGGTCTCGGGGAGTGCATACAAAATATTTCAATTAGATTCAAACCAGCAGTTACATTTCCTGTTACAAAAACGAAATACCCCCAAACCCACCCAATATGGAATGCAGCAAAAGCAGAAGGCCAGGCCCGCTGCCATCTCTTCAAGGTCAGTGAGCTGGCAGGCCGGGCCAGGAAGGGGAGGGAGCTGCCAAGCAGAACTGGCCTCGTGAGCTGAGTGTTCTGCGAACTTGTCATTTAAAGGGCACTGGCCATCCATTCCTCAAACAGGAAAACAAACAGATCTTTATTTCTGCACTATGCTTCGGAGCAGCCCAAATAGGGTACTTTTGGGTGAAAAATCACCTTAAATATAAAACCATACAACCTGGGCTAATTAAGAAGGGAGGGTGGTTAGTCATTCATATTTTAATATAAATCAATCGTTCGTTTTTTCCAATGGCTTAGTTGAGATCAATCTTCTGAGTGAATGGACATGTTATTGGTGGGAGAGAGAGGAGATTTCGGATTCCAGAATATTGTGGGGAAAGATAGGTGGGCCTGGGTGAGGGGTCTGGTGAATTTGGGTAGAACTGCTGTCCGTGAAGATGCTGGGCGCCAGGCGCCTGGGAGTCAGGGGGCCAGTGACAAGAGTAGGAGAACATTTAAAAAAATCTCTCCACTTCATTTATTTGCCAGTTCTGACCAATGCAGAACTGAAGGCCCTCCCAAAGAAATTCTCTTGGGTCTTTGCAGAGCTAGCTGGGAGACCCTGATATGAAACTATCGCATGTTTTTATTGCGATGGTATTTCAGAAGATGAGAACTCGTGTCTAGCGATCCTGAAAATGGAATAGAATAGGATTCAGGGGCAAAGGGAGATTGGCTGGCTTTGCAGTAGAGCAGTGGCTCTCAAACCCGAATCCTCTGGGAGACTTGCTCGAGGGGTTTTTGAGTTAGTAGGTCTGGGGGGACTGGAGGGTTTGCACTTCTAACCAGCTCTCACGGATGCGGGTCTGCTGGTCCAGCAATGACACTTTCTTTTTTTAATTTAATTTCTTTAATCTTTTTATTTTATTTATTTATTTTTTTATTGCTTAAAGTATTACAAAGGGTATTACATATGTGTCCTTTTTTTTCCCTCGCCCTCGACAATCCCCTGGCCTG
>JAWPEG010000014.1:88854772-88869041 GCA_035771395.1 Myotis vivesi | reverse complement strand
CCCCCCCCGCACCCCGGCGCCTCACGTCTGCCTCCCACAGTGAAAGCGCTCAGTGTGTCCGTGAGTCCTTCACGCCCACAATTCATTCAGGATTTCGGTTCTACCTGCTCTGCTTCTGAAAATCAAGGAGTAGCATTTACACATCATCTGTAATCAGTTGTTCAGTATTGCCTGAGACCGTTTCTTTAACACACACACTCACCACACACACCACACACACACACTCACACACCACACACACATACACTCACCACACCCACACACACACACCTCACACACACACCCACCATAAACACCACACACACTCACACACACACCACACACATACACACACATGCGCATACACATTGCTTTTAGGAAGGGCAATTAGGGCACCACAGTGTTGCTCTTAACATTTGGCCCAAGAACTCTGCTTTTCCCTACCGTCTGCGATGGCTTCTCTGGAGGAGCCCTCACCCGGGAAGGTGGCCGAGCACATGAGCTCCCGGCTCCAGCTTAGGGATCGCACAGCGATCCTTCTAGATGGAAAGGAAAGCGCACGGCAGGGAGAGGTGAAACAGCAATGCGGGGCTGTCACGGGCGTCTGCTGGCAGCTGTGCCCGTGCTGTCGACTGGGGCTCAGGCCCTGCTCCGGGCAAAGCTGCTGAGACTCCAGTATTTCATGCGTCTGAGACTCGGTGGCTCCAACTGCAAAGCTGTCCGAAGGAATCATCTTCTTAAGCCTTAACTGTCCCTCCAAAGCTCACGTCTCACTGAGAGGGGCACCCAGTGAGGTCTTCATGCAGGTGCATCCCATAGTCCCTCCGGGAAGTGCGGCTCAGGGCACCGCTGATGAAACGGAAACCCTGGCCCAGTGGCCTTCCTCCCAGACACCCCAGGACACACCGTGTGCTGCCAGGGAAGCGGTCCTCCTTCAGGATGGACTCATTTCCCAGGGGTTCATCCCTCACTGGGGCCAGGAGGCACACTAGGTGGCAGAAGCAGTAAGAGTTTTTTTTCTTTTAATAAAACTATTATCTAGTATCTCTACAGGCATTGCGTGGCTAAATGTACAGGCATTGCGTGGCTAAATGTACAGGCATTGCATGGCTAAATGTACAGGCATTACATGGCTAAATGTACAGGCATCGCGTGGCTAAATGTACAGGCATTGCGTGGCTAAATGTACAGGCATTGCATGGCTAAATGTACAGGCATTACATGGCTAAATGTACAGGCATCGCGTGGCTAAATGTACAAGCATTGCATGGCTAAATGTACAGGCATTACATGGCTAAATGTACAGGCATCGCGTGGCTAAATGTACAGGCATTGTGTGGTTAAATGTACAGGCATTGTGTGGTTAAATAGAATTCTGCCAAAAGTCATCGCCTTGTCCTTGCCCCGAGGAGCAGAGAAGGCAGGTCACATTGCCAGTACCCTCCCAGCTGTGGCTCTTCTTGTTTATGGTGGGATACTAGTTAAAAGGATAGGTATGGCTATTTGCTGAAAATGATCTTGACTTTTTTTCCCTCCTGGATGTCCAGTGAGTCACAATTGTTGACCTCCTTGCTTTTGTGAGAGGCATATAAAATGCATGATCTGGTTCCTGCAGAATGTAGAAAGCATGCTAACTCTGTGCATTACTCATGAGCCGCAGGGCTGATCCGCAACACCAGGGAGGGCATCCTTCTTGCTTTGGGGGCTGTTCCTTAAAGAGTCATTATCTTGCTAGTAATGACCACCAGGACTCGATTGGGCGTGCTTATTGCGAAAGGACGACGGAATCTGCGTGCCCTTGAGAACAGTAAGTCCTGTGAGGGTCACCCAAAGGTGCTGGGACGAAGAGCTGGGCCACGTTGCTTACCTGTGGCTAATGAGGGAGCTGTTCCCTCCTAAGCACAAAGAAGACGCGTTCTCTCCCGCTCCTTACAGGCTCAGAAAGTCCTAAGCCAACTTCTCTCACACTTGGCAAAGCACCTGCCCTTGAGGAGGGCAGAAATGAGTCCAGCTCTGCAATGTTCACTCAAGTTATTCTCTGTCCAAATTTACACGGGCAGCTCACGTGCAGTGAAAAAAGAATGTGTATTTTAAAAAACAATTGTGTGCAGAATGACAAATATGCCACTTAGATAAAAATTACCAATCACATTGTTCAAATCTTGAATGCATTTTTATTATTTTTTGTCTGCTTGCTTTGTTAGCTAGCGAAAGGGGTCCATGTATTGAGCAGCCATAATAAGTCCGCACAAATGTGGTGTCTTAAAGCAACAGAAAGTTATTCTCTCACCGTCTGGAGGCCAGAGTCTGAAATGAAGGTGATGGCGGGGCCACACATCCCCAGAGGCTCTGGGGGGCCCTTCCTCACCTCCTCCGCTTCCCGGGGCTGCAGACTGGGCTTGGCCTGCGGGGCGCCTCGCAATGCTCGCGGTCTTGGTCTCACGCGGCCTTCTCCGCATCTGGCTCCTCTTTCGTCTCCTGTGAGAACGCTGTCCTTGGACACAGGGCCCACCAGGACCCGGGTGCTCTCGTCTCGAGATCTTTAACGACAAACGTCTGCTAAGATCCTTCTTCCAAATAAGGCCACACTTACATCCTGGGCAGGATGAGGGCAGACCTTTGGGGGTGCCCATTCAACAGGCTGCATTGGGCTAATACTTCCGCCACGCCTGTCCACCTGCAGCTCCTCGCAAGGCCGCTTTTTATTTCATGTAGTGTTTTGGGTGATGTTAGTAGGTACTGGCGGTTCAGGATTCCCCCACTGATGATTTCTCTCATCATTATGTAATTGCCTCCTGATGCTTCCCCCCATTTTTTTTAAAGATCTAGTTGCCTGATATGAATATAGTTTTTCTAACTCTCTTGGGTGGGTATATGATATTCTATCATTTTGTCTAAACATTTTGTGTTGTACTGTCTTCTAGAAATGTCTTTTTGAAAACAACTCTTATGGTTGCACTAAAATCTTTAAAAAGCTCATTCAGAAGTAGGGGATATAGTGCAATCCGCCTTCATACACCCATAACCAGCTTTATCATTTATTAATATTTTATTGCATTTGCTTCCCCAAACTCTTTAAAAACGTTTCTTCTTTCTTTGTTTTCTTTGCAGAAGAATTTTAAAGTCCTTTCCAGGTATCATGTCCTGTTACCTCTGTACTTTGCATGCATTTCTAAATACTGTGAACATATTCTTTTTTATAGAGCAAAATACCGTTATCATATCCAACACATTAATGTAACGCCCAGGATGTAACTCAGTGCCTCCAATTTCCCGCTCTTCCTTGCGCTTGGCCATTTGCGTCTGGACCGGACCGAGGTCAGTGTAAGGTGGTTGTGTCTGATGTTTCTTTAAGACAGGACCGCCCCCTTTCTTTTATGCTGTTGACTTGGTGCAAGAACAGGTGAGTTTCCTGCAGAACTCCCCAGACTTTGCGTTCTTTAAGTCTGTGTTTCCTTTGCGGTGTCATTTACTTTGTTCCACAACCCCCTGTATTTCCTCAGAACAGAAATCACTCTGAGAGTTTCTGTCTTTAACTGGCGAGTGTGTTCTGTTCACATTGATTGGGATTGCTCGTGTCCAAAACCGATTTCTACTGTCTCATTCTGTGCTTTCTGCTTTTTCTTTACTTCTTTTTGCCACCTTTCCTTCTTTTCTTTTCTCCCTTTATCTTTTTTTTAAATATATTTTATTGATTTTTTACAGAGAGGAAGGGAGAGAGATAGAGAGTTAAAAACATCGATGAGAGAGAAACATCGATCAGCCGCCTCCTGCACATCTCCTATTGGGGATGTGCCCACAACCCAGGTACATGCCCTCGACCGGAATCGAACCTGGGACCTTTCAGTCCGCAGGCCGACGCTCTATCCACTGAGCCAAACCGGTTTTGGCATTCTCCCTTTANTTCCCTTCCCTTCCCTTCCCTTCCCTTCCCTTCCCTTCCCTTCCCTTCCCTTCCCTTCCCTTCCCTTCCCTTCCCTTTCTTTCCTTTTCCTTCCTTCCTTCCTTCCTTCCTTCCTTCCTTCCTTCCTTCCTTCCTTCCTTCCTTCCTTCCTTCCTTCCTTTTTTTCTGTCAGTATGTGACTCTGGACATCCAAATCGAAATATCATTTGCTCTATGATAATCACATGATCAACATAGTTTATATGCCTGTCGATGAAAACTGCCAGATAGTATAAACAGTTTTCTGTGTAGCCACAATTCGAAGTCCCATTTAAAGGCGCAGAGGAGGAGGTCAGATAGAGAGCATGACCCTTCAGGTCCCATGGAAAGTGGGGGCTCAGGCCCGGCTGGGCGGCGGGCGACCTTGGATGAGAACCGGGGAAGCTGTGTCACACTCAGCACAGGAGTCCCCTCCTCTGTGATACGGACTCGAGGACACCCCCCTGGGCAGGTTCTGTTGGGAATAAATGAGATCAACTATGTCAAAGGTTCGGCTCGTCCCCGGCACGGGGCAGACTCAGTAGGGGTGACAGTGCCAGCCTGGGGCGGTGCCTGCAGTCCTGCCACGTGACCTGGAGAAGCTGTTCAGCTTCCTCACCCCCTTTCACGTTCCTTAGTTTTGTGTTTCCCAGGGTCGCTAAGCTGGGCGGGTGGTGAGTACATGCTGTTCTTTGCTGGTACTTACTTTGCACGTGTCTCCTCCCACGCATCCCGTTGTGTCTTGGGGGCAGGGGTCGTGTTTCACATCCCTTAGTTATCATTAACGGCCACTGGGACCTGCTTGGTGGTTTGTATACTGTTGGTGCTCACTCAGTGCTGCCTGATGATAACGGATCCAATGGCAGCTGTGGTGCCAGGAAGCGAAGGCAGATCCGCGATTCAGCCGTGACGGGACGGGCACGGCAGCCCGGGAGTGGCGGGAAGAGAAGTCTTTCTCTCTGTCTAGGGACTCGCCTCTCCTTCTGACAGTCAGGTGCCCTTGGCCCTCACTGCATGAAGGCAGACAGGTTAGCGGGTGTAAATACATCATCGCCATGGCAACCCCTCCCCGCACGCTCTGTGTACAGAACCCCCTGGGCAGAGGCCTTCCCACTAACTCCTGCTGAGATCTCTGTGAGCACTGAACGTCCTCACTGTGGTAAGAACACGCACCGTGCTCGCAGTGCAGCCATCGGTGAGTGTGCGGGTCTGGGGCACTGAGCACACCTACTGTGTGCAGCCATCCCCACCGTCACCTCAGAACGTTTTCATCGGAACCTGATTTCAATGAAACTCTGTCTCCATTAAATGCCAACTCTCCACTCCGCCTCCCCTCCCCTGGCAGCCACCAGTCAACTCTCCCTCCGTAAGCTGGCGCTCTAGAGCAGTGATGGCGAACCTTTGGAGCTCGGCGTGCCAGCATTTTGAAAAACCCTAACTTAACTCTGGTGCCGTGTCACATATAGACATTTTTTGATATTTGCAACCGTAGTAAAACAAAGACTTATATTTTTGATATTTATTTTATATATTTAAATGCCATTTAACAAAGAAAAATCAACCAAAAAAATGAGTTCGCGTGTCACCTCTGACACGCGTGTCATAGGTTCGCCATCACTGCTCTAGATGCCTCATATAATGGGGACGATGCAGCATTTGTCTTTTGGCGACTGACATTTTCCTCGCACGCTGTCCGCAAGGCTCACCCCTGCTGTGGCTTTGTCCGAACTCCTTCCTCTTTGGGACAGAGTGGCAGCCCTGGTCTGGATGCACTGCATTGTGTGTGTCCAGTCACCTGGTGATGGCCCTCTAGGTGTGTCCGCATCTTGGCCATTGTGAGGGATGCTGTTATAAACATGGGTGCACGCTTCGCTCTCACACTAGTGTAGTCTATGATTATGCACTTGCTACTGTAAAGATATATTTTTTAAAAGAGCTATTGATTTCAGACAGGAAGGGAGAGGGAGAGAGAAACATCAATGATGAGAGAGAATCATGGATCAGCTGCCTCTTGCATGCACCAGTATGGGGATGGAGCCAGCAACCTGGGCCTGTGCCCTGACTGGGAATTGAATCTGACCTTGTGGCTCATAGATCAATGCTCAACCCGTGAGGCACGCAGGCCGGGCTCGGGTTAGTTCTTTTCATGGGAGGATGAAGGCTGCCGCCATCCCTGGGTGATAGATCTTGGTTTCCTGTTGTTCTACCTGCATCACTATATGAAGTATTTCTTCTTTAAAGGAAATTCAATTTAAATTTTATGCCTATGGGGACCTGTGTGCATGACACACACCTCTGTGTAAGTCCCCTGTATTCAGGGAAATATTTGAAAAGAGTCCTTACAGCTTAAAATGAAAGCTTGAGAATCACCTGCTTGAGTAGATTCACCCAAAAAAGAAAAATGTGAAAAATGAGACAGACTTCAAATAAGCCACCAGCTACTCATTTCAGACAACTGCCCTCCCCACCCCCCACCCCAACCCTGCCAGGCCACACTGGGGACCGAGCCGGCAACCCGGTCATGTGCCCTTGGCTGGAATCGAACCATGACCTCCTGGTTCATAGGTCGATGCTCAACCACTGAGCCACACCAGCCCAGCTCGGGGGGGAGGGTCATCTTTTTTGATTACATATATTTGCTTCCGACCTTCAGTGGGCTCTAGTGCCACAGCCAAACAAAGACAAGGAAGTAAAACAAACAAGGGGATGCCAAACAAAACAAAAGAAAGGTTTCATCGTGTAGGTATGACCAGTTGGATGGTAATGCTGTTCTCAGCTGACATGGTGATGCCGTGCTAGAAGCCAGCTGTGTTCTCCATAACCTCCCCAGTCCTCTGTCCCGTTACAACACACCTAGCCAGTGTCAGGCAGCTCCTGTCCCTCCCACCCCCATTCCCACCATGGTCACCTCAGGGACAGGCAGTGTGAGCACAGGACCCGTGGGGGCCTGAGTCCTCAGACAACCTGTCTGTGGGGACAGGGTCGTGTTGGATGTGGGGCCCTGGTGGATGAATGCCTGGCACCGTGGAAACCCTCGACTTGTAGTGATCAGAAGAATAAATGAGTGAGGTAGGAGCGTCTCTGTGACCAGACATACACATTAACAATCAATACCTACTATTGATTTCCCTTTACAGATGGAAAGACTGCGTTATTGAGAGATGAATCGATTCACGTGGACCAGCCAGCTGGTAGTTAGCGTCAGGAACAGGACCAGACTTGGTGTGTCCAGGCTCAGAACCGAAAGCGCCTCTGCTGGATTTATGCACTTGCTGACCCATCTCTCCGCATGGCCACTTTGATAAATCAGCTCCATTAGAAGCAGGCGCTATCGTGGCCTCCCCGAGACACGGCCTCCCGAGGTTGCACACCGTGAGGTTTCCCACAGTGAGGTTGCTGGTTTATGGCTCCCTGTCTGTGTGGGTCTGTGTTTGTAAACCCCCACAAACAAGCAGACAGGAGCAGCAACCATGTGACTGGCGCTGGAGACATGGCTATTTTGAGAAGACCTCAAGTATGGAGTCAGGTCCATCTCCCTGGAGGTCATGGTCAGCCTGGCTTAGAAATAAGCAGTGGAACTAGGGATTTGTTTTGCTATATAGTCATCAGAAATCACACACACACACACACACACACACACACACACACACACACAGCAGGGGGAGTTTCTGGGAATCTTGATCTGGAAAACAGTAATTATAACAATATTCCTGCCTTTACGACACCTGGAAGTAACCGTCATGTTCTGGGAACCTTGACTTGCATTAGATATTTTCTTAAACCATTTCTTTCCCATTTAGTATTCATATGGCTTTTGTTTTCCTGTAATACTTTTCTTTTTGATTATATATTTAATACATGTAAAATTTGCAAGAATTTGGGGAAGACATGTATAGATATAAAGATAAAATAAAAACCACCATGAATAATTCACTATCTAGAAGTAACTATTGTCAACATTCTGGGGTATACTCTTCTATTCTTTCATTCTATATAATAAAAGGCTAATATGCAAATTGACCAAACAGCAGAACTACTGGTCACTATGATGCGCACTGGCCACCAGGGAGCAGATGCTCAACACAGGAGCTGCCCCCTGGTGGTCAGTGCGCTCCCACAGGGGGAGTGCCATTCAGTCAGAAGCTGGGCTCATGGCTGGGGAGTGCAGCAGCAGTGGCAGGAGCCTCTCCTGCCTCTGTAGCAGTGCTAAGGATGTCCGACTGATGGCTTAGGCCCATGGGAAGTGGGCCTAAGCTGGCAGTTGGACATCCCCCAAGGGCTCCCAGACTGCGAGAGGGTACAGGCTGGGCTGAGGGACCCCTCGAGTGCACAAATTTTGTGTACCAGGCCTCTAGTAAATATATGTATGTGTATGCACATATTCAAAGTTGGGATCTACTATACATTTATTGTACAATTTGCCTTTTTTCACTTAAAGACGTATTGTGAGAATTTCTCCATGCAATTGAGTATCCTTCTAAAATACAGTTTTTTGAGGTGGCATAGTTTTCTACTATATAGATGTACCATATCTACTTGACCATTAACCATTTCCTTATGGTAGAGTTTTAACAGAATTCTGACTTCTATAGTTTGTATGCATGGTGAGTAATATAGCATCTATTTTTATATTTGTAGGCTTTCTTTTAGAAATGCATTTATTTGGAAAAATAAAGTATTTGATCTTAATTTTGAATCACTCTTTCACCTTGAGACCTTGGAATTAGAGAAAAAAATGAGAAAAAGAAGCAGGATAAAGAATGAAAACTATAAAAAAACTTTTTCTCCCTCTTCTCCCCTCTCCCTTTTTCCATCTCTCCCTCCCCCCTTCTTCCCTCTATCCCTCCCCTCTCCCCTCCCTTCCTCTCTCCCTTGTTTTAATGAATGCCTACTGTGTGCTATTACAACAGGGAAGCCCCTGCTTTAGTAGACATGCCACAGACAGGGGGATGCCATGTGCGTATGGGGTTATGGCAGGAGAATGGAGAGACTAGCCAACTGAGATTGTTAGCCCCATAGGATGGGTAGAATCAGCAATCACTGATCTGGGGGTTGGTTGGGGGCTAGTTTGAGGAGTGCCGCTGAAAGCGGTCTGTGTGAGCATGTGTGTGAATGTATGTGTGTGTGAGCATGCGTGCATACATTTTCATGGGTGGCCAAGGGCGTGTGGGAGAGAAGGAGGGTTGGATGAATTGAGGATCCTTCACTTAGGAACTTGGGAGAGTCTCAGTGCTTTAATTCTCAGTTCATCCCTAAAAATGATATCATACAATTCCTACTTTTCAGAATCCAAAGTTTCTTTCATGTCACATGACATTCATTCTCGCACCCAGATGCTGCATAATCTCGCTCCCTTTTATCTCATGTATCCAGGGGTATCCACCGAGTTGTAAAATCCTAATCCCACACAAATAAATGAAAGAAAAGAGGATTGCCCCCTGCTGTCTTCCAGTCTTTGCTTCTGTTTCTGGGACCAGGTTCCTGTCTCCGGAGCACGCTCCCTCTGACACGGATTCGGCCGATGCCTAGGCGCGACTACAGCCTGTCTTGTCATTGTTGTATTTGCACCAACAGAAAGTCATGGGGCAGATGGGCTCAGGGCACTGCCTGACCAGGCAGCCGGCACACCTGGGGGCAGGGGGTGGGGGGAAGGTGTCAGTCTCCTGCTGGAATGCGGGCCCTCTGCAGTGTTGTCTCCCTCACCCCCACCCCCATTCCAGACCCTACCAGAACCAGATAAGCTCACTCCACCAAATTCCTCATTACCATGGGAACTGCTCTCCTGTTGACGTTTGACTCCTGAGATCCTCTCCAGGGACAATTAGATTGCGGGCAGCTGGTTATCTTGCGTTGGGTGACATGCTTTAGTTAGACTTGGGGACAGAAACGTTTCTGAGGCCACATCCTGTTGACCAGCAGAATGTTATCTCTGATTTAGTTGCTCAAAACAAACATTCCACTTAAAAAAGAGCTTGACAACTAAACAAACACAGCTAGTCTATGCGGGGAGATAACTGTGTCTCTAGCAAATTCCCCATAAACCAGCAAAGCAAATGTTTTGGGACAGAGTGGTGGGCTGTTCCCCTGAAGGACAGGAGGCAGCCGCGGGGCTCTGACCCAGGAGCAGATCCAGACAAAGTAGGACACCCTGGAGGGGTTTGTCATCCATCAAGGCCAGGCTACATCCCCGGCGAAGCGCAATCAGAGCAGCCGGCCCCCACGGAACTGGGAGGCCCTAGAGCGGACAGAGCCAGCCTGCAGGGCTGGCCTCAGGAGACGGTGAGGACGCCCCACCCTCTACCGCCTTCCGGGCCCCAGACCCAGGTGCTCCCTCCAATTTCATGCCTCTGTGCACCGGTCACCCCGCTTTCCATGCGTCCTTGGAGGCCACCCTTGAGGAGGTCCCTACCCTGCCAACACGCCTGCATGTGCAGAGGAGACACGTGCGGCTGGAGACAAGGAAGCTTCCAGGAGATGCTGGGCCCCGAGTGCCCGCAGAGATCCAGCCGTGGGGCGGGGAGGGCCTGCGTGTGAGCACCGGCCTCGCCAGCTGCCCGGGAACAGAGCCTGTGTCCTGGCGGGAGTGGCGGCTGCAGCCCGGGCGAGGAGCTGGGGGCAGGTTCTCCCCGGATGGGGGGCAGCCAGGGGCAGATGAAGCACAGATGAGGGGGCAGATGAGGCGCTTCCCTCGCTGTGTTGAGCTGCCTCTTACTCTATCATCCTGCCCCTCTGACACCCTCACTGTCAACGCCCAGAAGACTATGTGGAGCGGGGCTGCCCTGGACAGGCTGACGCTAAGGAAGCGGTTTCCTTGGCAACTGTAGCCGCAGACAGGCTGGCGTCCCGGCCTCATCTTCCTTTTCCTCCTGCGGGTCCGGGAAGGAGGCCAGACGCGCCCTGTGAAGCTCACGGTGGGTCTCGCTGTGGTACCTCCTGTCAGGGCTGTGCAGGCGGGTCCCTGTGCACGCCATCGAGTAGATTTTAATGAGAAATGAACCACATTTTGCCGTTAGTTCTCAGAGTCACAGAGCAGCCCATCTACCTGCGAGGAGCTGGGAGAGGAAGGGCCGGGACCCAGGAAGGCACCCACACACCTGTTGGCAGGTTGCTGCCCTTGCCGAGAGCCGCTCTGTGTCCCGGAAACATCAGGATGTTGCTGACAACGGCCAATAGCACCTCGGTTTTCTCCTTCTTAAAATTCAGATGAGCCCTCCACTCATCCGCTTCCTCCCCTAAAATTAGACGCAAGATCTAAAGTGGAAGTTTGTGGCTAATTTCAGTTTCCACGTTCAACAATATTTATGGCCTCTGGTTCCCCAGGAACTGCAGGGGGCGAGCAGATGTTGGAAGACGGTCTGTGCCCTCCAGGAGCCTCACATTCAGCGGTGGGATCAGACAAATACGGCGCAATTACCGGGCAGGAAAGAATGATGAATGGGCGACGCAGTGGTTATCGACCTGGCTGCACGGGGAGGCACCAGGGAGCTATAAGAACGCCGGCCGGCGCCTCCCCGGAGGCTCTGATTGAATTGGTCTGGGTGCGGGACACGGGGCTGGGGTTTCAGAAGAGCTTGCCAGGTGAGTCCCATGCAGTCAAGGTTAAGAAGCACCGGCAAGCAGCGTCCAGGGTCCATGTCCCAGGGGCCCGGGTTCCCTTGGGATGAGAAAGGCTCGCTGTGGGGCCGCGTCTGAGAACAGAAGTGGGTGTGATGCTGGCAGAGAAACTGGGGGGATAGATGCTCGGGGGGAGGAGGAAAGCCAAGGAGGAGAAACTGGTGGGTTTTGGGAAAACGCGAGCGGACCAGCTCCATGCAGGCTGGAGTAGGCTGAGCCCCAGAGGCAGATGGGGAGATGCTGAGGGGGAGCATGGGTTAAAGGACACTGTGCGGGGGGAGCCTGGTGTAAGCTTGGCCTTTCTGTTCTGGGTGCTGATTTTGGGGATTGAGTCTCCTTCGGGAGGAATCAGACGGAAGACAAGAGCAGAGCTTATTTTGGGAGAAGGGGATGAGTTCCGTCTCTGACGGAATGGCCATATTGCAGTCAGGAGGAGCCTGCAGATGACTCGGCGCAGCTCCTCTGTGTGGCCGTGGAGGAGGCCCCATGGCACTGACCTGCGAGGTGACACGACGCTCGGTGGGCTGCTGTGATTGAAGCCCATGGGCCCAGTGGCGATGCCCAGCAGCGGAGGGCAGAGGTCGGGATGGCGCTCCAGCTCTGAGAATAATTACCAGGGAGGTAATTAGGACTGGAGGGCCCGGGAGGAACAGGAGAGAGAAGGGAGAGGGACATTTAGAGGAAAGAGAATAGGAAACTGACAAGAGAGGCCTAGACTTAGCACCAGGGAGATGGGAGGGTCAGAATTCAGTGGCTCCAAAGCCAGCAAACAGACGTTCACAGAGGAGGGTCAGCACGCGAAATGCTGCAGAGAGGAGCCAGCGCCAGGGCCCAGATGGGACCCTCAGGGTGTGCCGGGCTGGGTGCTGGCTGAGGGCTGCTGGGTGCTGATGGAGGGCTGGGTGCTGGCTGAGGGCTGCTGGGTGCTGATGGAGGGCTGGGTGCTGATGGAGGGCTGGGTGCTGGCTGAGGGCTGCTGGGTGCTGATGGAGGGCTGGGTGCTGATGGAGGGCTGGGTGCTGGCTGAGGGCTGGGTGCTGATGGAGGGTTAGGTGCTGACTGAGTGGTGGACGGTCATTGATGAAGGGCCCCTGAGGAAGTTACTGAGAGTTCTTGTTCTCACAGTCATTTCTCATGATCAGAACACAAACTGGTTGCAGCGGAAAATGCACTGACTAATTTGCTTTCTGGGGAGAAAAAAAAGCCTCCAATTCTACAATTTTGAGTAAGACAAGTGGGAAAAAAAGACATTCCATAATGTGACCTAGAAAAATACAACGAGTAGCTACAAAATAAGACCACAATGAGTTATCTCTCATGTTTACACCTAAGTCATTTAGAAGTAAGTGAGCCTGGATAGCGGGTGGGGACGTGTACAGAACGTGTGTATCATATTGGACACGCCCCTCAGGAGAGGGGATCGGTGAGGGTGCAGGTGGGAGGAAGGGGAAGGACTGGGGTGTTCCCTTTGGGGGCGCAGGCAGCACACTTCGGGCTGTTCCGTGGCTCTGCTCGGCAGTGACAATCCCTCGAGGCGTCATGCCTCCGCAGACCCCTCGGCGGCCCAGAGAGAGAGAGTTAGTGAACAGGACAGACGCTGCCAACCAAAGGAGAAAAGCTTGTTTATTATTCACGCCTCCGGGGTCCCTGTGCTGTGCAGAACGAACGTGCTCTCTGGAATCGTGGCCGCACACCTCCGGGGCCGAGGTGGCTGTGCGGATGCAAGCACACAGCACCTTCCCCAGGGACAGGAGGGCGGTGTGATGGAGCCACCCCCTTTCCAGCCCCTAGAGGGTGCCCGGAACCACCTCCCTCCAGTGTCGGCGTTACCTCCCAGTACCCCTGACCGGGCTGCCTTGTCTTGCATGCTTCTGGTGGTGGGGAGCTCACCACCTGCTAAGGCAGCCCATTCTGTTCTTAAGTGACTTTATTTATTTATTTTTAATTTTTTTATTAAGTTATTACATATGTGTCCTTATCCCCGCGTTACCCTCTATCTTCCCACTCATGCCCTCACCCTCCTGGTGTCCGTGTCCATTGGTTAGGCCTATATGCTTGCATATAAGTCCATTGGTTGATCTCTCCCCCCTTTCTCCCACCCGCCCCTACCTTCCCTCCGAAGCCTGACAGTCCGGTTGATGCCTCTCCGTCTCTGGATCTGTCCTTGTTCATCAATTTATGTTGTTCATTATATTCCACAAATGAGTGAGATCATGTGGTATTTACCCTTCTCTGACTGGCTTATTTCACTTAGCACAATCCTCTCCGGTTCCACCCATGCTGTTTCTTCAGTGCCTTTAGAACCTTAGGACGTTTTCCCATGTGTTGAGTCCTTCCTTTCTGTAGCCCCTGGCTTGCCCCTGGTCAGAGGTCTTACCTCTTTCAGAGTTCATCGTTCCGCTCAAAGTCTTTATTAACTATTGACCTGTGTTCTACTACCGGAGCCATCATTTTCATTTGCTTTATGAAATATATTAAAAAACGGAAGAAAATCACAACTATGCTCAAATGCAAGTTCTTTGGTGTAATATCAGGTCCCTTTGGGGCCCTCTATCCCTTTAAGAGAGTCCTGGACGGCAACACCACGTTGCTAACATGGTTTGCTCATTAATCTTAGCAGAGGGTCGGCTCCTGTGAGCACTTTCCCTCAATCGAAAGAGCCATTAGGCGCCCTTGACAAATGTGTTTGTGCAGTGCTGGTGTGAAGGCAAAGGCATCCATCGCTGGGCGGTGGGGGGGGGGGGCGGGGGGGGG
>JAWPEG010000014.1:88841060-88853192 GCA_035771395.1 Myotis vivesi | reverse complement strand
CACACTCACACACACTCACACTCAAACACACACATACACACACTCACACACACACACGCACTTGCTCTCACACTCACACACACACACTCACTCAAACACACACACTCACACACACACACTCACTCAAACACACACACTCACACACTAACACTCACACACACACTCATACACACACTCACACACACACTCACTCACACACACACTCACACACACACACTCACACATGCACACACTCTCTCTCACACACACCTAATGTTAAAAAAATCATCTACTTTCCACACCCGCCAAGGAGTGGAGCTGCAGCACCACAGACCTGGGTGGCCTTCCTGTCCCCCTGGCCTTCCTGTCCCCCCGGCCTTCCTGTCCCCCCGGCATGCGTTTATCTGTGACACAGGCAGACCGCCCTGTAGCCTTTTCCTGACTTAGTGTTGGGTTCAGCCCCTGTCCTTCTGGTAATTCTACTCTGATGATAAATGTGGCATCAGACCTGAGTGAGGACAGAGGCTCAAAGACGTACCTTGATGAGGTGTGAGCACAAGGTGGAGAGAAGTTAGTGGCCAGGGAAGACGATGAGGCGGGAAATGGGCTTCCTGGGGTGAGGCTGTTCATCTAGCAGGTTGGGTGATAGAGCTGCGCGGGCGGCCCTTCCAGCAGCACAGACGTCGGTGGCGGAAGTGAGGCGCCGGGAACAGACCCCGGAGCTCCCCGACTTGCAGGGAAGCCGTCCGTGGGCCCAGCCTGCTGGGCTCTATGTCCATGCAGCGTGTTGATGCACTCGCACACCGTTCCAAGCTGTCCCACGCTGCGTGGATGCTTGATGTGGATGTTAACATCAGAAGCCACTCCGGCTCTGTGGGAGCTGTAACTGTCACAGCAGCTGCTGTGGTCCCTGTGCAAAGCTCTTCACGCTCTTACTCTTTCACTTCGGTTAGAGGGAGGAGGGAGGAGCGAGACTGACTCTTAACAAGTACAACCACACCCTTCAACCAGAAGCCACTGGTGTCACCTCAGGTGGCAGACTGCAGCCGGCAGTCAGGGAGGGCAGCAGGCTGCTCAGGGGAGGCAGAAATGCCCGCCCGGCTGTTCCCTGGTTCCCCGGTTCCCTGGTTCCCTGACTCTCTTCCAGCCTCGTAAGACCATAAGGCGGCAGAAGACAGCTGCGTGGACACAGAGGCGCTTTCAGGACGCGGCCGCTCTTGGTTTTAGCATTTGGCCTTTGGCTGCGTGGACTGCTCCTTCACATTCTCCTCACCCCTGTGGGATCCATCTGCCCCCCGTGGGGTCCGGCTGACCCCTGTGGAGTCTGGCTGCCCCCCGTGGGATCCATCTGCCTGCGTGGGTTCCATCTGCCCCCTGTGGGGTCCGGCTGCCCCCCGTGGGACCCATCTGCCTGCCGTGGGGTCCATCTACCCCCTGTGGGGTCCGGCTGCCCCCCGTGGGACCCATCTGCCTGCCGTGGGGTCTGGCTGCCCCCCGTGGGGTCTGGCTGCCCCTGTGGGGTCCATCTGCCCCCTGTGGAGTCCGGCTGTGCCCCGTGGGACCCATCTGCCATCCGTAGGGTCCGGCTCCCCCTGCGGCTTTAGCCTGTCCTCTCAGCGGCAGGATTTCTCAGGGCAGCTACGCGGTGGGTGTCAACCTGCGCTCTATGGGGACCGAAGTCTCTAGTTTCTGGTTTTTGCTAAACTTGCAGGGAGCCGACGGGAGTAACCCAGGGAGATGCTGCGCTTTGTAACAGCTGCTGTCCCAGAATCCCGCCCTGCTTCCCACATCGGGCAAAGCAGGAAACATGAAACCTGCTCATGAGGAGGACCCTCTGCATCTGCCAACACCACGCTGTCCCTTCAGTCCTGGCCCGTAAGGCGGAGCCTCTCTTCCCAGGCCACCTGGCGGGGGAGGGGGAGTCCAAAGTGCCCTGAACAGTGAGGAGGACCCGGGTGTGACCGGCAGCAGCTCAGGGCCCAGGGCCCTCATTGCCCGCCTCTCCCCGGCCGCCGGCCACACTGCTCTTCCCCTTGGAGGCCATGACGGTCCCTCTACCTGCACCCCCCCCCCCCCAGCTTCTCACGACAGGAGGGGACTTCTCAGCTGCCCCCGCAGACCCTGCCGCCCAGCGCTGCTGTGGCTCTGTGCCTGCTGTCCCTGGGCCCCGAGGCCCGCCTGGGCTCTCAGTCGGGGCCCCTGGAACACGTTCTCCGGAGTCGGATGGAGCAGACTTGAGTGGCAGCACCAACGATCAAGCCCCAACGTGTGTCTGCCCCAGCGGGCAAACACTCTCCAGAGGAAAGCCGGCCCTGGGGGCATGACCTCGTCTTCCTCTGAGCTCTCCTCCGGCCTTTCCACCTCCTCAGTGTGGTCTGGGGAGTTGCTCAGCCTCCTCCGGACTCAGGTTCCTCATGTGTAACAGGAGGTTAGTCACAGGACCAACCTCCTAGACTTGCTGTGAAGAGTGGATGGTTCCGCGCGTATGATGGGCTTCGCATAGTCCCTGCAGTGTAGAAAGCACACACCGTGTCAGCTTCTGTTATTATTACTTTTTTAAAATTGTGAACTTTTTAAAATTTATTTTTATTTATTTCAGAGAGGAAAGGAGAGGGAGGGAGAGAGAGAAACATCCATGATGAGAGAGAATCATGGATCGCCTGCCTCCTGCATGCCCCGCACTGGGGATCGAGCCGGCAACCTGGGCATGTGCCCTGACCGGGAATCGAACCGTGACCTCCTGGTTCATAGGTGGATGCTCAGCCACTGAGCCACGCCGGCAGAATGAAAGGTTAACCTTTATGTTCCAGGACTGACCACTGGTTCCTCTTTTCCCAAAGGGCCCACTGGGGATCGCGCTCAGAACGCGGATGCCTGGCCGCAGTGAGCCAGGATCTGAGAGGGACGGGGCAGCTTAAGTTGCTGTCTCCATCCTCCCACTTCACTCATGGAAATTCCTTTAAATAAACGAGTCAAAATCGACTGATAGGACAATTGCTGTTGTCCTGGAGCCAAGACTGGGAATAAAAGCAATGCCCTCCGTTTGCTTTGCGTTTGTGGGTCTGGTCAGACGTTCTGGTATTTATGTTTCAGCCACCACGCTTCCTTTCCCCTAAGAGTCCCCTGACTTTCCCTTGGAAACAGCTGTCCCTCATTCCCAGGGGTGGGGTTCAACTTACCCCTGGTTCCCAGGCAGCCCCTGATTGGCCTGTTGCTATTAGATCACCCCCATCTCCTCTTGTTGTAATGGGCCCAGTGAAGGACCTTTAAACCAAGCAAGACCAAAGAGACGGGAGGAGACATTTGCTGGGGTTTCTGGGAAAGGAAAATGCAACACTTCTCCTTAAATGCTGTGGGAGGAGAACTGTCTTCCTCTGGGCGGGAAGAGATGAGGATGCGAGATCTGGCGTTTGGCACCTGCAGGAGGAAGTCAGTACAGGGGAGAAATGGCGAGAACTTGGCCTTGGCAGTCTCTTTCCAGCCGTTAGATCCAAGTTCGCCAGAGCTTCATCCGGCCTTTTCAGCTACAACTTAACACAGTTCCTTTAAGAAATCAATCAGAGTTGAGTGTTTGGTCACTTGCACCCTAAAATGTCTGTTCCTATCGAAACTCTGCATTTTAGTAAAAACATTCCGACGGCAGGGAAAGAACACGTCATGGTTTCATAAGATCAAATCTGAAAACTATGATTTTGATCTCATCCCTATTTAGATGCCTAAAATAGCTAAACATTTTCAAAGCTTTGTGTAGTTACATATGGCCTTCCGCCCCTTGATATGCAAATCCAGAGTGAAGTCATTTGTTAAACTGTATTTCCAGAAAGGCGTTCCATCCATCAATTAGGAAATGGCCTTTCTTGCACTTTTCTAAGGGAAGTCATTCAATGCTTGGCATATAGCAAGTGCTCATGGAATGTTTACAAAATGGGGTTTTCTGGTGACTTGAATTTCTGATTAATTGGATGTTGGTTAGAAACTCTCCCTCCAACACGCATAACCCACCGTTTCCTCTCTTTAGAAAATCTTTGTAAAATGTACGAGTGCACGTTCCTTCCTTAGTAATTACAGTATAGTGAGCATAATTGCATTTTTGATTATTAAGGATTTTACAGTGCCTCGGGGTTGTCAGAGTATAAATTCTCACTGTACAATATTTTACATGGAGGAGTTGAAGGAAATTGGGCTCAATATGGATTGATCTTGGGACATTCTCCAGAAGTTCATTTTAAAAAAACAACAACACCAATATCTACTAGTTCTCATTGTCCTTTGAATTTTTCTTTTAAAACTAATTTGTGCAAAAATTTAATCAAAATTTTTATCAATTGGAACATTGTTAAGGAAAATTTTGTTAATTTTTTATAAACCATGTTAACACTGGCATCAGTAATTGTGCAATAAATGATTAATTTGGGGCAAAGTTGGAAATGGCCATTAGGGGAATATGGGATAAAGGGGGCCTGACATTGGCACTAGGAGTTTTCACAATGAGGTTCGACTGGGGACTAAGCGTGACTGTGTGAAGCCTCAGGAATGATCCATGCCGACTGGTGTTTGTGAGTTCAAGCGGTGAGCTGGAGGTCAGCGCCAGGGCATCCAGCAACTCGGAGTTGTGGTTCATTCTGGTTATGTTTCTTTTGAAGAGTGATGGCCCAGTATTTCCAGATTTTCCCATATCCTGTGGCTACAGCCAACCCCAGCTGGGCATGTAGAGACGTTGGCATAGAGGGAACACATCAGGAAACACTAGCTTCATCTTTTCTAGCTTCTTTTCACTACTAGACTGATACTTCTAGAGGAGTCAGGAATATGGGCTCAGGGCCATTAGTTCCTCTGCTCCCGTCAGAGATATGAGTAATAGCCAGAGTCAGAGATCAGAGGGGGACACATCATCTCATGAACTGTAATGCACTGAATCGTGTCCCCCTCACTCCAAGTTCACATGTTAAAGTTCTAACTTCCAAGACCTGCGAATGTGACTGTATTTGTAGACGGGGTCTTTAAAGAGTTAATTATGTGAAAACTAGAGGCCCGGTGCACTAAATTCATGCATAGGGAGGGGTCCCTCAGCCCAGCCTGCACCCTCTCCAATCCAGGACCGCTGGCTCCTAACTACTCACCTCCCTGCCTGCCTGATCGTCTCTAACCACTTCTGCCTGCCAGCCTGATCACCCCCTAACTGCTCTCCTCTGCTGGCCTGATCGTCCCAAACTGCCTCTGCCTTGGCCCCCACCACTGCCACTGTGACTTTGTCCGGAAGGACGTCTGGAAGATGCCCAGTCTAATTAGCACATTGCCCTTTTATTAGTATAGATGAGGTCATTAGGGTAGACCCTAATCCATTATGACTGGCGTCTTTCTACAAAGAGAAGATTAAGGCACAGACAAGTACAGAGGAAAGATGACATGAAGACAGAGAAAGAAAGCAGCCATCTACAAGCCTAGGAGAGAGACCCCGGAAGAAACAAGCCTGCTGACACCTTGCTCTCGGACTTCTAGTCCCCAGGCTAAGAGAAAATAAATGCCTGTTGTGTAGGTCACGCAGTCTGGGGCACTTGGTTATGGCAGCCCCAGCAAACTAGCACAGGAGCTGGTCAAGAAAGGAGCCGACTGACCATCAGTGGCCAGGGATGGGATGAAGACATTACAGGTCAAATCAGAAAGGGATTCTCATCAGCATCTGTGTTGCAAACATCAGGTAACAGAACATGAGAAGTCACTGCCTGGGGACCCGCTGGTGGTAGGGGGTCCTCCCCTTTGTTCCAAGCCTCTTGAAGTTGCAGTTCCCCTTTCCTGCCCCCTGGCCCTAGTGCCTTGTAGTCATGTCATCAGGAAGCTATATTCTTAGATGGCTCAGAAACTGGCATTGGACAAGTTAAAAGTTTGTGTTTGTAGTTTTTCCAGCGTAGTCTGTCCTTTGCTAGGGTCATCCTTCATGTGAGTGTTGATGTTATTGACCTACTGTCTGCAGGGCATGTACGTGGAACTGTATTTATAGCCGTGATGATGAATTAAGCTCAAGTAGTAAATGCCT
This sequence comes from Myotis vivesi, assembly GCA_035771395.1. Lineage (NCBI taxonomy): Eukaryota > Metazoa > Chordata > Mammalia > Chiroptera > Vespertilionidae > Myotis > Myotis vivesi. Next base: position 88,847,179 of record JAWPEG010000014.1, on the reverse strand, counting down.
CTCACCAGTCTTCCCTGAGAACATGGCCTTGCATTTGTGGAGAAATTGCAGGGTTTCCTGGAAGACTATGCATTTGCTGAGGAACTGGTGAGACCGAGACACAGTCCATAATCAGGGGACTATCTTCATGCAAAGCTGTATTTTTCTTCTTTTTGGAATATGATTTGACTTCGGTCATTCCTCATTAGCATCATGCCATGTTCATTTTACTTATAGAAAAAATAATTTACTCCCGAGCCCTTCAGCCATCACTGGTCTGAGTCCTATGGGGATAGTAAAGATGAATTAGATAGAGTCTACGATCTCAAAATCCCACAAGGGAGACAGGTAACAGTGATTCTAACATGAGAAAGACTATCCAATGTGCTATTTCATTAAAAGAAGCAAAGGGGAGAGACGGTGTTTCCAACTTGGGAGACATCTGGAGGAAAAAGAGCTGTGAGCCAGGCTTTGGAGGAGATACAACAGACACCGGCTAGGACAGGGCATGTCAGGGGGAGAGGACAGCCTGGACACATGCACGGAGGCTGGAGAGAGCAGTGCCTGTTCCAGAGCAGGGACTCACCACCAGAGGCAGGACGAGCGTGTGTGTGTGTGTGTGTGTGTGTGTGTGTGTGTGTGTGTGTGTGAGTGAGAGAGAGTAAGACTAGCCAGTGTGGCTCAGGGTGGACTGAGGGGTTACCACTGACTCTAAACAAGCCGGATAGGGCTGCCATGTTTCTATCAGCATTTCAGGACATGAAGACATTCAAGGACATGGCTCAGGTACTGGACCTCTTTTGACCATGGCCAAGTAGCAGGGTTGCTGCCTATGCTGCCTGTATCTAAACCCATTGGAAGAGCAGCCAGGCTCCCAGGTGGAGGTGCAGGTGCCGTCCGGCGGCCATTAGGTGGTGCTGCCTCACCACGGTCCTTGCTGCCAGGCCAGGCGGCCAGTCCTCTCGCCTTTGCTGTGGGCGCAATATTAGTGAGAACCTTAAAAAGGTGAAGTGGCTGAGATTTCTCTAGCATCTCTGTGAAACTTATCAGACCCGCCTCCCCGCTTCCCCCCAGCCCCCAGCCCCAGCTCCCAAGGAGCCAGTAACCGCTGCCAGGAGGGGCAGACCGGGAAGGGCTGCCTGGGCTGGGCAGCCTCTGAGTGTTGCCTGGCGTTTTCCCTCCCAGAGGATTTTCTCGCGTCACAGTTCCGGGGTAAAGTAGGCAGGTCCTCAACCACATTGCTGGGTGAATAGATGCAGTGCTGTCTGCAGAAGAGATGGACTGGCGCAGTAGAGTGTTGGTGATGAGGAGTCCCCTGAGACTGGATTTATGAAAAGAAGTAGGTGTTTCTGTGAGTCCACACGCATGACTATTGGTAAATAGGACACGGAATCATGCTGGATCGTCCTGGCCATGAGAGAAGTCACCTCACCAGCAGAACATGGGAACAACAACAGGCACAGCAAGTTTCTATTAAGAATATGCTCTCAAACTCACCTACTTTCCAGATGACTTATTTAAAAAATTTTTTTTATTGATTTCAGAGAGGAAGAGGGAGGGAGAGAGAGATAGAAACATTACTGATGAGAGAATCATTGATCGGCTGCCTCCTATACTCCCCACATTGGGGATTGAGCCTGCAACACAGGCCTGTGCCCTGATGAGGAATTGAACTGTGATCTCCTGGTTCACAGGTCGATGCTCAACCACTGAGCCACACTGGCTGGGCTCCCCCTCAGTCCTTGACAGTCCTCTTGCTCACACGTAATATGAAAGCACGCTTTCATTGTCTCTTTTCAACACACTCATGTGGTTTTTGTAGAAACAGATAGTGTGCTCTTTGTATTCATATGAATTCCTTTTAATAATCCTTAATTAAATTATAAAATTAAAGTTACAAGTACAACCAAGCATCCCTGGATTGAGAACAGGAGCCTCCCCGTCTTGCTCAGCACCCACCTGAGGGCCAGGGCAGAATTGCATGGGTGCGAATGAGCGGTCACCAGCTGTAGGAATGGGCATTCCCTGGGCACCAGCTAGCACATTTGCAAAAGCCAAGGAGAGCCCCAGTTCATGTTTCCTGGTTGGATGGAGGCTGGTTAAGAAAGGGCTTTTGAATCATTGTCATCACGTCTGCAGGCCCTTGTAGGTCAGTGAGCAGCTCTTCCATATTTTACTGCATTCACAGGACAGTGGTCCTTAGATAACGCCTCCTGTCTTGTCTTAAACAATTGCAACCTGGAGCCCTTTAAAATCTGGCCTGGCCTGGGGAGTCACGAGTCTTTATTCCAGCAACAGAAATTTATAAATTAATACAATCCATGAGTTTAAATACTTCTGAGTGCCAGGTGTCTCCAACAAGGTATGTCAAGTTTATTCCAGGTTTTTCTTTCTTCTTTCCTAAAAGACATTGGCCTTATAAACAGTGGGAAATGTCTGTGTTCAGCAATCACAGTAAAGAAGCCCTCTGTGTAATTTAACGTCAGAAGCCAGTACTGTGTCTCTGTCTGAATCAAGTGGTGGAGAGGGGACGTTTATTGCCCCGGGGGCACCGGAGATCTTGGTGCCGGCTCTACCCAGTCACTAGGCATCCTTGTCCTCCTGTATCTCACAGCTCCAGGCTCCTGCCTGCCTGCTTGGCCTAATGACAGGGCTGACCTTGCCTGGGAGCCTCGGAACCTTCCCAGGGCCCCCGGCGCCTGCTCACCCCTTGACATCAGCCTTCAGAGAAGGAGACACAGAGATCTTAATGGGGGGGGGCAGGTGCACCGGGCGGGCATCTGGCTACCCTCCTGGCATCGGAGGCTGAGGCTGGAGTTCTGAGTCGCTCTGAGCTCCATCTGCAGTGCCGCTCCCCTCGGTCTTTGTGCGGCATCACAATGTGACTACGAAGCTCGTTTCAAGAGAAACTCAGAATCCAAATCGCTCCTGCTCTGCGCTGGCCTGTGCGTCTGGGGTGCCAGCTTATGAGATGGCCTTTGAGCGACGGCTTTTAATGAAATCAGAGCGACGGGAGGAGTGAGCACGTTGGCAGCCGTGTGTGTCTGACATGTGTCAGGGGCTCCTCTTGCAACCCGGTGGGATGGATGTGAGCAGGGATCCTTAGGGCCGAGGAGGCCGGGCCTGCTTGCTGCTGGCCTGTCTGCAGAATTCTCACCCGGCGCCGGGAGGCATGCGGAGGACGGTAGCTCCGTGAGTTTGCAGAGGCCACTGGAGCTGGGTGTGGGACTTGAGAATATTCTCAAATTGGGGGGTGGGTGTTCTGTGCTGTCAGGTGTTCTGTGCTGTCGGATGCTCAGGGCGGGAGCCGTGAGAGTGGCTTCTTGTCCTTGGAGGTGTTCTTCCTTCCTTCCTCTTGCGGCATCTTGGCAGGGCCGGTGACTGGGAGACTTGGGGGGTCGCTGTGGGAGGGTGGAAGACCCCCCCTCCACGCTGGGCCGGCAGCAGGGCTGCAGGGCTGTCTCCCTCTGCAGGCCTGGAGCTGGCCCGCTGTCACGGGGGGCCTCCTCTTCGTTGGAAGAGGGATCTGCAGCGCAAACTGTGAAGCGATGCCAACTTCCCCTCTTCCCAGCGCGCGAGCGAGTGTCATCCAGGGACTTAGAGGAGCAGCGCCTCCCGTGCCCACTGGTCACCCAGTGAGGACACTGAGCACTTAGAGCAGCGGTGCTCAACCTGTGGGTCGCGACCCCTTTGGCGGTCGAACGACCCTTTCCCAGGGGTCGCCTCAGACCCTCCTGCACATCAGAGATTTACATGACGATTCGTCACAGTAGCAGCATGACAGTGATGAAGGAGCAACGAGAATAATGTTATGGTTGGGTCACAACACGAGGAACTGTATTTAAAGGGCCAGAAGGTGGAGAACCACTGGCTTAGAGGGACAAGTCGGGGCGCTTATGTGTCCGCGCATCGTCCCAATACCTCCAGTGATGTCATCTCTCTTTTTCCGTGAAGGACAAAGATTAGTTTTATCTTTTTAAAAATATATTTTTATTGATTTCAGAGAGGAAGGGAAAGGGAGAGAGAGAAACATCAATGATGAGAGAGAATCATGGATCAGCTGCCTCCTGCACGCCCCCTACTGGGGATGGAGTCCGCAACCAGGGTTATGTGCCTTGACTGGAATCAAACCCCGGACCTTTCAGTCCGCAGGCAGATGCTCTAGCCACTGAGCCAAACTGGCCAGGGCGCAAGATGAGTTTTAGAAAGGTAAGGGTCCCACACTGGTACGTGGCGAAGCTGGGCCTGACATGCAGTTCTCTCTCGCTTCAGAACGCTGGGATGGCTCTCTGCGAGGATCACTGGGAAGAGTTTAGGAGAATGTGAGCGTGGAATATTCACTAACTCTTCAGCCTCTGGAGCGGAGAGCACAATAAACAGGGAACTATTTTAAATGACGGCCTTCTGCCCAGGTCAGTGGGTCCATGCTGCTGGGTAGACTCCGGGCCTCCACTGTCTCATGTGTTTACTCAAGAGAAGAAGAAGGGAGAGGAATTCGTAGCGAGTGCTCACAGGCAGGAAAGAGAGTGGAGAACATTCTACAGTGATACAAACTGTGAACGCACGGGCAGGGAATGTTCCGATTGTGAGGCACTGCCTGCTCACGGTCTTTGCAGCTGTCCGTGGGTGTGTAGGGCGAGCCCTGCTCACGAGGCCATGGTGCCCAGGGAGGTTCCCTGGTCCTCTGACAAGTGGGCTCCGTGCTGGCAGGGGCTGGTGGCCCGGCGGGGGGGCTGCCTTCTCCAGGGGCCTGTGTTCTGTACTCTCACAGCCCACCTGGCACAGCCTGGCTATCCCAAAACATGAGGACAATTTGCCTGTGTTTGGAGGGTGTGGCCTACCACGAAGAATGATTTCATATACAATTGTGTAACATCATGATGAATGTCTTTATTTGTTATTTGTTATTATTTATCTATTTTTAAAATATGTTTTTATTGATTTTAGAGAGAGAGGAAGGGAAAGGGATCAAAAGATGGAAACATTGATGGAAGAGAAACATCATTGATCGGCTGCCTCCTGCACGCCCCCTCCTGGGGGTCTAGCTTGCAACCTGGGCATGTGCCCCGGCCAGGCATCGAACCGGTGACCTCTTGGTTCATGGGTCGACGCTCAGCCACTGAGCCACACCAGCTGAGCCATGATGAATGTTTTTAAACAAAAAATACCCCGAAGATAGAATTGCTGAGCTCAAGAGCGATCCAGATGGGCTTTCTGACCTCTTTTTGCACCAATATTTCCTTTTCTCCTTGGCAGTAGCTGGGGAGATTTTCATCCGTTCACATTTCCATCCTGGGACTCAGAAGGTCTCTCTCTTGTTCCTGGAGGAGCAACGTGCACCACTCCTGAACTTGAATTGTCTGGGCAGCGGTGAAGGTGGAGAGGAATGGTGGTTGGAGCGCTTTCGCTTTGCTGTGTCTCCACCGTCTGCACTGTGCAGCGGGTCTGCATTCTCTCCGAGGAGACGGGGCAGCTGTGTCCGGGAGGCAGGGCTCGAGGGGAACATCACCCCCGGCACCCGCACAGCCTCCCTGGTCGTGGCGAGCCACTCCGTCCTGAGCTCTGTTGTGGGTAATCACATGAGATGGCTGTTCATCGGACTCTTCTTTAGGTAACAAGACGCAATCGCATCCTCAGAAGTTGCCGGAACAGGGCATTCCATTGTAAGAGATTTTCTACACCCTCTCATCCTCCAGTTTCGTCGTTTCCATGGCAACGCTTGGCTCTGCTGGCACCTCCAGCATTATTGCTCTCATCACCGCTGTTTCTCCTGATCACTGTGCTGGCGTATTGTCATCAGCATCATTTGACTGTCGGCAGTCACATCTGATCCTTAACACCTGGCCTCCGGGGATGTCATCTCCAAAGAGTGGAGAAGTGAAAAAATGTAGAACGTAAATCCCCAGAGCTTACAGTGCAATCACCCTGCATCCGGTTCATTCTCTCCTTCCCTCGCTATTTCCCCAACAAGTCATCCCACTCCTTCCAGAGGAGAAGTGAGTGCGTTTGTCACATACGAAGATCTATGCAGCTGTTGCTACTGCTCCTGTTTTGTTTTGGGACAAGGAGTGTGTGTGTGTGTGTGTGTGTGTGTGTGTGTGTGTGTGTGTGTGTGCATGTGCAGGTGAAGAAGGGAGGAC
>JAWPEG010000014.1:88770138-88840887 GCA_035771395.1 Myotis vivesi | reverse complement strand
CCCCCCCCCCCCCCCCCCCGCGCCCCACCTCTCCTGACAGCTGTTAGCCAGGAGAACAAGTTTTAATGGGAAATTACCTACTCATTTTAGCATATGTGCAGCCAATCCCATGACCCTCCTCAAGGCTGAGGGGAGGGTAGGCTTTCTTGGGGGTATTTTGAGGATTTAATGGGTCTCTAGGAGTCACTATCCCAGGGGAACAACCTTCCACCACCCAGCTGCTAGCTCCACCCCCTTCTTCTTCTCTGCCTGTTATCTCTCTTCCTCGCACATTTAAGTTTTTCCTCTCCTTGTCTCATTAGGCTCTATTTTGTCCTTAGATATATTTGCAGTACCTTGTGTAAACCTCCCCACTCCATTTTATGAATAACTGAAAAAATTTCAGCATTAATGTGGGAGTGATTCAGTTCAAAAATTCTAATATAATATGTTCCAAATGCTTAGAACTATAAATTGCAAAATGATTGCTGGAAGTAGTTGAAAAGCACAATTATTTTCCACTATTCATATCATAGAAACATAGAGCGTTAGAGTAGGATGTAATTTGTTTGCTTTTCATGTTTTCCTTGGCTTGGACAATAAAAAGAGGCCTGTCCAACTTAACTTTTCTGTTAATCCAGTTTCAATTTCTTCACAGAAATGAGACAACACTATTGTATTTTTAAAAGAATTATGGTGTCCTAGCATCTCTCCAATTGGGCATTTCATTTGACTCCTTATCAAGGACACCCCTGAACCACTTGAAGTAGGAGGAAAATGACCCTGCGTTAAAGGCCTTTGAAAAGAAATGTTAAAGATCTTCACTGGTAACTTGTTTCAAGGCTTTGCATTTCTGTCCTGTTTCCTTTACACCTGACGTTGAAGCTAAAACGTGTACCTCTTCTCCTGGTAGAGGGAGGAGAAAGAATTGAAGGCCATCGGTTGTGCAACAGCCCATTGTAGAAAAACCAGTAACGCAATTAACTCATTCTGTCGTTCAGTCATCACCCAACACACATGTACAGATTGGTGTCTGGGGACCACGTGCGTGCCAGGCGCTGGGGGTCCTCCAATGACCCCTGACCCTCAACAAGTTTAAGGAACTAGTTAGTGGGTAGAGACAATCAAGTGATCAAGAATTTTGAAATGAACTCTTTCTGCCTCTGTGTCTGCTGAGACGTGAGATTAGTAGAAACGAGCAACCCAAGGCAGGTGGCGCAGGCTCCCCCTGACACAGCCTACAAGTGATGGATGCCCCAGCCCTGGTTCCCTGGCAGGAACCCTCCTCCTGAGGAGGCTGCCTGAGTCTGCAGAGCGGAAAGAGGGGTTTGAGGAGGATTTCCTTGAAGGAAATGGGGTTATGAGCCCCCAATGTTTACCCCAAGGGGTAGATGGGAAGGGAATACCACACTCCACCGCAGCCTTTCATATGATCACGTAGAGTTGCTGTGCGTTTTGGGAATGTGGGTTACCGTGGACCAGGGTCTAACTCTTACTTGGGAAATCTAGACGGTGATGGAGAGGGTGGCGAGCGGCTCCATGTTCTGAGTTTGTCAGCACAGATGCAGGAGTGTCTCCCATGGGAGGAAGGCGGGGGACCCATCTTCATTCCTGCTGTGAGCCAGGGGCAGAGGGCTGACTGCAGGCCTGGGACATGGAACACAACCCCTGCAGCTCTTCTTGAGTCTTGCAGGTCAGGAGTCCCTAAGGATGGGAATCCCCAAGAGGAGGTGGGACATCAGGCTTCCTCCCCAAAACTGCCAGGCGGGTCGCCCTGCAGCGAAGCTCATGTTGACTGAGAAGCTCATGTTGACTGAGAAGCTCACGTTGGTGAGAAGCTCAGGTTGGTGAGAAGCTCCCGTTGGTGAGAAGCTCAGGTTGGTGAGAAGTCCCCTTTGGTGAGAAGCTCAGGTTGGTGAGAAGCTCCTGTTGGTGAGAAGCTCAGGTTGGTGAGAAGCTCCCGTTGGTGAGAAGCTCAGGTTGGTGAGAAGCTCCCGTTGGTGAGAAGTCCCGCACTTGCGTGTGGAGAGTTTGTTTCCCACGCTCACATGTGAGGAGCAGGCGAGGCCGACCAGGCCTGTGAGGGGAGCGTCTGCTACGGCACAGGAGGTGCCATCTCTGAGTAGCAGGAGCCCAGGAGGGAGGCCGACGGAATGGAAAGAGAGAGGGTGCAGGAACGACTCCAGAGTCCCAGGATCTGCGTTCCTGATGGACAACGCTTACTAGCTGCCTGGCAACAAAAGTTTCTATTTTTAGACTATGACCAAGTGTCGGGATCAACAAAGAGGAAAATAGAGAATCTGAGAAGCATGTCCCCCCTCTGCCCTGTCGCGGTGAGACTTCTTAGGTCTCTAGAAATACACCATTCCTCCCCCGTTCTGATTCTGACAGTAACACAGGCCTGATGCGGAAAACAGAGGGCACAGCGCGTCCTCTCTCCCGCCCACCGTCCTCTCGGGTTTGGCTGCTGGCCTGGCATCCATTCCTGGAAGCGGGGCTCAAGACTCACTTCCAATCCCGGGGGCCCACCTCTCCCGGCCTCAGTTGGGGTGACCTTGCCTCCACCTCTCAGCCAGGTCCCAGGACGCTTCATGGAAGGCAGAGCTATTTCCCCAAAATGTCAGCGGGAGGAACCCACACAGGCGTGTACCTACTCTCTGCTTTCGTGCGTTTCAAGTACATCCGGCTGGGACTTGCAAAGAAAATTTTTTTTAAACAACTAAAAATTGGGACAAGTAAGTGTTTTTCCAACATCCAACAATCCCACAGTCAGAATTTATTATCTCTGGTGTCTCAGTGTTTCAAGGAAACATCTTCCATTCCTGCTAATTAGTGAGCTCAAACGCTTTTGAAAGGAGCCCTAAGTGTACCATTTGTAAGTGGGCGACGAAGTTCTGTTAAAACTGATTGAATAATAGCAAAAAGAGAGACAAGCCTTTTAGAGAACAAAATGGGTGTAATAATGTGAGAGGGAACTTGTAAGAAGGGATGTAATGGTTAGATTAAAATGACGTCTGACAATTACTTTCAATTTGAACCGAGGTGAAGAAAATCAGAATTACAATACTCTTGTGATTAAACTTTGATGAAATGAAAATGTCATCATTGTTTGATGAGAATTTTTTATTAGAGTTCAAAGAATATGAATGATTTAGCCACAATGTACCAACACCACAGGGCTGAATTTTTTTCAGCCGAGAAAGGCTGAGTTCTTTCAACCCTGCCTCACTGCAGGCCACCAGAGAGATCTCAGTCGCTCCTGTTTTTTGGTTCTGAGACTTCTCCACAAGATGGGCCTTTGAAACAACAAGATAAAATCCACGTCTTTTGTGATAGGTTTTGACATTGAAATTCTGCAGTAGCTTCATATGGCGCCTCATTTCCAGGACCGTGAGCTGAACATTTAGGCTCACGATTTCTCTTTTTTGAGTAAATAAATTTTAGAGGCTAGTCATCTTGTTTTCATATTGTATTTGTCGATGAAAATAAATATTTAGTGTCCTTTTATTCCATGGAAGGAGCCTAATTTCCCGTTAGCTTGACATTTTGACAATTAAAACTGAGATGAGGACAAACGTTTGTTGAAGACAGTGCATTGGACAGTTCTATTTGGGGCACTGATTTCAATGCAGGATGATGAGGACACAGGAACTTAGCACAGGGACTTTCTCTGCATCCGGGCAATTGCCATCTTACCAGCTCCTGCCCGGGGTGGGACAGGAGCCTGGGAGCCCCTCTCCACTCACTTTGCTGTTACTGAGGGGTCCCGCCCACCTGCCCTCCTTCCCTCCCTCCCTCTGACCCACCGGCCCTCCCTCCCTCCCTCTGACCCACCTGCCCTCCCTCCTTCCCTCTGACCCACCTGCTCTCCCTCCCTCCTTCTAACTCACCTGCCCTCCTTCTCACCCTCTGACCCACCTGCCCTCCCTCCCTCCCTCTGACCCACCTTCCCTCCCTCCCTCCCTTCCTCCTTCCCTTCCTCCTTCTCTCCCTCTTTCCCTTTATTTTTCCTCTGGAGTGGGGGGGGGCAAAATTTAAGCAAATGATTTTCACAGTCATTGGTTGCACATCTCTATATTTCTAAAGGTTTTTATCTTCTGAGAGTCTGAGTCAAAATAGTTGGGGACTTGATCTACAGTTCTATAGTTTGGAAACAAGGAGGTACTGGATGTGTTCAGTTCTATTTTGTAAATGAAAATGTCTCTCTTCTCATCACTGAAGGAAAGGGAAAGTACTGGCCATGATCATTCTATCCTATTATTTCCCAAAGCTGTTGCCTTTTTAACCATATTATAATTTGGCCCACTCAAAAGAACTTTTATTGGATTTAAAAAAAATACAGTCTGTACACTTTATTGCCTCATGTAGGGTAAGTCATTATAGACTAGCTTGGTTGTTGCCAAACACCATTTTATTGATTCCCTTATTAATATATTTTATTTAATAAAATAAATATTTAATAAGTAAATATAATTTATTAAGAATTTTTATAGAGCCTGAACAAAATATGTATTCAAACATATATATTGATTAGGTGATTAATGGGTAAAGAAGAATTAAAATACATATTGCAAATTTGACAAAGAGAAATTGTCAAATTTGATAAATGAAAGACCAACCAGGAAATCTGAGGTAAAAAGTAGAAGGTCTATTGTATAAGAGGTTTTTGAAAGACCCCAGCTCACTAAAGAAAGAGTTTTCTTGGCTGTTCAAAGTCCCTTTCAAAAACACTTTGTAAGCTTAGCTGGTTTATCTTTATGGCATTTGCACTTCAATATTTAAATCTTCCTTCCGAGGTGGTCACAGTGATAATCAGAGGTTGAGTCGGGAAAATGGAGAGGTTCAAACAACTGAAATCTCCACTGGATATGAAAGGTCAAGGTGTGGAAAGAACAGATATGAAAGCTGGAGCATGCGATGCCTACGGCACTACAGGTGAGAAACAATACAAGGCCATGGCTAGCAGTGGAGTGGCTATGGACAGTTTGTCTGGGGTCAAATCCCACCTTCCCGCGCAGCTCTTTTACTTTCAACAAGTGACTTACCCTTCTTGGACCACAGTTTCTTCACCTATAAAATGGGGATAATAGTAGCTGCCTCATGCAGCTTCTATGACAAATGAGTGCACTGTGTAAAGTATACATCTGGTGCAGAGTAACTGTTCAATAATTGAAAGTTGTTCTTATTATTATTGAAACTAGAGGCCTGGTGCATGAAAATTCATGTACTGGAGGCAGGGGGGTCCTTCAGCCTGGCCTGCCCCCTCTCACAGTCTGGGAGCCCTCAGGGGCGGGAGGCAACCCAGTGATCAGGGGAAGGCAACACCCCATCACACCTCTGTTGCTGCCACTGCCAGCAGCACAAACCTCAGCCAGCCCTGGTTACCTGAGCTTTGGACAGCCCTGGGCGGCTGGGGTGCTGCGGGGACTGGGTGCTGCCATCTTGTGGCTGTGGGTGCTGCCATCTTTGAGGGCGGGGCAGTCAATTAGCATATTCCTTCCTTATTGGGTGTGGACGCCACCATCTTTGCAATGGCGTGAGGGTCAATTAGCATATTCCCTCTTTATTAGATAGGATGCAGAAGATCTTACCAGAAACTTTGCAACCCTCTTTTTCTGGAGTAAATGAATCATATCTTAAATAATGGACTTTATATAATATTTTCCTAAACAAATCAATACAAATTTCCCTAAATTACCTAAAGTTCCCTAAAGTAAAGCCATGGCAGCCCTGTCCTCTTGGTGACCTCCCTTGAGGTCAGTCACACTTGCCCCAGGCCTGTAGGACTTAATTTATCATTCCTTGTGCTTTAACAGGGATCCCCCTAGTACAGCTAGATATAGTTCTTGCTATTTAAGGAAACATGTCTAATGGGGAATTAGGTTGATAGATGAGGGAGAACTTTGTGTGGTGTAGGGGAATCATATCAGTGATTGTGATTCATTGGGATGTGGGTTCCAGTTTTTGCTTTACTACTAGGTATGGTTTTAGGTAATTCACTTAATCTCCTTGACCCTTGGTTTCCTCATGTTTAGAAATGAGAATGATAGTAATGTTTATCTCACAATGAGCCTTCAAGATAAACTGATTGAGAATAATATTTAGTATACAGCCTAAAGACCCATATGTATACTTGTAATTGATAATTATTCTAATCAATGCATTCCTCTTCTACCATTCTGATTCTTGGCCAATGCTCTTATAAGGGAAGAAGGAATATAGGGTATGATTTTCATCTGTTCACAGATTAACTCAATACCTCCAGATTGGACCGCTTCTTCTATCCATCATCTACCCAGTTATCCATCCATCCATCCATCCATCCATCCATCCATCCACCCATCCACCCATCCATCCATCCATCCATCCATCCATCCATCCATCCATCCATCCATCCACCCACCCACCCATTCATCCATCCATCCATCCATCCATCCATCCACCCACCCACCCATTTATCCATCCATCCATCCATCCACCCACCCACCCACCCATTTATCCATCCATCCATCCATCCATCCATCCATCCATCTCGCATTTATTGAGCACTAGCTATGTACCATCACAGTGCTACGCACAAAGATTACAAACATCAATGTCATGATTTCTCAGCGGCTTCTGTACATGTGGAGGCAGTATAATTCAGCTCAGCCTTTTAGGGTCCTCAATGTCTTCTTAAGACTGAGGAGTGAAGAGATAGAAAAACTAAAAAACAATAAGAATTAATTTGGACGGCATATTGTTTTGGACATTTTCCAAGCAGGATAATTATCTAAAACTAGGCTGACATGTATATCTCTAGCCTCCCATGCTTGTTAAAATGCTTTTCTTACTGAAATGCTCATTGAGCTAAATTTCATCTAACATCTGGCCACTGTATAAATATAGCAATGAAAACATGTCTTGTTGCCTACACATTAGGTATACATTTTAGAAATCCAATTAGCGTTTCATTCTTTTTGTGCACGTTCCTTTATTTTCCTTTAGTGTTTGAGCTAATTTCAGGCTCTAAATGGAATTATAAGAATTCAAATATATAGCCAGTGCCTATATAACAGCAAAACCAACTAGAGTGGAGTTTAGCACTGTGTGGCGTTTTCCATTCATTGTTAGATGTTCCCTGAAGTTCTTTATTCACTCATGAAATGAGCATTTGTTAAGGGAAATGTCAAGCCTAGGGATCCATACTTAGTATTATGAGATGCAACATAATTCAGGGAGATCAATAAATAATACAAAGTCTTGGCCCTCAAGGAGTTTAGAACTTAGAAGGGAAGACAGACCTACACAAATGATTGCCCTCTGATGTGACAAATGCGATGAGAGAGGTTCATGTCCGCCTGGCTCCTGAGGCACCATTTACTATTCGTCGATGGGTTGTACACGGCAAGAATGACTGTCCCCAGTCCTTCCCTGAGGGTCTATAGCCTCTTAAAATTGAGGAGCCCCTCAAACCAAGGACTCAAGGAGGTAAGCCAATACTCATGGCACCTATATTATCCATCTGCATAGGCAGGACCTAAGGATGGATCAACTACTTGGCAATAGCACCTTCATTTGAGTCACAGTTGTTTGTCTTCACTTTTAGACTTGTTGTCATGTTAGCTGAGTCTATGAATGAATGAATTTTCAAACATCACAAGCACCATGCGTACCTTTTAAAACATTAAAATGTTTATTTTCACAAGCTTAGTATGATGAGATACAACATAATCCATGGAAATCAACCACAATGCTAATTAATACTTTAATAGATTATCCCGAATATTAGACATTACAGTTTAAATCTCCTTAACATTAGCTCGAACGTTGGAATAACATTTCCGTTAATAAATGATTGTGCCTATAACCATATGTTCAGTTTATTCTCACCAGTTTATCATGAATTACAATTTCATTGTGATTTGGATCATAAACATGATCAACTATTGTTTATATATTTTCATAAATTGCCTGTGTATTTAATTAATCCTGAAGAGAATCTAGAAATATCTCCCAATGGGTTCTATAAATTAAGTACACTTTTTTTAGCTCTTAAATTTTAACACGCCTGGGTAACACTATAATGGCTCTTAAATTTACTTAAGTAATTATTCTACTTGTTGTATAGCATTTATTTGATAATGTATTTTATAAGCTATAGTTATTTTGTGAATGTGTGCAGCCACATGTGTTGGGCCCTAAATTCAATGTCTTCTAGGTATTTCAGAAAAATTATGGGCTTCAAAAGTTACTGCTATTTGGAGGCGATCTGTGAAGTACCACAATCCCAATGCAAAGAGAGAAAATGTGTGGCAAAGAATGTGTCTAGTTATACTTTCCAGAGAGTTACCACATCTTCCTAATACTTTTGATGCTATAAACATATCATGAAAGACAGAATTACTATTACTATCAGGTATAAGATATTCTGCATGTGCATGTTCTATAGAGCTCCTGATGAATTATATTGGCTTTATGCTGTTTGACACGGGCCCTCTCGAGCCCCCAGTGCCCTCTTCAGTGGTCACAAAGGTGATTTCTTTGTCCAATGTTGACAGCAAGTGGGGATAATGGGACAGGTTGCAACAAAGGGCCTCGCCAGAGTCAGTTTTAGCATTTGAATTTGCTCCTCTATTTTGGAATTTTCCTGTTCATTTTGGAGTTTAGACCCGTAAGTGAGTTGCCTGGTTTCAGGGCCCAAGAAGAATAATTTTTTTTGCATTTAGTAATTAATCTAGTAATTAATCACGCAGCTTAACACCATCATCTATTTTATTCACACGTTTCTGTCTTTCCTGTGAAATCTTCAAGACTGAGCGGCAGCTCTAGCCAGCATCCACCAACTGCATCAGGAAAATGGTCAGATCTTCGAAAGTGTAAGAATGAATGAAAAACCTCAAACGGCAGGAATCTTAAAGTTAGGCAACTCCTTCGGTACCAGAGAATACTTCCTTCCAGGTGGACAGTTAGGACTCCTTGAAGGAAATTCTGTTCTTCAGCAATGAAAACATTCATTCGAATTCTGGGCCTCAGCTTATTAAAAAACCGCTGAAAACTTAAACAAACGACTCTTCCCCTGGGAACTCTTTGATAAACTGTGTACACGTTCAGAGTTGGGACCACCTGGCACTTTGGGGAGCTTGCCGTACTTCTCCGAAGAGAAGCGGCGAGTGCATTGTTTCCTGCCTGAGTATAATTCATTTATGTCCTCCCGGCGCTTTCGCTCTCATCTCCTTTCTGTGTACCTGTCAGTGGCGCTCTCCTGGGAGCAGCGCGAGGCACTTCATTAACAAGAAGGGATTAAAGGAAAAAACCCTAATACTCGTGGGTACTTTGGAGCCATCCACGAGGCCTAGACCCCTGCTGCAGCGGTGTCATTAGGAAGGTACAATCTCATTCCTTCTTACGGGCAGAGCCTTGAGTGAAACGCAAATCATGCTGTCTCATACGCAGGGAGAAAGGGCTAAAGCTTTCATGCCTCCAAAAAGGTAGACTGCGAAAATATACTTTATGATTCTTATACTTCTATGACCTTCCCCTAGTCGTCCTTGAAATCATGCTTTTATTAAATATTGAACAACATAAAGATTAAGAGAAAATTATTCATGTTCTCACATCCCACAGGAAATGTATATATTGTTATTAACTAACACGTGCTTTGAATACCTACTATGTGCCAGCCACTCCGTGAGCTGCTGGAAAACAAAGCACAAAGACATCATTTATGCTTTTCCTCAGCACTGACTTACTGAATGCCTAACGGAAGTGCGTGGAAAAGAGGTAAAAACATGGCCGAGTGAAGTGATGGTGAGCCAATGAGCTGTAAGAGGCTGGGAAGATCTGCTTCGCTGGCCTTCTTCGCCCATTTTTGAACTGAGATGTTTGCAAATGCCCTTTTGAGCGGAACCACCAGCGATTCTAAGTCGTCAGTGGTGTCGCACACACATTTAAGAAGGCTGGCGTGAAGCATCCTTAGCATCACATCTAGTTCCTATAGATGCTCCCCAAACAGGAAGCAACCTGCATCACCTGCAGAGGGTGTGGTCGGCCACACCCTGAGAAAGGGGCCTGGGATTTGGCGCCTGCTGCAAAAAAAATGCCAGTGGCGGGGCCGACGTGGCTCAGTGGTTGAGCGTCGACCTATGAACCAGGAGGTCAGGGTTCGTTTCCGGTCAGGGCACATGCCATGTTGTGGGCTCGATCCCCAGGAGGGGGCGTGCAGGAGACAGCCGATCAATGATTCTCTTTCATCATTGATGTTTCTATCTCTCCTTCTCCCTGCCTCTCTGAAACCAATAAAAATATATTTTTAAAAAGGCCAGTGGCCCTCCCGGGCACAGCACCGGGGTGATGACTGCCTGGGAACCTTGCACGTCCCGTGTCACGTTCCTAGCACCGAAGAGAATCAGGTTTATTAGTGGTCCATTATCTCACGGCTACAGACACAGCTGCATTAGCGCTGCGATGCGGCGCACAGTTGGAACTGCATGCGCGAGAAGAAAGCCCTTGACGATCAGCTATTTACCAGCCATTCTTCCCCGTAATCGCATTTTGCTTCACGACGGGCTTTTGTTCAGTGGAAGCACCGTTTGCAGCGCTCTGTCTACGATAAAGGCGAGCCGGCCCGGCTAACATTATAGAAACTGGGGCTTGCAGAGACCAGTCTACTGACAGCGAGGCCAAGCAGCACAGGAAAAACAAACTACTTTGACAAATAAACGAGTCGGTAAGGAAAATACTGAAAAAGCGCGTTGGGTTATGTCCAGTATCCCTACTAGTGAAAGATTGGTCATCTACTCAGCCTTGAACACAGGACGTGCTGCTGTCCTCACCCTTTTATTTTACAGTCACGCTGTTCCTTGTCTCTCACGCATATTCACTCATTAAGATACCATTGCACCCACAGCGATGATGATCAGCGCATCCCATGAGAAGGGAGGCAGCAGCAGAGGTCGGGACTAGGCGGGGCCAGGCCACACCTTCTCAAGCGGACAGAGCTTACTAGTCAACAAAAAGCCCAAACTCGCCTATTACGTTCTTGTTATCAAAAATAGGTCTCGGCTAATGTCTATCTATAGATAACCAAAGTTACAAACAAACAAAACCCCTAGTTTTGCCAATAAATTAAAGATAAAAAGTAAGCAAAGTTGTTAGGTTAAAAGCGTAGCCTGTCACCCCCACGCGGTGGATTCGAGGATGTGCACTGAAAACAGAACGACGGCCTGACACCAGAATTCAGGTTTCCTCTTTCCTGTGGTTTCTGTGTGATGGTTCTTTTCTCCCGCCCTCATAAGGTCTCACGAATCGGTTTGTCCTGAATCTCAATAGATGTCTCTTACGATTTGGATGTTTTCGAGCTAACACATATATAGGGTTTCTGAACGTTCTTCCCATTTTGGGTTTTAGTTCACATTATCGTAGGCATGAGGAGGAGGAAGGACTATTATGAACTGGAGTTGGGTGTTAAAGTTTGGTATTTGAAATATAAATGGAAATAGTCCATTAGCAATGGCCCTTGTTAATGTGTCCTTTTGCCGAGGTAGTTTGTAAGGAAGGGACTGCTCATGAAAAGAGCCTGCTGGATTTCCTCTCTGAGTGCGCATGACTCTGTGACGCACTGTACTTTGCCACTGACAAACTTGATTTAATGGAACAAATACTCAAATGAGAATTGATGATACCAATTTCCTGGTCGAGGAGGAATAAGCAGATAGGTTTGCCTATATTTTCTGTCAGGTAAGACTTAACCAGAACCTGATACGCACTTTAAATTGATTACTAATGAGTGGCAAGTAGATATACTACACGCATATTTGCTTTGGGGGGAAGGAGGGATACTTGTAAAAGATTTCTTTTTTTAGATTTGGAATTCACAATAGGTTTCTTCCATTCCTCCTTAGTAAATAATGAAATACTTGTTAGCTAGACTGAGTAACGTGACATGAGACATGTCTACTTTATAACAAGTCTGTTTCCTTAATGGGCGGGAGGACCTCTGCGGGCAGCTCTAAGGGCTCGCGTCTGCTTTCAGTGCCATCTTCTAGTCATACAGAGGACAGCACCTCTCCCGACTGGTCCTTCCCCTTCTTCTCCTCGCCCCGGTCCATGTCAATCACGTGCACCACTCCGGGCTTGAGGATCAAGTCATCGGCCTCTACCTGGCTCCGGTTGTCCTCCACCTCCATATAGCTCCCTTTGGTTTGCTGAGCAGCCTTGCTGAAGGCTTCTTTGAACCGACGTTTGAGTTCAACATCTGGACAGAAGACATACTCGTACAGGCCACCAGCAAGGACAGCTCCTATTATCGGTCCAACCCAATATATCTGGGGAGAAGAGAAAGGGGTTAGAGAACTCACGCAGAGAATCATCACTTCTTTGAACAACTCCTGCAGATAGAATTTAGCGGGCTTAAGTGAAGAGAGGGTCATGTGCGGGCCATGGTTAACGGGGCATTGTATGAAAAAGAGAAGAGCTGGACAGAATAAAGGAAAATATGTCAAATCCATGTCAGAGAGCCATCGTTAAATGACATTTGAACAGAAAACAAGAAAAGGCTGTTTTCTCTTTTCCTGTCATTAATGACTTTCTTTGCATTGTCTGATGATCACTGAAGTACAGGTAGCTCCTCCCTGGTGAGGCTGCATATAAGCGGATATAAGAATTCTTCCACTAACACAGGAAGAGGTTCCGGCGAGGGCTTTTCTTGTTTTCTTAATGGCATCTCACACCGGCTTCCTGCTGCTCAGTCACAGCACAGATCTCCTCATCGGGAGCTGCAGTTGTCCGGCGCAGCATGACGCATGGGCTCTCAGCTCCCCGCTCAGCTTCTGTGCGTGTTTGCATCAGCGACTTCACTTCCTAAACCTCAATTTCCTCACCGACAGAGACAGAGTGGGGTTATAATAACACATTCCTCATGGGTGCAGGGTTGAATGGAAATGGATTGAAACTTAATTACATGCTTATAAATACTGAATAGTTCCGGGTGCACCGTAACCTGCCCCATTCCCTGTTTCCTAGATGATCTAAAGGCGCATGTGTCCAGGGTGGCTCTGCTAGTACGTCACCTCCATTCATGTCACCTGCTTTTCCTCTCTAACATGTGGGGATGTGATTTAATGAACGCCCTCCTGGTTCCTCCGTTACCCTTCTCACAGAGCGCCTGCTCACCCTTCCTTCCCAGGTGACGTGGAGAAGAACCCTGGACCGAGTTCACGGATGCTGGTTAGCTGATGATGAGCAAGCAAGTCCATAGGGATTTTAATTCAATACATGAAACCTTTTACCATATCACTTCTGTGTCTAGAATAAAGTTTTGAGTTTGGGATAAACGTCAACATCGGCTTTAGAGCACATGTAGGCTGTGGAATATTAGACATTCATTCAAGAGATTCACGTGGGCTGCCCTAGCCGGTTTGGCTCAGTGGATAGAGCATTGGCCTGAGGACTGAAGGGTCCTGGGTTCAATTCTGGTCAAGGGCACATGCCCAGGTTGCAGGCTCGATCCCCAGTAGGGGGCGTGCAGGAGGCAGCGGGTCAATGATTCTCTCTCATCATTGATGTTTCTATTTCTTTCTCCCTCTCTTCTTCTCTGAATCAATAAAAAAAAATTTAAAAATGTTTTTTTAAAAAAAGAGAGATTCACGTGGGCAACAGAAACCTTGTTTACTGGGCACTGTCTCTGAGCCAGCTGTACTTTGTACTTTTCTCATATCCACTCATTGAACCCCAACGATACCCTTTGAGCTATAGATGTAATTATAATTCCCATTTGACTAGGAAGAAAACCGCCTCTCTGAGAGTGTAAGAGGCTTGCTTCAGAGTTCATGCCTAGCAACCAGTGGAGCTGGGATTTCAGGCCTGTCTGCATGCACACCACTCTTTTGAGCAATTATATTGTTTCCACTGTATAGTCTTCTCATTGGAAAAAAAAAGTGATGAATGATTCTGGCTTAAAACACTCTCTGAAAATTAATATCAGCATCCTCACTGCAAAATATAAAGAGAATCCACACTTTAAGCTAAAGCTGAACACATGTACTTAACAGGGGGACAGGGTAGAGTGGTTACAAGAACCAGGTTTCTCATCTCCAACATGAAATAAACCGTGTGAGAAGCGTACCTTCTCCAGCCTCTTTCAAAGGAGCCCTCCTGACTGTCTTTACTCTTTGTTCCTTTGGTAGAGTCTCCTTGGATATATTTACTCCACAAGCTACAAGTCCCACAGGGAGACTAGAGATGCTACGCAATTACCACACTTCCCCCGAACACCTATGAACAAGGCATCTAGCTGTATGTGCTAACAATGAATAGATCTGAATTTCAAACGGCTATTTCAAAACAAAGGCTTAAAGTACGTTTTAAAAGCTATAAAGGAAAATAATTTTGTTCTTAAAAATACAGAAAAGTATAAAAAAGAGAACTAAGATAATGTCATTACTATTTTGTAGTTACTTCTAATCTATCATCTATCTATATCTATCTATCTATCTATCTATCTATCTATCTATCTATCTATCTATCATCTATTTATCTATCTGCAGATATACTTTAACTTAGTTCTAAATTTCACACACCATTGGACATTCACTTTCAGTACGAGTAAGTTTGTTATAAAATAACAGGGAGGCCCTAACCGGTTTGGCTCAGTGGATAGAGCGTCAGCCTGCGGACTCAAAGGTCCCAGGTTCGATTCCGGTCGAGGGCATGTACCTTGGTTGCGGGCACATCCCCAGTAGGGAGTGTGCAGGAGGCAGCTGATTGATGTTTCTCTCATCGATGTTTCTGGCTCTCTATCCCTCTCCCTTCCTCTCTGTAGAAAACCAATAAAATATATTAAAAAAAATAACAGGGAGAAACTTTGATTCAATCAATAAGCTAAGAATTTTCCTACTCTTTAAATCATCACTAGTTTACCACACCTAACAAGTAATTAGTAAAAACATATTTTCATCTGCATTTTAAAGTCCTCATAAATTAAACTGAAAGTTGTCATTTTTTCTAAATTTTATTTATAAAAAATAGTTTGAATTCAAAAGGTTAGGTTCAACTAAAAGTTGTGTGGTTTTCATAAGATCTATATACTGTCCATAAAAAAATTTCCATTCCCGCTGGTGTGGCAAATTTGTTCAGGCACAAATTTAGAAATATCAGTGGCCAAATAACCAATCTGATGGGTAGTACTGTTGAAAAGTCTTTGCCTGTCTCAGTCCTGACTCTTGCTGTAGAACACCGACTCACAGGTCATTCAATGGTGTGGATTTCTTGTAAAAACGCAGTGTAGACTGTGGTTGAGTGGTGTGACTGGGCCAGTAACCACCCCGTGCCCAAGGCTAAAACACAAGTGACGTTCTTTTATGTTCACAAACAGAAAGCTGTAAAACAGCACTCACAACATATAAGTGACAATAAGAGTTAGCCCGTGTGAGGCTGGCTCGCATGCCTATTTATTTTGCTTATTGTAAGTTAGTGTGTGAGTGGCCGCTAAGCTGCTATATTATTCATTTAAGGAATTAACATTCCTTTTTGTAAGACACAATAGAAATAAAATTGGTTGTGATATTTAAAAACGGGCACCCCCGCTCTCGGAAGCACCACCAGCCCATCAGTAGGTAGGCTAGGCCGGGGCTGAAAGCTGGCCTTTCCTGAAAGTCACTTATTCCAGCTGAGGCTCCAGTGATAATAGCATAAACATTTGCACATTCGTTCCTCGCCATCTGCACTTTAGATGCTTCCAACTTGCATCCTATTAATTGGGTTCACGCTTTTGTAAACAAAAAAGATAACTGTTTTTGCTATGGGCAGTGCTTTTAAGCATTTCATTCTTTTCTCCTCCTTCATCTTCTTTCTGCAAGTGTATTTTCTGTTATTGCCAGGAAAGCTTTACTTTCAATTATTTAAAAACCGTCTCCTCTCCACTGTCCTGATTTTAACTGGTTCCACACAGGCAACCTCCCTGTGCAACCGCATTCTGCTGTAGTCTGTCAGACACAGTGCCCAGAGCAGCGCTTAAAAAAAAAAGACTATTACTGAGGCTCAGAGCAGATATAAGAGGAGATGTTTTGCCACGGATCTGTGCTAGTCTCTCTTATGAAAAATGTAATCAAAGGGGGTCAAGGTTGGGAGGAAGTACGAGAAACGAGTGAGAAAAACAATGAAAAAAATAAAGAGCTCCCTGGGTAGCTGTCCTCAACACAATAGTTACCCAGTGGTTTTCCCAGATTCCCATGATCACCGCAGGGCCGAAGGATCGGGCGGGGTTCATGCTGGCACCAGTGTAATTGATCTGCAGGGAAAAAGAAAGCAATTCAGACTTTGGTTAACAGGTCTGCTGACAGGTCTCCTTCATTGAGATTCGCTACCATTTGCAATGCTAAGTGCACTGTCAAGATGCTCGCTGCCATATCGACATCCTCGTGGAAAAGTTGGTAAAATCATTACCAAGGAGGGATAGACATGGCCGGAGTGTAAAGGACTACAGCTGTTAAACACAACATTTTCAAGCCAGCTCTAGGGCGAGGCTAAATGAAATGGATCAATTATTCAAATGGACTTGGAAACTTACTGCAAATAAATGTCCAATGGCAACAGAAAATCCAATTGCTAAAGCGATGGAGCCAGTGACATCAGTCCGTTTGGAGTCACAGCTGGCAAAAATAGTAAACACCAACTGAAAGGTAATGATCAGCTCCACCAGGAGACCGTGGCCCGCAGTGAGGTTCCCGTGAACCTAGAAGGAGAAAAGTACTCCGTCTGAGCTGAAGCAGGAATACATTTTCGATGGCGACGCAGCATTGTGAAAGGCATATTTCATCTGTATAAAAGCAATGGTGGGCATTCGATTTCACTTATATGTGGTCTCTACAGAACAAAATAAAGCAACAAAACAGAACCAGACTCAGAGACACAGAGAACAGATTGACGATTGACAGTGGCAGGGGTGGGGGGTGGGAGTGGGGAGGTGGGGACTGGGTGAAAAGGTGAAGGGATTGAGAAGCATAAATAGGTCGTTTCTGAATAGTCACAGAGATCTAAATGACAGCACAGGGAATAGAGTCAACAATCTATAATAATAAAAGTGTAATATGCTAATTAGACCAGCCAGCCGAACGACCGTCCGGCCGTCCTTCCAGATGACCTTCTGGACGAAGCCGGGGCTGTGGGGGCCAAGGCAAGCCGTGAGGGCCAAGCCCCTTGCACAAATTTCGTGCACCGGGCCTCTAGCATTGAATAACTATGTATGGTGCCAGGTGGGTACTTGAAATACAAGGGGGGCCACTCTGTAAAGTACATGAGTGTCTAACCACTCTGCTGTACACCTGAAACTAACACAAAAGAATCTTGAATGGGAACTGTAATTAAAAAAACAACCTGATGGCTGAGTCTTCNCCCCCCCCCCCCCCCCCGGCAAAAGAAGGCATGAATTTCCACTCATTTGGGGCAATCACGGGTAATTAATTACTCTTACAATGACCGAGCAGGAGTCTGTGCTGAATGTTTTTTCTACAAGGGAAGCAAAAGGTGCCACTGCTCTACTTAACTTATAAAAGAGTTTCTTGAGAGTCTTGTCATTTTATAAGGAAATGATTAAATCCATTAATTAGATTTAAATTAATTAACATACTTCAATTAAATTTTAAACTCGTGTGTGTGTGTGTGTGTGTGTGTGTGTGTGTGTGTTTTAAATCAACTCTGGTGCTGAGCTAACAAATGATAATCCTAACCAGCTAAGAGCCAAGCTAGGTTCAAATGCCAATGTACTTCTTTAAGTGTGACTCTTAACATAGATCATTTAAAATTTCACAAACATGGCAAGAAACAAATTGTTTCTTCTGCTAGTGAACCAACGAATAATGGCAATAAAAGTGTCTTATGCTAAATGTATAGTTGGTGTAGTCACTGGGGTGGGAGAGAGAGAAGGAAAAACCAACACAAATTTTGTGCCATCAAGACAGTAATTTTTCAAGTCACTTAATAGCAAACAAGAATTTCATACGGATGCATGCAGCGTTGCCAGAATCAGCTCATCACAAATCATCCGAAATGCCCTGAGAATAAATTAGCCATTTTAGGAAGGTCTCTCAGGCCCCCAGGGTGTCATTGAGTAGAGTCTGCAAGAAGCTTGAAGTCCTGGTGTAAAAATAAGAGCGAATGGTGTACATTTGCACCATGGAATACTATGCAGCAGTGAAAAAGAAGGATCCCTTACCCTCTGAGACAGCATGGAGGGACCTGAGTATCACACTAAGTGAAATAAGCCAGTCAGAGAAAGACAAGTATCACATGATCACACTCATATGTGGAATCTAATGAACTAAATAAACAGACGAACAGAGTGGATCCAGAGACATAGATGCATAGAACAGAGTGTGGACTCTCAGAGGGAAAGCAGGGGTGGGTGGGTGGGAGGTGATCAACCAAAGACCTTGCATGCATATATGCACAACCCATGGACACAGACGATAGGGTCCTAAAGGCCTGGGGTGGAGGGTAGGGGTGGGCTGGAGGGGGTCACTGGGGGAAGAAAGGGGACACATATAATACTTTCCACAATAAAAATTTAAAAAACAAACAAAACTAAACTAAAAGCTAAAGAGGCTACCGTGGTGACCCCCAGGCCGCCCACCACGCCGGGCGGGGTGACGAGGTAGAGGATGCCGGCCCCGAGGATGGCGCCCAGGCACTGGGCCGCGATGTAGAAGACAGACTTGGCAAGGCTCATCTTCCTGGTGCACACCATGGCCACGGTCACGGCGGGGTTGATGTGGCCGCCGCTGATGTGGCCGAAGCACTGCACCATGGTGGCGATGCTGAGGCCAAAGCAGAGGGAGATGAGCACCATGTCCACGGGCAGGGGCTTCTCGGCGCCGCCCCAGTTGATGGTGGAGCCCAGGCTGAGCAGCACGAAGATGAGCATCGCCAGGAACTCGGCCGTGACCGCCTTCCAGAAGGCCTGGGTCCAGACCCCGCGGAAGGCCACCATGACGCTCTGTCTTCTGCACCAAGGCCCACACTTGCTGAAAAGAAAACGAAATCAGCGTCAGCAGCTGCGCAGCCTGGGCTCATGTATCCAGAAGGCACCGGCCCGTGGGCTTGCTCCACTGTGGGGGGGCCTCCCAGGTTACAGGCATGCGACAAAGACTGCTTCCAGGAAACCCCTGCAGTAATTAAGTATTTGTCCCCTAAACCAATGCTCAATAGATTGCTGTCCGGGTCTCCTTCGATTTGATACGAAAAGATACTCCAGTTTCACTGGAAAATGATCAGAATTGTCACCAGAAAGGCAAACGTCTAAATCAAAGCCCGGAAAGATGGAGAGTCAGATGCAGTTCCTTTGCAGTTCGTGCCACCCCCCCCCCCCGCCCCCCAGCCCCCCAGCCCCCCAGCCCCCCAGCAAGCTCTAAGTGTCACTGGGCCTTTCCTGGTCGGTTATATTTTGAGCAGAAAGCACTAAAGCAGGGAGGCCGTGTCCAGGTGTGCAGTTTATGGCTCAAAATGGCATTTTGCGAATGGATGGGAGACTCGGATTAGGGGGCTGCTGGGCAGCAGGAATGCTGAGGTCTATCTTTGCAGAAGGCAGGCTCCTTGGGAGAGGGGATCCCCTGGTGACAGGCAGGGGCGTAGGATCCCCAGGGCCTCAGAAGAGCCGGGACCCCCTCCTGCTCCCCAGCCTGAGGGAGTGGCCCCAGGGACACTGAGCACAACTCCTGCCCAGACACAGCGCTGGGACCCCGATGTGTCAACCTCAGGCCCCAGGGGGGCCTCTCCAAGGCCAGGACAGGGAGAGCGACACCGAGGGCGGTGCCCAGGCTCAGGGGCGGTGCCCAGCCTCAGGGCAGTGGCCAAGTGGACACACAGAGCTGCCATCTGCTAGGAGCCCCCACCGCCCACGTCCCAGGTGGCCCAGCAGCCCCCGCCCCCTGGGAAAGCTGCGCCCTGGCCTGCTTTTGCATGGTTAGGGGACTGTCCCTCCTTGTGCTGGACCCTCTCACCCTGATGTTCCCTTCAGATAAACTCCCAAAGGGATCCAGAAGCTGGTCCATGCCAGCGGCCCCAGGCACCCAGCCCCTCCCAGGGGCAGCCCAGGGCGGACAGCCAGGGAGGCGGAGCTTGGGGGCCAGGGGTTGGCGAGGGACACCCAGGCCCTGCAAGCACAGCCTGGGAGGGAAGGGCTTCTCTGGAGTCTTCCTGGCAGCCCCTCCTGCTCGGCCCAGGAGGACAGCCTGGGGGCCTCCCCCGGGGGCGTTCCTGTGCTGGTGGGGGGAGGGGGAGGGGTGGTGGGAGCAGAGAGACAGCCTTGGGAGTGAAGACACCCTGTCCCTGGGACGGACCTCCCTCTCCCTGCCCGCAGACCTCTGAGCTGGGCAGACGGGCTTGGGGACAGGAAGCCAGCCGCATACTGAGAGAGATGACTGGGATCCCCCTTGCGGGAAATCACCCCATGTCTCCATTTTTCAAGGCTTTTGCCCTTATTCTTTGCCTGTTTTAGCAGCAAGAGCTAAGGTATGGCGAGCAGGTAGCAGAATCCAATCGCAGGGGCCATGGGAAGTTAGGCAAGGAGGCCGAGTGTTCGAACAGCTGCAGTCCTGCTGCTGCCTCCTGAGATGCTAGTAAGAGAGGACCCCCCCTCCCCACACCATCCCTTGGGGTCCCTGGAAGACAAAGGGCCAGGGGAACTCAACCTTCAGGAGCTCAACCTTCAGGTCTGACAGGGGGCCTCCCTGCAGAGTTGGAAAGAGACCCTCATTTCCTGCCCAAGCCCAGGAGGCTCCAGGGGGAGGGGACCGCCCGCCCATCCCAAGCCCGCTGCCCAGTGAACCCTCTGAATGAACCCGTAATTAGAAAAACCCAGCGGGGGGCCGGGACCTCACACTCCCCAGAGGAGGAGAAAATAGAGACAAAGCAGCCCTGGGAATGGCCGGGAAGGCGCTCTGGGAGAGAATTACAAAGGTCCCCAAGGGGGGAAGGCAGACAACTCACAAATGGGAGAGAAGGGACGCAGTGGCTTCTGCAGCCGTGGCAGCGCCTGATGACCCGGGGCAAGGTGCTGGCACCTGCCGCTCCTCCGTGGCCGTGGCCGGAGTTAGTGGGAAAGAGGAAGCGACAGAGCAGAAAGCCCAGGACCCAGTGGGCAGGTCCCCCTTCAGCAGCAGCGGCTACGGGTCACCAGAGGCCCTGGGAGAGGCCCCTCCCTGCTGCACCCTCTTCCCTCACCTTCCCCAACTCCCCGTCCCCCTCCCTCCTCCTCTCTCAGGTCCTCTCCCTCCTCCTCTCTTAGCCCCTCTCCCTCCTCCTCTCTCAGCCCCTCTCCCTCCTCCTCTCTCAGCCCCTCTCCCTGCTTCTCTCTCAGGCATCCCTCCACCTCTCCAGGGACCTAATTTCAGAAACTCAGTTGCTCTTCCAGCTTTAAATTTTCATCAGAAAAAAATACCCACAAAAACCAAACAGATAAATAAACTGCTGACGGCGCATTTAACTTTCTTTGAAAACCCAGAGTCCGATCCCCTCCCAGGGCCCAGCGACCGGCCCCCAAGTGTCCTGGCAGCGCACCCACACCTGTGGCCTCAGGAGCTCCTCCTGCGGCTGAGCCCCCTGCGGCCATGTCAGTGTCTGTCCCCCCCCCCACCCCCCCGCCCACGTCCCCACGCGCTGAACGGAGCAGCACCGTCTGTTTGGCTTCTTTTGCCCCAGAACAAAGGGGCTCACTGGTGTGCCTGGGTCGCACGGAAAGGGGCGCCTTTCCTTCCAGCGACCCCAGCCGGCCTGCTCCTGGCGGCCGAGCCCCTGAGCGATCATTTCTCTGATGAAAAATGCTGCCGGCAGCCCTACCTGCAGCGGGTCCCCCTCCGGTGCTGCCCGGGTCTCAGCTTGCACCCCTGTCCCGCCGCCCGCTCCCTGCCCTGTGAGCCCGCTCAGGGCTCAGCCATAGCCCTGCTCTCAGTCTCCGCCTGGATTCCGCGGAGAAGGCCCAGATCTCTGATAAGGCCGCCCGGTCCCCGAGTCTGGCCCCGGGCGCTGTCCCCTTAGCGACGCAGGACTTACCCCCACCGCCTGGCCGAGGGTCTGGGTCTGTCGCTCATGCCTTCCCCCGCCGAGTGCGCGCGGCCCGCCCGCTGCTCCGGTGCCCGGAGTCAGATTACGGGACTGGTCTGATTGGGCTGGGAGGGCAGGGGGGAGTCTGCCCGGTGGCGATCACTCAGTGCCATTCGCACTGGGCAGAGCTTTCCTCGCCCTGGTCTCCGTGGGCACCGGCCTTCGGAACATAGCGCGCAGATGCTGTGCTTCCTTAGCTGGCCATCTGACCATAGGACTCCCCCAAATCCTTGTCTGCGCTCTCCCCCCGCCCCCACTAAGAACTGGTCGGTTGTGTGTTTGCAGTTGAAATTGGGCAACTCTGAGACCACGATGGCACCTTCCAGCCCTTGAGATGAACTGAGAGGCCACAGCGCCTTCATTTTTTTGAGCCACAAAATAGCCGCTGGCGTTTATGTGAAGTGTTTGATCTGAGAAGCAGCATGTTAAGCACAGACGGTAACGCAGGTCTGTCCGCAGCCTGGGCAGCCTGGCCCGGATAACAGGGAATAAAAGTAGAAACTAGGGCGTCTCCACGATGCTGACCTGGGTTCTATACTAACAACTGTTGGGGAAGAAGTAGCAAAGGAAGACAGATAGCAGTTGGGTGGGGACACAGTCATTGGGAGCTGTAGGGGGGTTTCATGTCTAGAAACCAGAGGACAGGACTGACTGCATCATTAGTGGAGCCCGCGCCATCACTCAGGCTGCTTGGCCTGAAGACAACTCCGGCCAGGGGTGCTGGTGAGCCTTCAGGCCTGAGGATGGGCGGCAGCGCTCTCCTAACTGGGCGCTTTAAATGGGCCTCAGGCGCCTGGAATTGGAATCACCATAGCCCTTTGCTGATGAGTCGGTCATCACTGGCCCATACAGGGCTCTCTTATTCTATGACAGTTATTTACTCTTCAATAAGACAATGGCCATTTAGGACCGTACTGCTCAGCCCAACCAGGAGATGGTCGCTCACATCTCTCTGGGGGACCGTCCCCCTCCCGGCCCCGCCTCTTCATCTGATTTCAGACCAGAGTCTATTTCAGCGCGAGGCGTGGGAAGGAAGAACCGTGGATTCTCCTCGGGGGTGAAGCCTGTGGTCACGGTCATAGCCACGGGGCCGGGGCTCCCGAGGCTGCTGGCCGCGGGGAATCTTTTCTTCGGTGCCCTGCTGCCGCCCTGGCTCATTAGCAGGCTCCCCACACCAGGGCAGGTCCTGCAGCCGTTCACAGAGTGCCAGCAGCACTTGGCCGCTCAGCTTCCCAGAGCCTCTGCCTTTCTTCTGGCTGCGGGTCGCCGCCCTGGTGGGAGGTGAGGATAGTCCAGTTCCTAAGGGTGGCGGTTCCCGTTCCGTTCCAGGTTCCCATCAAGGGGAGGGCCACCCTCATTGGCACCAGCTCTTACACTTACTAGCATGCTCAGCAGGGGCTGATGGCTGACCAGGGATTAACCCTTCACCGACTGGAGGCAGTTTTTCTCACGGGGCGGTACTTACTGTTCTTTTTAGGTTCCAGTGGTAGAAAGGATCCTTCTGCTACACCTTCAGCCCCGAGCAAGCCCCCAGGAGGTGCCTGGCGTTTCTTTGGGGAGGGACACAGCTCTCCAATAGGATTGTCTGTGGCCTGCGGCGGGACACAGGATGTGACTATGGGAGAAGGCAGCCCTAATGAGTTTGTGGTGAAGGTGGTGATGAGAGGAGGTGGGGAGCCTGGCGAATATTCACTATAGTGCCTAAGTGGACCTGCTTTGAAGTGTCCTGGGTCAAGAGCCAAATGACATTTGGGATCTAAAATATTTTTCCCCATTGGTGAATTTGGAAGAACTGATTTCACTTAGAAACAGAATAACAACGTATTGATGTTGTCGCCCTGTGATCTGTGGGGAGGATGGTAGCTGGGCGTGCTGATTCCAAATCAGCCCTTTGGGTCAGGCACCTGTGAGTGTTGGGGTGAGGAGCCTTGTGAAGCCGTGGGCCAGGAACATGTGAGGAAGTAGGAAAGAGGGTCGATGAAAGTTACAATAATTCTCAGCAGAAAGTAGCCGGCCGACATATTTCTGAATTTTTAAACTACTTACGCCACACGGCTCTCCTTTGGCGCTGCCCTGCGTCTTCAGGGTTGGTGGACTGCCCCCCACCTTTGCTCTCAGAACGTTGACCTCTTCCTCCTGTGTTCAGAGAGTGACAACTGAAACACAGCCCTGGCAGTGCCAGCAGGGCCTCGGTCCCAGATGGGAAGTGCCCCAGGCTGGTGGGGGCAGAGGCAATGGCAACCCATAAATCTTATTTTGCTTTTCACAAATCACAGCATCATGAACCCCCCTAGAGCCCTTATATATCAATATGTTCAGTAAAAACAAACACATAAATACAATAGCAACTGCAGGGGCCACCACCACCACCTCCACCACTACCTCCACCACCACCACCACTACCACTGCCACCACCTCCACCATCACCACCTCCACCACCACCAGCACCACCAGCCCCAGCTCACAGCCACCAGACAAAGGGTTGTAATGTTGGCTTTGTTCTTTTATCAAAGAGGCGTTGCCTTATTATAATTCAGAGTGGTTTCCAGAAGCGTAGTTCACCACCCAGAGAGTAATATAAAAATAACAATCTAAAAACAGCAAGGAACCCAGTGTTTGACCTAGCTTCCCATTCGTCAGTGAGGTGCATCTGATAAGACCTTCTCCAAGGCCCCTGAAATCCTTTCACTGAATCCCCGTCCCGCCCCCAGCCCCATGGATCCAGGTCTTCCCCAGTTGGTATAGCAGCACATTTTCCTTGATTTGGATCCAGGCGGCCTCTGCTTCAGCTGGGAGCTGTACTCTGCTGACATTTAAGGCAGGAATTCCCTGGGAAAACAGTCAAGAGATTCTTTTGGTGCTGCTGGCAGGGCCCCAAAGGGTTTAGGGTTCCCCTCTCTAGGCAAATGGGAAGGGAGCGAGGGAGGGAGGGGAGAGAAACAGAAGGACTTTATTGAGTGACTGTATTTCATCTGGAGCTTGTACAAAAAAAGCAGAAATGTGGTGAGATGACTGGATACGTTTCTTACCCTTACCTCTTACCCAGCTACCATGACAGTCCAGACCTGGGCTGGGTGTTTTAAAGGCTGCTGAGACATCCATAGTAAAAAAAGAAAAGAAAAAAGAACATCTGTAATACTTTCAACAATAAAGATAATGAAAATAAATCAGTTCTCAGGGCAGCAAAGAACTTTGGGATCTAAGGGGTTGGGCCAAAATGTTTGCAATGGTCAATAGTTGAAGTATAATCTGTAGTAGCAATCATTCCAAAATTTAACTTAAATTTGAACACTTCAAATTTGAACACTTCCCATCAAGGGAAGGTCACCCTCATTGGCGCTAGCTCATATACTTATTAGTACGAATGAAGGCCCTTCCCAAGAGAAGAGCAGAAATGGTCATAATCTGTGACTCTCAACGGTCAAGTCATTCAGACAAACTTTCTCTTGCTTCTTTCCTACCTCACCGTGCCTCCTTCTCTAAACTCTGTACCTCCGGTTTCACACACGCAGAAGAAATCTACATCCGAAAAGCTCACGGGGCCTCTTAGAGGCGACAAATCTCATGGATGGTTTCACCTGGCCTGCATGTCCTCACTTCTAGCTGCCCCTGGCCCACATGCCTGTGGCAGGGGACCAGGCATGGTCGTGGCCATGCCTTCTCAGCTCCCATCTCTGAAGAGTCAATTAGGGGGTCCTTTCATCTTTCATGCGTCTCCCTTTTCTCTTCGCCACAGGATCTCTGATTCATTTTTAAACAGTCATCATCACTGATCTCCGGCTTGGAACCTGCCCATTGCAAACTTGCTGGGCTCCAGTCGCTGAAAAATCCCACCGCAACCCGTGATCCTATGGGATACTCTACCGTTAGAACCAGGCAGTGCATCTGTACCATTCACTACTGTTTTGATGCTAAATTGGTCTCTCTTGTTAGATATAAACTAAAGTTGTGGGCTACATGTATGTCTCACATTTCTTACAGTAATGATGATGATGATCAAAGTGACACATTACCATTGTGCTGTGGAAGGAGAAACAAGAGATTGCAGTCTTGACTTTATCACTGAACTGTTAGTGGCTGTGGTTGGTCCACTTGGCCTCGTTGAGCCCAGTTTCCTCATCTGTGAAACCGAAGGGAGTGCTACCTTTCTATTCTCTTTTTCAAAGTCATGGCAAGTCCAGATGCCCTCTTCACTCCATTTTGGATTTGGAGCTCATCTTCTGTGGTTCTATAACACTCTAGTTCCCCAGACCTGCCCACGGAATTGTTCCCAGCATACCAGGATCACTGCTCACCTGTCTAACTCTATCGCTAGTCTGTAATCACAATAAGAGTGGGTATCTTAGTAATTAATTAGCCTTAGTAATAGTAAGGAATTTGTCTTAGTAATTAACTGCATTCTCCATACCTAGCATAGATCCAAGACACATTTTAAAGAAAAGAACACCGCTGTGGAATAAACAAACAAGTGAGTGAGGCTTAAGCAGGGTCATATTAGCAGAAGTACTTTCTTTGCAAACGGAATTAATAAATGTAAGTAATGCTGATGCACAGGACATGCCATTATAAGTCAAGAAACCTATCGTGATAAACCTCAAAAAAGCCATGTGGTCTTGATCTCATTTCCCCATTGGCCGAAGGCAATGATGCCCTTTCCAGCTCAGGTCAGAGGAAGCCAGACCCTGGGAAATGTGAGCCCGGGACTGAGAGGAAGCCAGCGGGGGGGTGAACCCACTGTCAGTTCTCCTGCCTGTCTCCGTGTGCTCTCCCCAGGGCCTCTGTTGAAGGGCAGACAAGGACATCGGTTCTATAGGGGTCAGTTTTGTGCGGGTGAGAGGTGAAAGAGCAGGGACAAGGAATGTGTACCTTTCTCTAGTGAACTCTCCTGCACCCAGCATTCGCCAGATTTCTACCACTTCTGTTCCACTGCCACCGCTTTCATCATACCTAAGGCAAATGGTTCTCATTATTTTATAATATGTATATGCTTAAAACCAATTCATACTTTTTCATAGCACCGATCTATGCAACACTGGCACCAGGATGATATGCTAATTAGATTTTAATGTTTAATATATAATTTATCAGTTGTGTTGTGGGAGAGACTATTCTAAGAAACTATAAAATGGAGAAGGATAGAGGTGTGTGGTGATTTTATTTTATTTTGTTACTAGAGGCCCGATGCAAGAAATTTGTTCAAGAGTAGGCCTTTGTTGCTCGGCCGGCCCTCGCAGCTCCGGCTTCATCTGGAAGGTTGTCTGGATGGTCGTTCCACTGTTCGGCCGTTCGGTCAATATGCATATTACACTTTTATTATGATAGGTTTTTTTTTGAGGACTTTTTATGACCTAAGGCACATATGTCATGGGCTTTGCTTCACACAGACTTCCATCAAGTGCAATGAAAAAATATTTTATTTTTTATTACTTTATTTACCATTTTCAGTATTTTGCTAGCACTTTATTTATTATCTTTTTGCCTAAGATTTTTATGATGCGCGTTACGTTAGTATATAACTTTCAGACGTCCCCTGGCATCCATCTGGGTGTCTGCTGCCTCCACGCAGAGGAGAGACACTCCCTGGAAACGGAGGTAAGGATGAGAAGGATTCGGAAGGCAATGCCAAGAGGGGATGTCAGGAGGGGATGAGAGAGGGAGGAAAATGAAGATTTGTGTGTATCTCATGTGAAGGTGGTGAGAAATGGTCAGCCCTCGAGGCTACACAGATCAAGGAGTGTTTGATGGAGCAACACAGAAATCGTTACAGAATTAATTACTTTGGAATCAAGGATTTGCATTTTTCAAGTGCAAGGCGTGCGCTCTGAGGTCCTCTGGTAACTAGCATGCAGATCCGAGAACAATTTGAGCAGCGGCAGTCCTGTCCTTGGGCCCAGGCGGGGGCCCCTGCCCTGGGCCCCACTTTAGGAGGCTCTGTCCCTCCTCTGGGAGCCCCTCTAGGCCACACACCCCATATCCCGGACTCTCGGACGCTCTGCTTTCAGCAAGGGCTGGCCTCTTCTTCCATATTCCTCTCCCCAGCAGGGCCACACTGCTGCAGGTCATTGAAGGTGGACGGTTGGGCTGTTTTGAAATATATGAGATGCAGCCTGCGTAGAAGCATGTTTATAAACAAGGGGACCACCTAAAACCTCTCTCTATGTTTAGGGCTGTGAAATTAAGCTTGGTGCATGTATTTGTTTGTTTTGCTGTAGACTTCTACTGATAGAAAAGGGAGGGTTTATGCTCATGTTTAACCTCATTACTGTATTTAGAATCGAGAAAACAAATTTTCCAACAAAAGAGTTCGGCTACTTGTGCTGGGTCCTGAACTGTGGCTGTCTGTGGCAATGTTTCCTTTATCAGGTGAAAAAACCCAAATTCAACCCAGATTGGGTTAGCCTTCCGTCTGGTTAAGATTTGGGACCCTGGCCCCACCAGGGGAGGAATCTGTCCTCATTTCCGGAAGCTCTCAATGCGCAGTTGGAATAACTAACTCAGTCTTATGTTCAGAGGCTTCTGGAAAGAGGGTGCAGACGTTGACCCACCTGGCGGGCTCGTTTGGGGGTGGAGACCGATGGTAATTCCGATTCGCAGGAGTGCGGGGGGCCATGGGCAGACTCCGTGCGGCCGATGCTCACACAGAGCAAACCTCCCTTTCAGTAACTGCAGTCACTTCTCCCCACGGCCTCAAAGCAGAGGCCACTCTGAGGCCTTTGAAGGCAATTGTTCACTTTATGTCTGGCAAACGGACACATGGCTCTGGTTGCTTTGTACAGAAGAGCTGTCTACAGCCGTTGGTCGCTCTGCCCGGATCTCCTGCCCCTGCGACCCAGGATCCTGTGATCCTCTGCTCTGCTCTGAGCGTCCAGTGTACCCCCACGTGTGCGGCAGTGACAGAGGTGGAATGAACCTGTGATGTAGCTGGGGAGGTTCTTGCCCCGATGCTGGTGCTGACCTGATTGTCCCGATTCCTTTGTCAATTTGGTTGCTTGGCAGATTGTAAGATTGAGCAAACGGCTTTTATATATATTGATTTCAGAGAGGAAGGGAGAGGGAGAGAGGGAAACATCCACGATGAGAGAGAATCATGGAACGGCTGCCTCCTGCATGCCCCACACTGGGGATCCAGCCCGAAACCTGGGCATGTGCCCTGACCAGGAATCAAGCCATGACCTCCTGTGTCATAGGTCAACACTCAACCACTGAGCCATGTTGGCTGGGCATTTGGTTTTTTATTTATTTTATTTTATTCTATTTTTTTTATTACTCTGTTTCCATATTCATTAGCCACTGTTAGCTCCATCTCAGATGAGATCTTTGTCTTCCACCTTTTTCCTGTTTGCTCCTCCAACCTGTGAGAAGCTGTTAGGTAAGTTTTTTCTTAAGCCACATCCTTGAAGTACTAAGTAGCCACTGAGCCTCATGTATGAGCCACAAAAGAAAAATAAGGCATGATTCCTACTCATGAGATGAGAGAAATACACGTGAAAAGGGAACAA
The DNA here is from genome assembly GCA_035771395.1 of Myotis vivesi. Lineage (NCBI taxonomy): Eukaryota > Metazoa > Chordata > Mammalia > Chiroptera > Vespertilionidae > Myotis > Myotis vivesi. The sequence continues at coordinate 88,811,335 of JAWPEG010000014.1, read as the reverse complement.
TGCTTCATCTTTCACATTATTGTTACAGGATGGCACACTAGGAGTCAGCTTGGATCTTACAGATAATAGAAGGGAGGACATATTGGAGTTGATTCTATTATTAAGATCAGAACCTGGGGATGTGTAAATTGAACACTTGGCAATTGCTTTGTTGGTTTACCCATTCAGACTTCTTATCCTGTTGAGGAAACGAAGAAATAGAAAAGATGGGTGGTTTTGTAATATGCTGGAATACAGAGCCTGGGCCACAAGGCATGATAACAACGGTGGATGGGCCCTTTCTACAGAAGTTAGGATGCTGCATTGGAGAATCCAAAGACTGTCTGTCATCATCTCTACCACCTGCACGTGATCTGTGTGGGCTGTGCCTAGTTGCACCAATGCTGCCGCAGGGCTGTGGTGGGGGGAAGGAGAGGGCAGCTGTTGGCAGGCGGGCCATGCTGCACCTGGAGAGGAGAGGTGACAAGGTAGGCTCTGAGATCTGCTGGTCACAAACCCGGATTTGGAAGGAAGAAGTTACTCTTTTGTTCGGCGTTCAAGTTGGGAGTTTGCCCTGCAAGAGTCAGTCCACCGCTGACTTTCCCTGAATACACTTGGGAGAGAAGCCTGGCAGCAGCGCCACAGGACAGGAACGCCAGGGTTTCTGGAGGCGTCGCCAAAACCCAACAACTTCTCAGAAGTCTCAGAGGCGCCAGAGGAGCGTTTGCATTTCAATGGAAAAGTTCTGAAAGCTCTGGAAGCTGTCCCCAGTTTTACTTTCTCATCCACAGGCAGAAGCAAGCGCTGGGAATAAGGGACAGGCACTGGGGAGGGCTTTGTTCAAAGTGAAGAGAAGAGACTTGGGGACATTTTAATTGTTCAATCCTTGGCCACGAAGCCGAGACAAAGGGGGTCGAGTCATCATGGCAAATAGAAAATACAAGCACCGCTCGCTTTTATACAACAGCACCCAGCATCTGCAGCCATCTTCCCTAGTGGTTCTGAGAGAGAGACGGAACTTTCTAGGCTTAAAGAGATGGAGTAACCATAACTTGGCAATAACATAACAATACCCCTTGTGAGCAATTAGTCATCCCAGGAGTTAACCCTCTCACACACCACAAAGACCTGTTTGGGTAGCATGGCGCTGACAGGACTTAGGAAAGACAATCTTCCAGAAAAAGAAGAATGCTGCTACGAGGTGAGATTGGAAAGGATTGTGAGAAGACCTACATCACAGTCAAAAGTAGGAAAAAGCTCGGTAATAACTATGTGTGGTGCCAGGTGGGCACTTGAAATATTGGGGGGCCACTGTGTAAAGTATAGGATTGTCTAACCACCATCCTGCATGCCTGAAACTAATACAGAACAGTATTGAATAGAGATTGTAATTGAACAATAAGATTTGAGAAAGCAGAAGAAACTTGGCACATACAAGGATTTTGGGTCTCATTCTTCCACAAGCTTGAAGGTGGCACTATCTAGTAGAAATATAATGCAAGCCACATATATCATTAAAATGCCCTAATAACTATAGTAAATAAGTAAAAAAAACCACAGGTAAATGTAATTATAATACTATACTTTATTTAATCCAATATATAAAAAATATTATCACTGTACTAGGAAAGTTATAAAAATTAGTAATGAAACACTTAATTTTTTTTGTACTAAATGTTTGAATTTTTAAGTATTCTATACTTATAATCTCTTTCCACTGGATATCACATTTTTAATAGAAATAATCAGTTGGTGTTTAGATGTCCTAAAACTTATAGATGAAAGAGTAGATTCACAAACATACTTTAACAATTTTCAATAACTGAATTGAGTAACAGTTTTCAATCTTAAACGAATTAAGATGAAGGACAATGGGAAACTCAGTGTTGCCCTTTCCCTCGCCCCGTTCCAGGTACCGACTGCCAGCGGGCCGCTGAGTGTCTGCTGCGTTACGCAGCGCAGCTCTAAGAAGCGGCTGCACATTTGTTTTTATTATGAAAGAAATTTTATTCTTGCAAACATTGGCAGGTTGAGTGAGCTTTTGAAAGTAACGGAGGCTACCCTTTTCCCATAGAGATATTTTCCTTTGGGTTTCTAGAACATAACTTATTTATTCACTGGTTCTGAGTAAACGGAGCCATTCAGGGTTTTCTCTGCATCTCATAGGTCATCTCTGTCAGTTTCAGGGTTCACCCTTTCCCACCCTCCTTTCCAAGGTGACTAAGTTCTAGGAGCAGAAATAGCATCAGGGCCTTCGGGAGGCGGAGCCTGCTCCAGAGCTCCCTGGGCTGGCGTTCCCACCTAGGGCCTCCCTGCAGCTCCTCCATCTTCCTGGACCGATGCCTGTCATTGGGAATCTCCTGAAATGGATGTCATCACCTTATAGTGTCTCCGGTGACTGGTCCCCATGTTGGGAGTCCTCTCACCCCTGTGGGCCCCTGGGGGTCTGCCTCCTGACCCTGGCCTTTCCACAGGGCCCTGGGGGCATAGGGTGCAGGGACTCACAGCTTCTGGCTGTCCCCGGAGCCTGGGGAGGTCTCAGGTTCTCTCTCCCAGGTCTGCCTGCTCGCTCGCTCGCTCGCCTACCATTCTGTTTCTTTGGTAACTCCCGACAGCACTTCATAATCGGTTAAGAATGTATATGATAAAAGGAGGCATTGTTGCTATTGAAACTGCTTGCCAACTTCTTTATGGAGCTCGCATGAGATTAAACCGTCGGGACTTCCCGTTGATGAAAGACATCCCATGTGATTACAGAATATCAGAAAGGAATGCTTTCTTTTAATCACATCTTTAATTTCTCTGTAATAAAGCAAACCACATGTAAGAGTCATTTAACGTTTCGGTTTTGCGAAGCCTCTTAGGATTGGTCTTTCCTTTTAGAGCTAAGAGGGGGTTAGCTCTTGCTTCTTCATAGGAGACGACTGCAGTCCCGGGGAGGAAATGACTTGTCCAAAATGAGGCGCAGGTTAGAGATGGGCCGGGGCCCCATTCCCAGCCTGGAGCGCCTTCTAATTCACTGTGGTTCTCCCTCTCTCCATACAACCGCCAGAGAGATCTTCCCGGGGCCCTGCTTTCAACATCATTGTCCCAGTGCCTCTCTGTGGGTCACTAAACAAAGCCCCAGTTCCTCAGAGACCCGAAGCGCCAATAAGAAAGAATATGTGCACCCTATGCTCATAGCGGTGCCATTTACAATAGCCAAGACCTGGAAGCAGCCCACGGGCCCATCAGCAGACGAGTGGGTAAAAAGCTGTGGTCCATTTACACCATGGAATACTATGCAGCAGTAAAAAAGAAGACTCTCTTACCCTTTGAGACAGCATGGAGGGACCTGGAGAGTATCATGCTAAGTGAAATACGCCAGTCAGAGAAAGACAAGTATCACATGATCCACTCATGTGGAATCTAAGTAACAAAGTAAACTGATGAACAGAGTGGATCCAGAGACATGGAAGCATGGAACAGAGTGCGGAATCTCAGAGGGAAGGCGGGAGGGTGGGTGAGTGGGTGGGACGAGAGCAACCAAAGACCTTGTATGCAGCTATGCACAACCCATGGACACAGACAATAGAGTGCTGAAGGCCTGGGGTAGGGGGTGGGGGGCAGGGGAGGGCTAGAAGGGGTCAATGGGGGAAAAAGGGAACCTATATAATACTGTGAACCAAAAAGATTTAATTTACAAAACAAACAAAAAATATAAAAAAAAGAAAGACTATTTCACTTTCAAAAATAAAGAAAGAAAGCACCAGTTCCTAAGCCCGGGCAGTAACAGTTCCCTAACCCACCTCCGCAGCAACCTTTCTTCTCCCCTCAGGCGACTCACACTCCAGCCAAGCTGACTCTCCCACTCTCAGGGCCTCTGCTTTCTCCTGAACACACCGCTGCCTGTCCTGGCTGCTCTCTGCCTCCGAGGACCTTCTCTTCTTCTCCCTCGACTTCAGTATGAACCCAGTTCAAGCCTGAGGAGGTAGCTGGAAGGCCATGTCCTTATTATCCCTGAGTCTCTCTACGCAGGGATGCAGTCTCTCATTCCTTCAAGTCATCATAAAACTTGCTTTAAGTTACTGTGTAACATTGCTCACACTCTGAGTGTTTGAAGATTTGTGTTTTCCTCTTCTAAATTATGTAACCTTTGGTACAGAATCTTATTCATACGCCTACCTCCTACAGAATCCACAGATAAAAAGGGGGAGGAGATAGAGAAATCATTTAAAATTAAATTAAATGGAATGGGGAAATACAAAAAATAAATCAGTACGAACAAAATTAGAATAATATAAATTACACTTACGGGAACTCAGTAGCTGTATTTTTTTCCTGAGTTTGTACCACTAATTAATCAGAGAAAAAAAAAAAGGATGATTCACTTTTGGAAAGAGCATCTAAAGTTCAATTTCAACTTTAAGGAATATGAAATATACAAATAGACTATTACCTTTTATAGGAGGATTTTATTTAGTCTGACTTACAGGTAACAGGACAAACGAAGTGTCTAGGCTGGTCTCTGTCAGCCTCTCGAATGCCTGGACCCAGTGTAGATTCAGCTCCGTGAAGCGCCACGCCCTTAAGATCTTCACTGATGGGGCCGAGCCTAAATTTCCCTGAGGTCTGTCTCCCACCGTCTCGCCCACATGGATCCTCTTAGGACATCAGGGGAACATGGCGTTTCCTGTTCTTCAGGGGAAATTAACCCGATGTTATCAGTTCTGTGAGCCCATGTGATGACCTCAGAATGTCAAGATTGTCAGGTCCCTGAGGACCACAGCACAACAGAAGGCAACAGAATTAACGTCGCCCTGGAGCAAGGCGTGAAGAGTCTGTGCTTCCGTGTGAAGGGGACCTATGTTGGTCTTGTCTGTTGAAGGAGAAGAATGCTTTCATGAGATCAAGCTCCGCACGCCAGATGTCAGAGGCTGCATCAATTTGTTGCAGCAAAGACCCCAGGTCTGGCCCGCTGTCACGTGGCTCAGATTACAGTAGCCCTTGAGCAGGGCTATAATGGAGAGCATCACCCTTGCGTCCTGTAGGTCTTTGAAGACAAATCTAGCACTACCCCTGGGATGCAGTGTTGCTTCTGATTGAGCAGTTTCAGGGGATTTCATTTGTCTTTTCCTATCACCAGGGCCCTGACTCCACAGGGAAGTGGATCAATGTGAGAATCATGCCCTCTCTGAGTACATGTTTCCCAATTATAAATGCAGAGACAGAGGAAACAAACACAGAGCAGGCTCGTGAACCCATGAGACTGACTGAAAAAAAGACACAGGTGGGAATTTCATGTATGACCAGGTCTCCACAAGTCTCAGCTCTAACCGGAGGGTCATGATGTGGTCTTGGGTCCCCAGGTTCAGTGTCAGTTCAGACCCTGTATCTTCCAGACCTGGAATGGTCTACAGCTCTCCTACCAAATGGTAGCAAGTTCTATGGAAATATGGGGGATATTCACCGTGTACTCTTATGGTAGTTTTTCAAGGTCCCTCCTCAAGGAGGCATGATGTCCACCCAGGGGCTCTGTGTAAACCTACACAGGCCTAAGACTGTGTGAACATCCACGCTCTTCCACCAAGGCACAGGGTTTTCCATCTGCTCTTTTGGGCTCAAATTTTTTTGATTACACAGATCGCATAACATCCTGATCAGCCTTCTCAATGTCTCACCCCAAATACAAATGATCTATTAGTCACTGCCATAGATCCCTGCAGATCAAGCCCCTGATTGCCACTCCGGCCTTGTTGCCCATTATGGAAATCATACCTACTTGACCTCAGAAAGCTAAGTGCACGCCTGGCTTCTACCATTCCCAAACCCCCTCAGTCCTGGTGATCTCAGGGAGCCTAGTTCTTTCACAGCATCTTCAACTGTCAGTTCTGACCAGAAAAATTTGCTGAGCTCCTCACAACTGCTGGCTTCCACTCACCAGTGCATTCCACGTTGCCTTGGAGAAGGGGATGCTCTAATGGGTCCTGGTTAGCACAGTCCTGTGGTGGGTTTCAGGGTATAACATAGAGTCCATTCTAACATCTACACATCCTGAGGCTTTTCTAAACCCTCACCTGAGGATAAGTTTATTGATTTTAGAGAGAAAGGGAAAGGAGAGAGAGAGAGGGAGGGAGAGAGAGAGAGAGAGAGAGAGAGAGAGAGAGAGAGAGAGAGAGAGAGAGAGAGAAACAGTGATTAGGTCCCTCACGTATGTGCCCTGACTGGGGCACTGAACCCACAACTTAGGCATGTGCCCTGACCAGGAATCAAACCCACAACCTTTTGGTGTATGGGATGACATTCCAACCAATGGAGCCATCCAGCCAAGGCCAGCCTGAGACTTTGAAACCTTCTTCAGCACTGTGCCAAAACACCCTGGCAGCTCCATTTCATCTTCTGTAGGCCACCATCATATCCAAGATTCAAGGAGCCCTCCCAACCATGAGGAGAGCTCTTTGCCAGAACAGCATGGGCAAGTACCACTACCATGTCGATAAATTGTGCCCTACCCAAGCTCATACTTCCCCTTGTCCCCACCTACCCAACACCCCCAGGTTTCACTCTCAGGTGTTCCCCTGATTCGGGCTGAAATGTATTGGTGAGGTCCTAGGATGCTTTTGACACACAAACTATTTTATTCCAGAAGTTCTTCTGCTGGGCTGTGCTGACCCTGATTATCAGCTTGGAAGTAATAAGGGGCAGTGGTGGGTGATCGTGAGGAAAACAAGCATTGCCTCACACCTGCCTCAGGGATGTGGTTGTGTGGTCTTCACGGCAGGTGAGGTTGTTGTCCTCTGGCAAGGAGAGTGGGGCTGCTTCTGTGAACCTGGATGTTCAAGTTCTCAGAATCTTCCCACAAAGTGACCCCCATCCGGACCTCAGTGTCCCTCTCCCTTTCATTCAGGGCCGTGACCTTGACATAGAGCATTCACTGAGGAGCTATTCAGTTTGTCACCGCTGCTTCACATGTTTGCTGACATTTTCACTTCCTGTGGGAACACGCAGCTTTGGAGAATGACTGACCCTGGGCTGGGGTCAGGAAAGGGCTTTCTGAAGACTGACCAGGTAGTAGAATGGCCCACAGAAAGGCTCCAAGGCAGGAAGAAGCGCAGCTTATTTGAGGACATAAGAGCTCAGCCTGGCCCTGGCCGGGTGGCTCAGTTGGTTGGAGCATCGTCTCACATGCCAAAATGGTTGTGGGTTCGAGCCCTGGTTAGGGCACATACCTAGGTTGCAGGTTTGATCCCCAGTTGGGGTGTATGTGGGAGGCAACCAATCAATGTTTCTCTCTCTCTCCCTCTTTCCCTTCTACTTTCTCTAAAATAAATAAAATTATATCCTTGGGAAAGGATTAAAAAAAAAGTTCAGCCTGGTCAGAGTGCATAGCTAACGGGAAGAAAGAGTCTGAAGGTCAATGAGTTAACGGGTTTTGTTATTTGTTTCTATGTTGTGGTTAAGAAGCCTGCTACTTTAAACCATTAGCTTATTAAAAAGATCAATACTTCAAAGTCTGAAATTCCATTAGATGTACATTTATTGTTTCTGCCCTCAGGTAACTTAGAATCTAACAGAAAAGTGAAGACAAAGTTCCATATTGTTATAATATATAATACACTCGGCATGTGTCTTCTGGAAGGCCATAGTGCTACATGAGCGTTGGGTAGGGGTGTGGGATTTATTTCTTCCACAGATATTTAACCAGGGCCTTCTCTAGGGACACAAAGATGAGTAAGACAAGAAATTCAGTCTTCCAGGTGAGCCAGACACATACACAAATAATTAGAAAGTATAAATGTAAAGGTGAAAATACACATAAGCTCGAATGGGATAATAACAATAGTTATAATTTATTAAGCACTTACTAACCACTTTACAAACATTTTCCCATTTGTTTCACCCAATAAACGTACAAGGTAGGTATTGCTATCCTAATTTTTGAGATGACAAAACCAATACTCAGAGAAGTGAAGTAAATTGGGGAGGTTCCACAATTGAAAATATGGAATTCAAACCCGGTTCTTACGACAAGCACCAAGCTCTTAACCACCATAATACATGCTGCTTCTCAGGAACACATGGTGCTCCCAGCAGGTGTCTCATCCGAGCCACACCAACGCAAGGAATGCCTCACGGAGTGAGTTTAGGGATTAGGAGATGTTGGGGGCACAGATGGGGGGTTAGCAGTAGGAGGCAGGAAACTGCACAATGTCAGGGAATCATCACCATTCCAGGTTGTTCTAGAGTGAGCAGGGAGGCAGGAATTGGCAGAAAACGTGATTGGAGAAGGACTGGGATCATGGAGGACATTGCGTGCGTGTGCGAAACAGACCGGGATGTGGGAGTCACAGAGCTTTAGGCAGAGAAAGGCCAAGTGTAGAGAAGGGTGTTGAGGGAGCGAGAGTGGGAGAACTCTTAGAAACTGTTGCAGTGTTTCAGGGAAGAGTGGGTGAGGGGTTGAGCTGGATGAGCAGCAGAGTGGGTGGGAGAGGAAATGAGAAACATGTAGGTGGTGAAGTTAGGCTTTTCTATGGGTGTGTGGAAGGCCCCCTGCCAGGGAAGGCGCTGGCTTTCCTTTAAATTCATGTTGATTGAACCCATGATGAAGGCAGAGCCTTATCTTGGGGGCACATCTAACCGAGAGGTGGGAATGACTCATTGACCTTCTGAGCCAGGTGCTAGGACATGGGTTATCTCAATCTGGTCAAGCACCAGGAATGAATGCGATTTGGACCCACTCGGAGGTGACCATGGTGACTGTTTACAAGGAAGCTACCAGAACGCACACATTCCCCTTCTATTGACCCTCAGTGAGACTTCCTGGCATTTGGCTAGATTTAGAGAAGAACCCATTTGCCGGCACCTGGCTCTGAAGGTCAATGAGGCATTCCCACCTCTTGGTTAGCTATGCCCCCAAGATAAGGCTCTGCCTTCACCATGGGTTCAGTGGACATGAATTTAAAGGAAAGCCAGCGCCCTTCCTGGCAGGGCGCCTTCCATAGGGTGTGGGGGTCGGCGCAGGAGAAGTCTGGCTTGACTCTTTGGTTCCCAACGTGGGGGCCAGAGGAGCTGATGGTGATGCCATCGGACAAAGAGGAGGCAGGTTGGGGTTGGATGATGAGCTCGATGTTAGTCACGTTGAGTTGAGAGTGCTACTGCCACACCCGGGGGAAGCAGTGCAGCGGGACACGGAAGATCTGAGGCCGAGTCCACAGCCTTGTGTGGGCTGGAGGAAGAGATCTGGAAACCACCAGCCTGGGGGTGTAGCTAAAGCAAGGAGACTAGAAGGGGTTTCCTAGGCAGACTGGGTGAAGGGAGCTGAGAGAGGGATGGTCATGGGCAGGGGTGGGGAGGGAGGGGATGAAGGGAAGAGGCATGGGGTAGGTGGATGGTGTTATGTTGGAGGAGGCACGTGATGAGGTAATTAAGAGAGAGGAGAAATGGGCACCCGGGCAGTACCAGTAATAGGGGGAAAAGCAAGAATGTAGTTCAACTTGGCTGGACCATAAGAGTTTGATGTAGTTATTTGGTGACATCAGGTCAGGGTGATATTATTGAGGGCCCTGAAGCCAGGCAAGAAGAAACTGGGAGCACAGTGATGCTGTGGGATGTTCATTTTCAAAGTGTAGAGAGTGGATCAAAGTAGACATACAGTGACTGTTACCCAGCCCTGGAGAGGAAGGGAATTCCGACGCACTTACAGCCTGGATGAACCCAGAGGACACCGCGCGAAGTCTCAAAAGAACAAATACTACCTGATCCTCATGATCCTGCTCACATGAGGCAGGCACCCCGAGGAGTCAGACTCAGGGGGAGAGGAAGTAGGGTGGTGGTTCCCAGGGCTGGGGGAGGGGAATGGAGTCACTCTTGAGTGGGGATGGAGTTTCAGTTTTGCAGATTGAAAAGAGGCCAGAAGGCGGATCGTTGCACAACAGCGAGAATGCACTTCAAGCCCTTAAAATGGTTGAGATGGTAAGTTTTATGTTATGTGTTTTCCCACAATTAAAAATTTTAAAGGAAAAAAGAGAAAAAACAAATGAGAGAGACGGCGGAGGTCTCCTCTTCTGAGGGTATCCGGGTAGCCCAGGGCCCTGCTCTGTGGCTAGACCCGGGGGCCGCGGTGGGCCTGCCCCCAGAGCCCGATGAAAGGGCTGTGTGTGCATCAGGGACGGGCAGTGCTGGCAATGCCAGACGTTCAACTCAACCGACGGGCAGGAACAGACAACCTCCTGCCTGAAGTCCAAGAAAATGCACATTCTTACCACTTAAACAAAATTGCAAAATATTTCTCGGGGCACTTGCATTCAAACTAATTACCCAAATAGGAAATCTTTCCCACTTTTCCATCATTTCAAGTCAACTTGAAAAATGGCTTTTATTTTTTATTGGCCTTTACTTTGTCCACTGTGAAGTGGAGTTGCCAAAACTGCCTTTGGCACAACATGGCCTTTAGTCTTTTGTGTTTCAGAAGGGGAAAGTTTCCACCCCCCCTCTCATCTGGAAGACTCTCAGAAGGTCTGGGCAGTGCCCAGCGCGGTCCCCATGGCTCCCTTCATCATTTCAGCTCCAGTTCCTGCGCTTGGCGGATCTCCGAGGCCAAGCTTCTGCCCCAGCTCTGGGCCAAGTCCCAGTGGATGCTGGGACCCACACCCAGGGACCCGGCTCTGAGCTGAGAGTCTTTAACTTTTCAACAAAGCAACAGCATGAAGGTGGGCCGCCTTCTCATCACTCATAATTGACCAGGACAAAAAAAGTCACACACGCATAAGGGGTGCTCAGACTTGGCCAGACAGAAGACTCCTCCCGAGAGACGGTCAGAAAAGAACATTCCCACAGCCTCACAGAGGTTCTGACTCAGCACATCTTGGGTGCGGTACGGAAATTTGTTTTTAACAAAAATCTGGATACCTGTCATTCAGGTGGTCCATGCACTACTTTCTGAGGACTTGATAAGCTAAATCAGGAAAAAAAATTACAATCATCCCAATAATTTTAAGCCGGTATTTCCTCTTGTGTTCTGAGCACATCTCAGTTCACAGTATTTCGGAAGAACATTTTTTTTTAAACGTTGGAAATATTGTGAGGAAATGAATGGGTAAAATAAAGTCCTACAAGTTTGCCCCAGGTTTTCTGCTCTTTGGGGACAAGTCATTGCTGCGGCTCCCTTGGCCATGTTTCTGTCTCCTCCAGCTCCCGGGGATTCATGGGAGGAGGGGACAGAGCCTGAGACGCAGACAGTGGCCTGTCCGTGGGAACCTGAGGTCGCCCAGGATGACAGCAGGAGGGGTAGGGGGGAGCGCTGTGAGCAAGAGAGGGAGGTCCTCAGAGAAAGCTGGGGTCTGGCAGCTTTCTGGGGTGAGGAAGGGTAGGGACACCTTTAAAGCGGGAGTTGTGTTTGAGGGCACAGGAGCCACGGAGGCTCCGAGGGCCTGGGACCAGGACCCGTCTCTGCGGAAGGGACGGGACATGTGGTCGCAGGGGCCCAGTGGCTGAGACAGAGGAAGCCGAGGAAAGAGCCCGGTTTCTCCCAGCATCGTTGTTGTCGCTCAAAAGAGGTTTCCTCGAACAAGGAAATGTTTGGCGGTTCCACTGGGCATAAGACCAAAGACCAGCAGCCCCTGGGGGAGGGTAGGGGACCCAGCCTGTGACGGCCGCCCGGGCTGCACAACACAATCTGTTTAAGGAGAACGTTCAGGGACCGCTTTTCCTTGGAAGCGAGGTGGTGGACGAACACCCAGGTCAGAGCAGGAGGTGGGGCGCGTAGGGGCCACCGGGCGAGGCAATGAGTGACGGGGCTGGGCGAGGGCACGGGTGCCCACAGGGCTCTGATCCTCTCAGCGAGCCCCCCTCAGGCCTGCCCGGCTACTGCCAGGTGGGCACGTAGCAGGAGGCAGCAGACATTCCCTGTTGTGGAGAAACAGTCCCAACTTTAAAATGGTGGCTCTGGGGCCAAACATGCCTGTGGCCAGATCTGACCCACGTGCTGCCGTGCCGTGGTCTCAGCGTTGGAGCCAGAGCCCTTGCCAGGCAGCTGCCGGGAGCTTGTCATTAAACTTCTCTGACCTGTTTCCTCCTTCAGAACGTGATGGTGGCATAATGCCCACCTTCCATCTGTTATAAGGATTAGACATTGAATGAACGTATGCATTTTGCCAGTGTCCATACCTGGTAAGCCTCAGTAAATGGCCTTTATATGAACCAGAATCATGCACTTTTTCAACATTACTTCCCAAATAGTAATAAACACATCATCTTCGAAAGGTAAAAGGTTACTGTGTCCTCAGAGGCCAAGGTAGGACTCCTGGTCTAGAGAAGGCATGTGCTTTAGATCACCCCCCTCACTGCCCCAGTCCCTCCTCACTGCCCCAGTCCCCCCTTACTGCCCCCATCCCTCCTCACTGCCCCAGTCCCCCCTCACTGCCCCCATCCCTCCTCACTGCCCCAGTTCCCCCTCACTGCCCCAGTCCCTCCTCACTGCCCCAGTCCCCCCTTACTGCCCCCATCCCTCCTCACTGCCCCCGTCCCTCCTCACTGCCCCCGTCCCTCCTCACTGCCCCAGTCCCTCCTCACTGCCCCAGTCCCCCCTTACTGCCCCCATCCCTCCTCACTGCCCCAGTCCCCCCTCACTGCCCCCATCCCTCCTCACTGCCCCAGTCCCCCCTCACTGCCCCAGTCCCTCCTCACTGCCCCAGTCCCCCCTCACTGCCCCAGGGCCTCCTCACTGCCCCAGTCCCCCCTCACTGCCCAGGGCCTTCTCCTTAGACCTGCTGGTCCTGCAGGTCTGAGGGTCCCAGGGCAGAAATGCACCCACTCCCCACTGGGAGATGCTGGAGAGGGACCTTGCACTTCTCAGCAGACATCTGTCCCAGTGACTTTTCATGAGCGTTTTGCTAGAAACGGCGCAGAATGAATGAAACAGACACCGTTTCTCTCTTCCTGCATCTAAGACCTAAGACATATTCCAATGACAACAGAGATTTCATATTCATACAAAGAGGGTATAAGAAATGGACAAATTAATGAAGCGAAAAGAAAGGATGGGAGGAGCGCCTGCATCTGCTGGTAAGAGAGGAATTGGACACTCGTCCCAGCGGGGGACCATCCTTTCGCTTTTCCTGTTGATCAGAGAGCTCAGGAAGTGTAAGATTTCAAAACGGAACTCACCCTACCTGCTGCAGCGAAATTCAAATGATACAAATGAGCTTACTCTGGAGTAGAACTCCTTAGAGAGAGAGCACAGCTTTGGAGTGTGGTCTCGCGGCGCGAGTGGATGGAGTGGACAGGGAGCGAAAGGTCCGTGTGGAAGGTGTGCCGCTGATGGTGGGAGACACAGAGGGGAGGTGTGTGTAGAGACTGCAGCAGCCCATGAATGCTCGGCCATGACACGGAGAACCAGAATGGAGCGGGCGATTGCAGCTATGTTGGTCTATCACACTCAAATACGAACACCTGCTTTTCTGTGAAAGACATTTCTGAGTATTTACTGACAGAAGTGACGGTATGGGAAAAGCAACATGATGTAAGCGAGATTTGAACGACATGTGGTTTAACTCAGGGCAACAGCTGACCAGTTAAAATGAATTTCCCACTCAAATGTGTCTTCTACTTCAGGGTCCTTTGGGCAAAAATGTCTAAAATGCATTACGACTGCTCACGGGGGGTGACACATGGTCTTATGTTCCCGACTCTGATTTAATCTGTGAATGCACTGGTATTTGACTTGGTTAGGACAGAATATTTAAACTTAAAAAAGTACCTTAATTTGTTTATGCAAAAGCCTATTAAGATGTTCCCAGGGGCGCCTGTTCTGTTTACTCTCTAGAATATAACCCATCTTTGAAGTGGTGCATTCGTTTTTGGGAAGTCGTTCCCAAGCTGAAACATTAGGCCGAAAACAAAGCTATTCACAGAGTTCATGCCACATACAACGCTGTGCACATGATGCTTTGATTCCAATAACGTTCTTATAAAACTCCCTTATTGTTTGAGGTCTATAGTCGGAGTGGCAGCTTTTGTTTTTTGATGAGTCTTCCATCCTGAAACAACCGCCCCCCCCCCTCCGTCCCCGTCCCATTAAACCAGAATTAGGAGCACATTTCTATCTGCCGAGGCTTAAACTCAACCGCCCGCCTCAGAAGCAAAGGCCCCCAGTGGTTGTGCTCATTTCTCTCTGCGTAGAGACTCCAGAGAAAACGGAATTAATTCCCTTCTGTTTCCCTGGAAGAGGAAGGTTTTTTTTGTTGCTTTGATCTGAGCATGTTGTGCATTTTTTATTGGCTGTTGAATATAGAAAGCCAGAACCTCATCTGGTGTGTCTGCTGCATTCTCATATTGTAAATCACACAATGCCTCCCAATCTAAAGTGAAACGCCCAGGCCCCAAATGCCATTTCAAAATCAATTTGTCATTGAAGTTGATTGAAAGATTTCCAGGGTAGAAGAAAACTAGCCAGGGTTTGATTCATATGCCTCAGACTGCTAGAAACATATCCATGCACGTTCTGCCGCCAATCCAGGATGGAGACATCCACTCATGCTATTTTAGATCCCTCTTCCGGTCGTGGTGGGTCTGCTGCAGTGGATGGAGCAGCTGGCTGGGTTACTGCTTCTATAATCTGATCCATAATGCAAAAGCAGCTCTTTCCCAAACATTTTAGAGTAACTCGAGTTGTTCACATGTCTCTGTAAGGTAATTTTCCTATAACTTTGTGCCAATTGGTGTCATACTATTTGGTAAAAAGTCTTCATTAAATCAAGGCAACTGCATTTAGTTAAATCTCTCCCCTACGGAGAATTATAGGAAAATTACAGTTAGCTGATTCAAGGCTGTCCTCATGAAGTAAATACGGTGTTTTAGAACATGAATGCAAACTACAGAAACGGAGTGGTATAATTAAACATCAAGTAGTCCAAGTGATAGAAGTCATAGATTAATTGTCTCTCGGTTCTGGTCAGATCCTTTAAATACTGTCTCACCACCTGAGCGCTGGTTCTTTCATCGGAAGAGTGTCTGTCCTTGAAGTTGGGGAATTTCAGCTCCTTGGGGGCACCGATCAGCTGTAGAAAGTAATTGGCATCTTCTTCCAAAGTTTCAAATTTCCCGACAAAATCGTAGTTGATCAGACACGGGTAGCAGAGCTTGCTGACCTTCTCCCAGTGAATGTCCATTCCTACCGGACGGTGGGAATCCAGTAAATAGTGAACGAACTCCTTGAATTTGACTCCAGAGCCATTATTGAAGGCTTTTTCACAGGCATTTGGCCGGTATTTCTTTATAATCGCTTTCCCAAACACCGGATGGTAATAACTATTGGGGTGTTCAAATTTGTCCCTGAAGGCTGACACTAACCTCTCCATGGGGTCACGAACAAACACTGCTTTGGTGTAGGTATTCAGACGAGTGTGTATCCCTTTTAGGTCAAAGCTGTCCAGCTTTTTCAAATGCTTCCCGTAGTGGACAGCATCATGGGAGATGTTGTAGGCCGAGGGAGCCAATCCATTCAGTACCATCAGAATCCTTTTCCAGTTGGAGCAGCCAGCCTTTGGCACTTCACAATATAAGACTTTGTGTTTATCTTCCACATAGATCCTGGACACCATGTGAAAGAGATGCGACTGAGGATGGCTCACTCCACCGTATTTCTTGCAAAACTCCTGCAGGAAAGACCTGCGCTTCTCTTGGGTTGCATCCGCCTCCCTCCATGTGTTGTCCTTGACTAAGCTTTTGTTTAGAGGGCGAGTGTCCAGTGGCCAACTCATTCCTCTGAACGTCTTGGAAAGGGTCTTAGTTCCTTGATGTTTTTCCATCAGCTTAATGGTTGGTGACTCTGTGGTCTTGCCTGAAGGTTGACCGTCTCCTTGTGAGGGACTGGTCTCCCTTAAGATCCTACTAAACCTCTCGGGGTTAAGTAGAGGATTTTCCTTGGAACCCTCAGGCATGTGGAACTTGGGGTTCTGTTAAAATAGAGAAGAAACATTGAAAGCACATTCACAAATGTGGGTATAGTGATAAGAAAGTTGACATATTTATTTTAAAATACTTTCAGGGAGAGAACCTCATATAAGCTAGTAGAACAATTTAGCAAAGCATGCCAAAGGTACATATTGTAGTAAGCTTCTTCACAGAAAACATAACAATAAAAAATGGTATCCAAAATGATTCATTTTGAATAAAAAAATTCATATTATATATATATATAGGCTATGTATATGTTATTATTCATTTGGCACTAATGTGCTACCTTACACTAACAGATTTTCTCATGCTCAATTATCTGAAAATTATTGGGATAAAAACATAGTTATTGACTTGAATCTATGTCCATAGTAAGTTCATTATTGTTTTTGTGCTATCCTTGCATCTATGGCTATCAATTATATAACTTAACAAAATGCCCCCAAAAAGGTATCCACAAGATGGAAAGAAAAGGGCCCTGAATATTTATCTTAGCTTTGCCTGTAACACAATACAATTTAGTTCAATCATTCTGTAGGTCAATGGCTCTTGAGAGCGTGTGGAATGTGCTATTTTCCAGCATTGATTTAGTTAGTCCCCCTGAATGTCGATACAAAATGTAGTTGTATTTGGTTGAAAATTGTTGTTGTTTTGGGGCATTGAGTAATAATAAAGTCATAAAGTAAAACTTAAAATTGTAGCAAGGCTAATTATAAAGTTCTGATAACCACTTCAGTTTTCCAAGACCTTACACAGAGTATTTCCCTCCGCCCCCCAGCTCAGAAAAGGCTTTATTTTTACAAATTCATGTATCACAATAATTTAAGAACTATAGTCATACTAGAATACAATTTCATTCATGTATGAGACCTTCCCTCTTCCCCAAGTGAAGAATGACTAGGGAATCCAGAAAAAGCTACTTGATGTCCTCCTCTATACAACTGTATCAAAAACAGGATTAGAACTTAGTTCTCTGGTCGGTAGCCCATCTGCCATCTGCCCTTCATCTGACTGCATCCTACATCTTTCACAGTGATTGGGTAGAGACAGACATGGGAGGAGGGATCTACAAGGCGGTATCCTCCAATAGGGACGGAAAGGATAAGGACTTTGGCTTCTACTCTGGTAGACTAGGTCGCGTTTGGAGAGCAGAGACATAACATGATCTCACTTAGATTTGAAAAGAGTGCTTGAGGAGGAGATGAGAAGACTGAAGGGGAGATACACATATGGGGTTGTCAGCATGTTATTGGGAAAACAACGAGTTAACGATGTGCTGTGGCAATAATGCATGGGCTCACCAGCCTAAAGGTGGGGGGAGGGGAGGAGGGAGTGTAGAGGAAAATTTCCCAGGAGAGATGTGTATATATAGGGAGATAGAGATATAATATTTCCCATTGTATCCCCAAGTGTCCAGAATGGTCTATAACCTATAGCAATTGCTCTAGACCAGGGGTCCTCAAACTACAGCCCACGGGCCACATGCAAATACAAATGTTGTATTTGTTCCCGTTTTGTTTTTTTACTTCAAAATAAGATATGTGCAGTGTGCATAGGAATTTGTTCATAGTTTTTTTTTAAACTATAGTCCGGCCCTCCAACGGTCTGAGGGACAGTGAACTGGCCCCCTGTTTAAAAAGTTTGAGGACCCCTGCTCTAGACTATTTGTTCAATGAACAAATGAATGAATGAAAGGACTTAGGTGTTCAAAGATGGCTAGGCGTTTTCTAGCATATTGAGCCAAAGAGCTGAGGAATGAAGCATGGGGGGTGGAAGCCACCTCCAGGCACCATGGTCCTTCCACTAGTTGAGCTTCATGTGAGGAACCCCTGATCCCCACACACCAGCCTGGGGAACCCCATTACACAGCTTTCAGAATGTTTAACTAAAACCATTTGTCTGCTGTCTGCCCAGCGGCTGCCGGGATGACGTCAAGACTCCGAATCCCTCTTTACTCTGACCAATGACTTGTGGGCCATCACGTGTTCACAGATAATAGAAACTGTGACTTGAGGTTTGGAAGGTCAGGGGGTTATTGGTAGACGGCTTGGGCAGGACTCAGCCCAGGCCTGCAATGAAAATGCCACTACATTTCTGCTATTGCTCCAGCTACTAGAACTAGAAAGAATAACTGCTATTATTATTGTTTTAATAGTAATTATAATTATCCACCATAATGTATGTGCCCCTGATGACTAACAAAGACAAAAAAATCAACCACCCACTGTGCGCT
This sequence comes from Myotis vivesi, assembly GCA_035771395.1. Classification (NCBI taxonomy): domain Eukaryota; kingdom Metazoa; phylum Chordata; class Mammalia; order Chiroptera; family Vespertilionidae; genus Myotis; species Myotis vivesi. The sequence continues at coordinate 88,793,190 of JAWPEG010000014.1, read as the reverse complement.
CTGGGCCTTCTGCTTGGGGTCATCACACTCCCCTTCCATCCGCAGGACCTGTGGCCTGTCTGCTTCCCCCGAGGTGCGTTCTCCAGGTGAAACCTGGCTGGTCCCCAGGCTTTGCCTCCCTGGCACTTTCTCAGTGGACGGAACCCCCTGTTCCTCAGGCCAGCAGACAGGAAGCTCTTTCCTGCTACTCAATCGCTGCCTTCAGGATGGCTCCTCTGGGCTAACCTTCGGCTTCTGTGAGGCACACTCTTCTTGCCGGCTGGCCTTGACCCTCCTTACACTGGCATCTGCCTTTGTCCTTGACGCTTCCACCTCACGCTCTGAAGACCTTGGCTCCTCGCTCAGACTTTGCGCCTTCATCCCCACTTTCATCAGCCTGTGCGGTGACTCTGAGCCCCAATAAACCCTGGTTCCTTGACCACCTCACCTTTCACAGCAGCGCTCTCTGCTTCACAGGGACCGCGCCAGGGCCAGAGCCTGCGCCACTCCATGATCCCCTGACCGCCATCGTCTAACTGTCCGCTCACTGTCACTCCCAGGTCCGCAGTGCTGTGCCCACGTTCCATGATGGTACTCCAGCTCTCAGCAGCCAACAGGTCTGGCTCTGGCCCCTTTGGTCTCAGAAAGTCCCCTGGATAAGGAAGTGTTTCGAGCTCACCTTGACTACATTCTGTTCCCTCTGAGATTTGCTCCCACAGAACTCTGATCTGCCCCCACAGCTCTTATGAAATGTGAAGTAATTTCATGTACTTCCATGCTGCCTTTCCCCACTCCCTCCCACCTCTCTGCACTAGAATACGACGACAGAGGCCTTATCATTCTTGCGCTCTGCTGGCTCTCTGGTCCCTAGCAGTGCCTGGCACATAGAAGATGATCGATAAACAGCTGGCGAAGGAGTCAATGTGATTACGATGTAACGATGGGCTTCCACTCAATGGCTGTATGACCTTGTCGAAGACCAACAGTGCTAATCAAAAGGTCAAGATTAACTCAGGGAAATAATTGACCAATTCTTGTTAAGGTGCCGAAAATCTATGTTCAAACAAATCCTTGGCAGGAGGGAAGCAGATAACAGGCCCGGGTGGAGGTGGGAAAGCGGGTGCGGTGGCTGGAACCTCGCCTGCGGCCAAACCTGCCTGGGTCAGTCGCTCTGTGCTGCCTCGGAGCCCTGGAGGCTCGCCCTCAGGCCAGGCTCCCAGGCCTCACTGTGGGCACCCTGACCAGGATCTCGGGGCTCGGGCACCCGGCTCTAATTTAGACAAGCTCCCCAGTTGTTCCCCAGGCAGTAATGGTACTTGGGGACCACTGAGCTAGAGTAGAGCAAAGGAAAAGACAAAACAAAGAAAAGCTCATCTCGTGACTGACATCCAGGTGAGAGAGGCATCAGGGATGGTGGCCGTGACTGCTCAGTCAGCAGACTCAGGCTCGGTGAGCCGCGGCAGGGGTGTCCCATCATTAAATACCCTTCCCATCTGTCCGTCCCCTGCGCCCTGTCCCGCAGGCCACTCTCTAACACCTGCTTGGGCTAGAGAGAGGACTGCAGGAGAGAAAGGTTCATTGCTCCTAAATCAGACTTCTGTCTCCTGTTGGTTTATTTAGTAGGAGTCAGTTTCCTCCGCACTGAGCAAACCAAGATGTGGGCAAAGTAACAACACCCATGAAGATTCCTATTGGATGCCCATTAGACCTTCTCATAGCAACCGCTTATCCCGTCAGCGCTCGCTGTGTAACAACCATTATTAGGCTGTGGTGACACTCCTCCCCACCCACCTGCCTTCCAATCACAGCAGAGGTTCTCCGAGATGGAGGAGTCTGGACGAATAGAATCAAGGTTAATGGGATTTTAAATTTGAGGCTTATACCACTGAGTTTCCACCCTCACCATCATAGTAATATCAGTAAGCACAGTACTCATAAAAAATCCCCTCAAAAAATTAAAAATGGAACTTCCATTTGCCCCACTGATCCTACTTCTAGGAATATTCCTAAGAAACCCCAAACACCAATCAGAAAGGATATATGCACCCCTATGTTCACAGCAGTGCAATTTACAATAGCTAAGATCTGGAAACAGCCTAAGTGCCCCTCAGTAGATGAGTGGATAAAAAAGCTGTGGTACATCTCTACACAACGGAATACTATGCAGCTATAAAAAAGGAGGATTCCTTATCCTTTGAGACAGCATGGCGGGACTTGGAGAATATTATGTTAAGTGAAATAAGCCAGTCAGAGAAAAACAAGTATCACATGATCTCACTTATATGTGGAATCTAATGAACAAAATAAACGGATGAACGGAGTGGATCCAGAGATAGGGAAGGAGGGAACAGACTGACTCATCTCAGAAGGAAGGCGGGGGAGGGGAGCAGGAAGGATTAACAAAGAACTTGTATGCATGTATGCATGCACCATGGACACAGACGACAGTGTGGTAAAGGCCGGGGGGTGGGGGTGGGGGGGGGTGGAGGAAGTCAGTGGGATGGAGAAGAAGGGGACATCTGTAATACTTCCAACAATAAAGATAAGTTAAAAAAATAAAAATAAATACATTTGAGGCTTATGCCAATGAGTTTCCGTCACCGTCATAGTAATATCAGTAAGAACAGTAATCATAAAAAGAGTAAATTCTTACATCTTCCTTTTCCTCCGGGGCACTTCATTCTGATCGCCTCTAAAGCTTAACTATATATAAAGCAAACTTATCCTGTTTCTCCCCAAAGGGGCTCCCTCTGTGCTCTGTTCTATTTCTGAAAAGGTTCTGTTACATTCTGGCCACTCCCTCACGAAAGCTGCGAGATGCTTCAACAATAAGAAAGTAAATTGCTTCACTTGCATCTCATCATGCTTTTTTTTTTTTTAAAAAATCCTTTTTATTTATTTCTTAATTGGATATTCTTTAGTATCCTCTAATTAGCCTCCCAGAGAATGAACACCAAATTAGTCTCCTAAAGCATTTTATTTTTCATCCCTGAAAATTTGGAACTGGCTCGACTATATATAAACTCAAGTCCCGATTCCATCGCCGGCACCTGCAACCTGTGCCCTCGGGGGCTCCTGCCACTCTGTGTTCTGCTCCTGTCCTGACATGTCCTCTACTTGCTTCCATCGGGCTCTCGGCAACCCCCCTCCACCCCCGCCCATGGTTTTCTCCTGCCTTGGGATGTCCCAAGTCTCCCGGGCTTATCTAAAAGCTGCTTCCTCCTGAAAACCACCCACATCTCCAGCGAGGAGACCCTTTGCTTGGAAACAACCGTAGCTCGTAGTCTGCACCCCTGCAAGGAAAGTGACGGCTTCCCAACTCACTTTGCCATTTAATGTTCTCACTGGAGAGAACCTTCAGCCACAGAAAAACTACACTATGGCAGGAGCGATTGCTTCCCACCAATACCTTTGAAGAGTAGGTATTGTGGCAGCGTTAGTTGAGAGATATGCGCCTGCAGATAAAAACCCAGGCGTCAAAGAAGTCTAGTGGAAAACGTGTGGCGTGGGCATCAACTTGGCAATAAATCTGAGAGCCTTGCTGTTCTTAGTTTTCAGGGCCTCTCGTCAGTGTCGCTCCCCTGTGAAACCTCCGCTGATCATCAACAGTGAACTCGATGGCTCTCTGCTCTTGCCCTCAAAGCCACGGAGCACCCGCGACAAGCAGGCGCTGCGTGAGGTGCCCAGGGAGGCGTGGCGGATGTGGCAGACGTGGGCTTTGCCCCCACGAGCGGATATTCCTGGAGGGAAAGTCTATTCAGCAAATAACCACGAGTTATAGAACGTCTCAGCCCGTGGTTCTTCCCCCCCACAGCCTCCTGGTCCCGAGCTACTGGAGCCCTAGATCCACAATGCCAACTGTGAGAGCAGCGGTGACACTGGTGGGGACATTCCATTGGTCGTATGTGGTTAAGCTTCTACCAGCCCCAGATCGGATTTGCCTGTGTCAGCGCCTTCGAGTGACACACACGCCCCTCTGGCGTTCGTCGCCTGCATATCTGACAGTTCAGCTTTCCCAGGCTGCCCGGGCCCAGCCTGCTCAGTCTAGGGCAGGCCACTCACCCTGGTGCCGCCCAGGCTCCCTGGGTGCTGAGCTAGGAAGGGGGGATCCCGAGGCCACTCAGAGGGGTTTCCTTTGGGGATTTCAGTCTGAGGGAGAATGTAAAGGGAGAATGCGAGACAGAAACTCACAGCAAAACACAGACCAGGGGGTAGAGTGGGTGACCACCTGAGGGGCCGGAGCGAACTGATTGATGATCAAATGGCTGTTTGCATGGTCTCATCTCTTCATGCATTACGATAAAATCTGTCATTTTTTTTTTTTAAAAGAATGTCATCTCATCAATCTAAATTATGAAGCCTTTTGGGGTTTCCACAGGGGTTGTTTCTCCTGACAGGATTGTACTTGACTCAGATGTCACTGATGTTTCCAGGCTAAGATGCCACTGAAACGGCTACTAAGAAGCATCTATGGCCATGACCATGGACTCTCCTGTGGGTCCCCTTCCTTTGCAAGGCCAGGTCTGAGTGGCGCTGGTCTAGACCCCTTAGCCTGATAGTGTCTGTGAGACCCCAGTCCCTAGAGATGATATGGAATGAGTGTCTACAGGACCTGGGAGGATCACAGAGATCGTCTGCCACCTGCAGCCCAGCCTTGGTAAGTGCAACTGAGCAACTGGTGGAAGGGAGGGGGAGCTGAGGAGGTGCCACCCGGCCTGCTCCTTCCTTTCTAGAGCCCAAGTCCCAGGAAGCAGCCACTGCCCGGGGAACTGCTCTTTCCCCAACCCACACTCCAAAGCTACTGAGGCCGGGGAACAGCAATGCCAACTGGGAGAGCGGCAGTGACACCGGCCGGGCTGGTGCTGACATCTCACTATGTCCGACTCTCTCATATCAAGACACTTATGGACAGGATTCTACCGAATCTATTTATAGAGCCAGATATCATCAAGCAGGCAAGCGTAATTCTCTGAAGCTTCTTTCCACACTGCAGTTATGCAAGCTGCTCCTGGGAAGAAGTGGACACATCTCGGTACATCAAATAATGTCACATATGATTCTAATAACTCCATCTGCTCCCCACCCGAGGGGGACTGCCCAGCAGGAGAAAGGAAGCCTCAGGTTCCACGCAGGGGGTTTTCTCAGGGCCTCCCTCAGCTGCGGGCCACCAGCACTGAGCCTTCAGCCAACACTGTGACAACCTGGACCTGAATGCATCTGAGCACCCCTCACTTGTGACAACCACAGAGACACCTGCACGTCTAGCCCAGGTCTCAGACCAATGGGACAACCCTCCTGCCTCCCCTGTGACTCATGACCCGTCTGTTGAGACTCCCAGGCCTAGGGCACGCTCCTGGAGCCAGGTGGGATGCATGCATACCAGTTGGCAAGCAAGGTGAGTTTGCCTGTCTTGACCCCTGCTGGGCTCCAGTTCTGTTTAAAGTTCAGCTCCTGGACTCAGGCCACAGGCTGAGGGTAACTGGGGAGCGTGGGTTTTGGATGAGTATCGATGGTGCTGCACAAACAAGTTAATCCTCACCCCAGCTGTGTCAGGTGGTGATGATCGTGTTTCCATGAAACTTGCTGTGTGTTTCATGGCACAACTGGCAACAGCGACAGCTGGGATGAAAATCCAGGCTCTTCTGGCTCCCAAACCGTGTGTTTCTCACATGCAACACATGCCTGCTTCTCAGTGCTGGCACATCTCTAACTAGAAGTGTTTCCTTTTGATGAGCTCCACATGACTACTAAGCCACCCTAAGGTGCCCGATGTGCCCGAGTCAGCTCGAGTTGGGGTGGGCAGTGGGCACACCCAGCCTTTGGTTGCTTCTCTTCCCCAGTTTGAGTTCTGCATGCTGGGTGCCAAGAACTGGTGCTCGCTCTCCTGAACAAGCCCAACACTTTAGCCCGGCCAAGGAGGTGCTGGGCTCTTCTCTCAGAAGAGCGAACACCACCTGGGCTCTGGTTCTCTCGTCGTGTGCATAAACCACACGGAGACGGTGGTCATGTGCTCAGCTCCTATGCAGCCTGGTGACAAGCTCCTATCGCCATGGCATCCTGATTTCTCTTCTGCCTCTGCACGCCCCTCAGAAACACATGTAGACAGATGTGGTGCCCATGGAGCGGTGATGTCTTGACTTCAGCCATGCTGGCCTTTTCAAGAAAACTTCTTTTATACGTTGGCATTTCAGTGTCTGAAAATCTGGAAAAACATAACAATATGTGGGGACTTATGAGTTGTGTGCCTGGGATGAATGGAGGAAAGCGAAGGTATCTTTCAACCTCAATAAAACCTAGCGGCTAGAAAACCTGGTCCCGTCGCTTTTCACCCCTGAGACTCTAGCTCTAGATGCCATCTTCATGGGGATTCATACACTGAGGAAGAACTTCTATTTCCTGTCATGAGTAAGAGGACACCTGGGTGCTGAGTCACCGCAGCATCTTCTAACTTCCAAGACTCATCAGCAGGACTGCCTCTCTGGGGCCTCGTACAGCACTCAATCTTAGCAAAGTCTGGTTTCCGTGTTCTAGGTAGCAACTTATCAGATGGGTGGCCAGAAAGACGGAAGCAAAACAAAATTCTGTGTCCTGCATTTTGGTTAGTTTCTAGGGGCGATCTTACCCTTCAGGCGGTCGTTTCCAAGGTGACTGGTATCATTCTGCCCCACTAACCTCATCACCTCCCTTCACCAATCACTTTTCTGTTCACTGTCTTCTTCAAGGCATCTCCAGCCATGGCCAGACCTGCGTGGTTTCCGAATGAGAAGGACAACATTGGCAGACCACAGGGGCTCAGACCAATTTGCAGAAGAACCCTCGTGTGCCAAGGGAGGCTGTGAGACACACATTCCACATTCAGCCCAACAACCGGTGAAATGGGAGGGAGGTGACTCTGAAGACCAGACTTGGTAGATTTTTATCACTATCCAACTGAGCTGCCAGGAGACCCCACATCAGTGTTTTTCTACATAATCAATGTCACTCACTGGAATAGAATACCTCCCTAAACACTTGGAGATAGTTGACTCAACTTCCCATCTGTAACACAGAGATAATGATGCCTACCTAATGGAGTCATGAAAAATAAATGCAATAAATACACAATGCCTAACATGTAGTATATCCTCACTAAGTGAGGCTTTTAATCGCAACTTTCATATTCCTGCCAAGAGCACCACCTTTCTGTAGTCAGCCCGGGCATCTTGCGTTAATCTTTGTCTTGGATTATTCATTCATTTTCCATATACAGACACCGGACTCTTTCCACCTTTCATCTATCCACACAAACTGTGCATTCCTGCCGTGAATAAATATATCACTAGACACTCCTTTCCATGCCCAGCCTATTGGCACAGCCCGCCAGCAGAATTAATGAAGCAATGCGTTCCATTGAGAAGTAATTGCTGAGCATCTCATGGTGCACTGTTGAATGGCGATGGGGCTAGAGGGGCACACCACTCTGATAAGAGTCCTGTTCTCACGGTCCTTACGTTCTTGTGGACGAAGGGAGATCAGGACCAAGTGAACAAATGAATGAACAAGAAAAGTTCTGATGGTGAAAAGTCTGATGCAAACACTACTACCGAGTGATGCGATAGAGCGGGAGTGGCAGGGAGAGCAGGAAAGACTTCCTTAAAGAGGGGTCCAGGGAAGGCCCATCTGTGGAGGAGCTGCTTGAGCTGAGATCTGAATGCCAAAAAGGAAGCCAAGCATTGCAGGCAGGGCAGTGCGTGCCACGGTCCGAGGGGAGGACAGAGGGAAGGCCAGTGTGATTGTCACATGAGTGAGAAGGGCCCAGCAATACAAGAGGAATTCAGAGAGAAGGAAAGGCCCATCTCTCGTAGGAACACCAGATCGTGGGGATCCTGGGAAGGACTTCGGGTTTTATCGGAGACGCAATGTAAGCCACTGAGGTTTTCTACAGGGGCAACATGCGGTGATTGACAGTTTGTAAAGCTCACCCGGATGGCCAAGCAGAGAATGGACTGGGGGCTGGTAAGAGTCAACATAGGAGTTGGAGTAAGTAGCCTAGGGAAAGACTGGTGGCTGGTACCAGTGGAAATAGTACAAAAAGGAACATACAGGATATGGTTTTAAGGAAAGCCCATGCTAATTTTCCTGAGGTCATGCCTCAACTCCCGGTTTTCGGTGCTACCACATTCTATGTCTTGCAGAATTAAATCTGAGTAACCGGTGTCTGAAGTCCTCGGTGACCCTCCTGTGGCCATCTTCATGGCCTATTGATTTCTCTAAACTGTGTCATTGCTAAACACGTCATAACAGTCTGTCAGTCTGTGCAGTTTAAGGTACGCTAGCCCACTCTTCCAGGACAGAAACCCTTCCGAACAGGCTCTGGGCTGGCTTTGCCTTCCACACCCTCCCTCCCACTTAGCACAGCTCTAAACACAGCGCATGTGTGGAAATGGCTTATTGATGGATTGAAAACATACATCACTGGCATTCGTCGCTCTGATATTTCTTGCGGATGAAGAAGGGTGCGGATCTGTCAGTATTCATGGCACCAGTGAACCAATGCGCGACGCATTTATCATCTCCGAAACAGCCAGATGAGGCTCTTGTCATCTTTCCATTTTGCCAAGATCATTTCACTTGCTTTGGTGTTTATGAGGCCATAAGTGGCTCCCATCTGCTGATGAACATATTTTTAAGAGTCATTTAGTCTGGAGAATGGAATACTTGAGGGGAAGTTAAATTGTAACTTTTATATTAAGTGTCATCTTAGTAACAGAACGAAAATGGGAAGCATGTGTTCAATTCTGGTATTTCATTTTCAAAGCTGTAGGTCAGGCAGAGAATTAATTTCGTTTGTTTACAAAGTCGATTATGCCTAATAAAGTCTATTTTGTTTATGGTCACATTTTAGTCAATCCATTGCCTTAGAAAATGAGAGAAATCTGATTGGCTAATCATTCAACATAGTAAATTACATTGTTTTTACATCCACAGAACATTCGCCTAATTGAATTATCCAGCAATGGTAGGATGGAAATATTCCCTTTTCATACAGTTTGAGCAAGGCACATACCAGTGAGGCAACGCTGTAGACTCTTGTTTATCCCAAGATGTAGACTCTTGTTTATCTTGTTTGATGATCAACCACAGAATGTAATGCAATATTTCTGGGGATAATAACTTTTTCCACATTAAGGATACTAACGACAACGTAGCTTTTCCTGGGATCCATACTCTGAGTTTGCACTACTTGTTTATGTATCTTTTCCTTTGCAGAACTTTGTTCTCTGTTAACTGCTACTTTACAAAAGAAAGTTTATATAAAAATGTTTTAATTTACGCAGAAGAGAAGAGACGTGTGATCGCTTTCTCTAGTGAGAAGCAGGGGAACTGTCTAGCGCGCTTTCTTTCACGCCTGAGATTCTGATGAGGATCAAGCAGCGTTTCCTCAGCAAAACCAGACACACACAGTCTAGACCAGTGATGGCGAACCTATGACATGCGTGTCAGCGGTGACACGCGAACTCATTTTTTGGGTTGATTTTTGTTAAATGGCATTTAAATATATAAAATAAATATCAAAAATATACATCTTTGTTTTACTGAGGTTGCGAATATCAAAAAATTTCTATATGTGACACGGCACCAGAGTTAAGTTAGGGTTTTTCAAAATGCTGACACGCCTAGCTCAAAAGGTTCGCCATCACTGGTCTCGATGCAGCATCAGGCAAGCCGGGCATCTCCCTGGGAGGGTTGAGCCAGGTACATAGCCTGGGTCCAACACGACGGCCTGAGTATTGATAGCCACCACTTGTTATTTTTTTCCTTTTGGGCTTTTAGAAATGTGCTGGCAAGAGTAAAATTTAAACCGATGAGATTTTAAATAAAGTGTTTTGATTTGTAAATACAAAGGAAATAGTCATTTTAGCACCATTATCCCAAAATTATCTTAACCTAAGTAATGATAGGAACATACGGTAAAAATATTTCCAGTCCCTTGGCCACTACTTCTTTAAAACACAATTTTTAAACTGTGAACAACAACTTTTATTCAAAATGATGACGACTCGGGTGTCTCTTCCACACGATTCAGAAAGATGCAAATTTTCCCTGGAATTTTTTTATTCATTCTGTTAGCATGAGATGGAAGAACAACATGGGTAAAAGAATGATAAATAAAGCACTGCATTTTAGGATGTATATTCAAACGTGATCACATATGGGCTCTTTGGCCCATTTTGATCATAACTTTAGTTCAAGATGAAAAAAACAAAACAAAAAAAAAAACAAAAGCCTTGCGACATGGAGGAGGTGCTTGAGTTAATGCTAAAGGGTCTCACTCACTGTGCTCCGGTAGCTGGTCCTACTTAGCCACTGAGGTTTGCTGCTCTGTGCTGAGAAAACCCCCCATGCTGGTGCTGTTTTGCTCATTTTACCCAGTGACTCACCTGCAGGAACAGATGCTACTGCGTGGGGAGGAATGGAATTAGGAAAACCCCGAGGAGGGAGTAGAAAGCGGGGCACAGGCTGACTAGCGATCCTTCGGGGGACAGATTTCGCCGGCAGGTGGGGATGCATCTTAGGTGGGGAGAGTCACTTGCCCGATGCTTCCTTAACTATTTTTATTTTTTTAGTAGAAGCCACGTTTTCAGCACAGAGACTCAGCACCCCATGCTTTCTCACAGGAGCACATATACAAGGACACTGTTATTGTAAGAGTGAGGAACTTATAAAAGAGTTTCAGGAGCAGGTACTTTTTCTGGAAGATAAAAGAGCGAGAGGACATTTACAGCTGGTGAGAAGAAAGGTTCCTCCTTCAGTTCTCGCCTTGTGTCCCTGTTAGCTCTGCCTGGCTCCGCCCGGGAAACTTGCCAGTGGGCAGTGGATGATCCCAATTCATTACCCCCTCCACCCCAGTTTTTAATCCCTTTTCAGGTGAAAAACAGTTTTTTTCTTAGACCAGATTCACTTGATTTTCCACTTACTTAATTTAAAAAGTAATTTAATGCTCAACAGGAACCCAGAGTGAGTGTACGCTCATCTTGATTACACAAACGCTTTGAAAAAAACCCCCACAAAAAAACCCCACACCCAAACCTACCACATCATAAATGTCTGTACCTAGAGTTTCATAACCAGTGGCCTCAGCGTTGGGGTAACAGTGGGGGTGCTGATTCGGGTGTCATCAGGAGGGTCCTTGACTTAGTAGAACTTCCAGAACAAGGCAGAGCACAGCCGTGAAGAGGAAGGGTCTCTGGGCAAGGGACCCTGGGGCTCCGCCACCCCAGCTGTGTGCCCCTGAATAAAGACACCGACAGCCACAGAGGAGAGTGGCTGCTGCTTTCACGTGGAGCTGGATGGCCCTGTCATTCTGGTGTGTGATCTTAGGCGAGCTACTTAACTTACCAACGTTGACTCCTTGAGTTGTATCTAACACACCAGGTGGCTGCTATGAGGTTTAAATGAAATGGTATTATGCAAATGTTAGCCTAGTGCAAGGGTGGGCAACCTTTTTGTGAGTGCGTGCCCAAACCAGCAAAATCTCTGACTCAAAATTCTTCTGCGTGCCAACCCTAATTTTCTGAGAACATGTTATGCCTACTTGATATCTCTTAAGGTGTACGTATGTGAAGAACCTTGAAGAAATAATAAAATTCATTCGAGCGACAAAAACACAGTATATCATGATGAAAAATACATTTTTTTAATGTATACATGTTATGCAAAATTATTTATTTATCTAAGAGGCACCTACACTGAATTTATCTGAAAAGTAAAAAAGTCGATATTAAGAAAAAAATTGTAAATGGAAGATTATAAGAGAGGGTTTCGTGTGCCAGCAAAAGTTACTGGCATGCCATGTCTGCACACGTGCCAGGGGTTGCCCACCCCTGGCCTAGTGCCTACACACAGAAAGCTCATTAAGCACTTAATAAACATGCTAAGCATTATTGTTATTAATTTAGTGTTAAGCACTGCAGGATCTAAAATTTTACTAAACCTTTCAAGGGTGAGTTCCCACCTGTATAAAAAGATGACACTGTGTCCCCTCATGGGGCTGTTGTGACAAATCAATGTGACAGGACACTGAGTGATCAGCACAATTATGGGTCCTAATTATCCAGGAGCATTCTGAGTGAGGATTATCTGCAAATGTGTTTGCTAATAGATCCTGCATTTTGCTAATAAACAATTTCTTTATTCCAACCATTATTTTCTTCTTGAGTTCATGCATTTAAAACACCCGAGGTCCATCTTCTCCTCCCCTATTGTCATGACAATCTATTCCCACAGACTGTGGCCTCCTGTTTACTTCCACAGATAGCCTCCCACAGTACTTTTGCTGTCGTGGCTTCCGATTAAGGAGGGGAGCCTTTGACATTTACAACTACGTGCTTTCTAGACGCGCAGCCATCTGACCTTTAATAGAGACCGCCCTTGTTAATCACCATCAGCGTCACCACTTTCTGATCCTTTCGGTCTTGCTTTCAAGCATTTAAAAGAAGACTCATACACTGGGTAGATTTGTTTAAAGCACAGCTTCTAATCCTTAAAGAGAATTAGAGAGGTGGGGCTGTTACTAGCTCGAACGCTAAACTTGCAGAGAGGAACTCTCTGGAAGTCACAGTTGCCTCCTGCAAGCAGGCTATTTTGATAAGAATAGTGCAAGGTGATGCAACCCCACTTTAAATTTAGAAGTTCTCAAGTTCACACTACTCTGAAAAGGCAGCAATGAGCGGCATTGCCACACTCACATTCGAGACAAAAGTCAGGTGGCCACGTCTTGACTTAAGCAAACGGTTTGACTCTGCACGGGTAATAGGAACGTGGAAACGAAGGTGGGATAAAGGTGTGGTCTCCCTCCCTCCGATGCCTTCATTCCCTGACCCTGTGACTTATTCACAGAGACGATGTGAGGTCTTAGCTTGCTCCTTCTGGTTTTGGTATAAATTCCTGACCTGGAGGGCAGAGGACAACACCTGGTCCTACTTTCTATGCACCAGGTTGGAGCAGTCCAGGTGGCAGGGAGCGGCCTGTCCACCCTCCCAGCCCTTGGGAATAATCCGGGAGCAGAAGAATTTACACTCAACCAGCAATTGCTTGGGTGCTTATGATGTGCAAGGGTTCCCAGTGGTCACAGAAATGAACCAAGCACGATATCTTCCCTTTAGGACTATCCTATCTAGTTACAAAATCATCTATATACATAAAAGCCTAAGCGACCATTATGACAGCTAACCGAATGACCAGTTGAACAGTAGCTATGATGCTCACTGACCACCAGGGGGCAGACGCTAAATGTAGGAGCTGCCCCATAGTGGTCAGTGCACTCCCACAGCCAACCTCCCATAGCCTGGGCTGGCCAACCTCCTGCGATCCCTCCCCCACACAGGCCGGCCCTGATCGGCCCTGATTGGCCCTGATCAGGACTGGGCGAGATGGCCCCAATGGCCCTGATCTCAGGCCAGGCTCAGGGACCCCACCGGTGCATGAATTCGTGCACTGGGCCTCTAGTAGGGATATAACTAAATGAGAATATAGAGTAGAAAATGCAAATTTATAGCAAAGAGGTAGAAAAACTATATGAGCACAGAAGAAGGAAAGATTATTCTTGGTTATAGGAGGAGGAAAATTTCATGGAAAAGGTGGTATTTGGGTTATGTCTGGGAATATGAGTGTATGTTGTGAAGGGTGATGAGAGAAGGGTGAATACGCTGGTGGGACAGTGTTATATGGGACCCAGCAGTTTTACAGGAAGGAGCCAAGTGGGAAGTGAATCTGGAGAGGGAGGGAGCCTGCTCTCCAAACATTATGAGATCACAGGGCTCGTATTTCATGTTTAAAGTTTGGGGCATTTAAAGACGACAGACAAGTGGGTTCAATCTGGGCATTTTATTAGAATCATACACTGAGTTTTTAAAGCTGCAGATGCCCACACAGGATCATCCCTCCCGGTGAGGCCTGGAGAATGCGTGGAGGCCCATGTGCCATCTGACTAACTAAGAGTTTTAAAGGCAGAGATCCCTGAGACCTGGCCCTTGTGTCACTCCGGGTCTGCAGCCTGTCCCCAAGGCCCACTGTTGGCCCCAGAGCTAAAGGGGCCCCACTCTCCCTGTGGGTCACCTGCCGAGAGGGCCTTCAGGAGGAGGCTGAGCAACATGGACTCAAGCAGGGGGCCTCCTGGCAGAGAGGCCCGGCTGCCTCCATCCAGCATCCAGGCTGGGATGACGGGAAGCGCTCAGGGCCCTGGGAGGGCAGGTTCTCTTCCTCACTCTCCTGACTCAGATACAGGTCTAAACATCGCTGGAAACCACACTCACCTACTCCTCCCGCCTCCAGAGCAGAGGAGAGGAGGGGTTCTCTCACCAGGGAATGCCCTCTGCCTCTGCTAGGGTCCATTTCAGAGGAAACTGTCTTAATTTTTCCACCCTTTTCACCCTCCTCCCCTAATAGCTGGCAGTCTGTTCTCTGTATTTATGAGTCTGTCTCTGTTTTGTTAGTTTATTTTGCTCATTCGATTCCACATATAAGTGAATCCTATGGACCTGTCTTTCTCTGACTGGCTTGTTTCACTCAGCGTAATGCCCTCTCGGGCAGCGGTCGCCAGCCTTTTGGACCTCAGGGACCACCGGTGCTGTCCGTGGACCACCGGTCCACGACCACTGTCCTAGGGCCATCCATGCTGCCACGGGGGGTGGATTTCCTTTTCCACAGCCGAGTGGTGGCCCACTGTATGCACGGACCCCAGATTGCTTATCTGGAACGAAAAGCCCCTCTTGCTCTGGCTTCAAGGGCAGAGCTGATGTTTTTTTAATCCCCTAGCCTGGCCCCACCCCATTCCCACTGTATAATGAAGCAGTTTGCAAAAGTGAGGTTGAAAGGTTCTGCGCTCAGTTGGGTTAGAAGGGGTCTTTGGGAGTATGTAAGCGACTCTCTTTAACCCGTCAGAGGGAAAATGACTCAGAAGCCCTACCGGAGACTTCCCGCCCTAGGAACACTTTCCAGATGGGCCCTGGTTGCAGGATGGCACTGTCAGGGAGGCAGCTGGAGGAAAAGGTCCCGCACTCTCCCCACTCTGGGACGGACTGCCAAGGGTGTTCGCTGCTCGTTTTTGTCCTCGTCCCATAAAAAGCTGCGCTAACAAGTTGCTTTAAAAAGCATCCTGATTCCCCAGCGGATTCCACAGGAGAGTCCAGTGTTCCCTCCAGAGAACTCAGAACAGTTGTTGCTCTCAGAGCTCAGGTGCTGGGAAGTCGCTGGGGGCTGACGTGCCCATTGATGGGCGGGGGTGGGGGGTGGGGTGGGGAGGAGGGGTGGGGGTGGGGGCTGGAGCGCTCTCTCAGCTCCAGCTGGTTTCTCACACTGGTTGCACCTCCTAGCTTGGCTAATGCAGATAGGGGAGGGAGGGACACTCAATTTTCAATTTCAATTTAATTACACAGTCTATAGTGCCTAGTGGGAAGGATTTAGGGACAAGATTAACGCTCAACAGTGCTCTATTTTACATTCCATTTGATAAAGAGCGCTGTATTGATGATCCAAAGTGAGCTTTCAAAAATGTTTCTTAGGAGCCAAATTCTTTTGGTGGGAGATGATTTAAAGAAGGGAGGGGGGAGTAACTTCATTGCTTGGCTCTTTGCCAAAATGTAGGTAAGTTGAAGGTGTAAGATGGCTCTTGGAGTTGTGTTGCCAGAGCACCCTTGAGAGTGAGCAGTACCCGCTCCTTGAAAAAACAAAGACTAGAAATTCCGCTGCTGAATGGGAAACACCAGTGAGCAGACGCTGATTGGCTACCACAGCTACTGGTTCTGAAAATGACTGTTGTAACTAACACACTAGTAAAACCCTTCCCTCTTAGGTTAAAGTCTAAAGAATTTCACTCTCTTATCAGGACTGGAAGCCATTCTGATTTTATCTGGCATCAAATCAATGCTTAAGATGATGAGTAAATATTTGGTGTTCTACTTTGGTGTCTATCAGTCCACTAGTTCAGCCAAATGTAAAAAGAAGGCAAATACAGGAAATGAAAATAAGTCCCTAAGAAGTGGCCTCAATATATTTCTTAACCAACAGCTTTAACTTGTCAAGAAAACAGGTCCATGGAAAATATTATGCTAAGTGAAATAAGCCTAACTGAGAAAGACAAATATCACATGATCTCACTTATTTGTGGAATCTAAAGTCCAAAATGAATCCACCAAAATATAAAACCCAAAGCAGGGAGGCATGGAGCAGACTGAAATACCTCGGTTTTCGTGGGGTTGAGGGGATGAGAAGAGATAAACCAAAGAGCTTAGATACTTATAGGCATAGCCCATGGGCACGGGCAATTGGGTGGTGAAGACCTGGGGGGTGGGTAAGGGCTGGGAGGAAGGGAGGAAGGGGTGGGGGATGGGAGATATCTGTAATACTCTCAACAATAAAAACTATATTTAAAACAAAAGAAAACAGGTCCACTGCAGACGCCATCTTCCTTGGGTGGAGTCTTCCCTCCACATGGCATTGGCCTGGGGAATGCAATAGCCCTGCCCTCTGGACCTCCTGTGGCCCTGCCCTGCAGAGTTTGGGCCGGAGGAAAAGTCAGCAGCCTGGGCCAGGGAGTACAGGTCTGGGCAGATTGAGGGGGTGTCAGTGCCTGAGTTGTGTGACTTACCCGTGACCCTGACTGGCACCTCCTCTCATGGGAGATAAACTATCCCCACTCTCCAAGCTCCCAGTGGCTCTCACCTCTCCACTCTTGGTGGCTCCTCCTCGCTGAGGTCTGGGCAGAATCCCAAGCAGACTGAGTTGTGTGGCTCTGGGGAGGGGGTCACTCCCCAACCTTTCCCTCAGATCTGACAGGCACCTCCCCCTCACAGGGGATCCACTAGCCCCATCCTCCCCGCTCCCAGGGCCTTACCTTGCTAAGATCAAACTCTGGGAAGAATGTGGGACAGGCTGAGTTGTGTGGCTCTAGAATGGGGGACATTTTCCCCTTGCATGCCAGGCTAGTGCCGAGCTCTTCCTTCACATGGCCAAATCTTGGCCTGTTTGGGCTACTAAACTCTGCTGGCCTCACCCTGACGACTCCCTGAGACCCCACCACACCACATGGTGTGTGAGCACCCAGTGGGTGGCAGATAGGCTTGCTATACCCTGAGACATTTGATCAAACCTAGCACCATTTATGACAAACACTCTCAGCAAGGTAGGAATAGAGGGAACATACTTCAATTAATAAAGGCCATATATGACAAACCCACAGCCAACATCATACTCAATGGCAAACACTAAAAGCATTTTCCTTAAGATCAGGATCAAGACAGGATGTCTAATTTCACCACTCTCATTCAACATAGTACTAGAAGTCCTAGCCACAAAAATTGGACAAGAAGAAATAAAAGGCATCCAAATTGGAAAGGAAGAAGTAAAACTGTCATTATTTGCATTTTTATACACCAATAATGAACTACCAGAATGGGAAACTAAGAAAACAATCCCATTTAGAAGTGCTTAAAAAATAAAACCATACCTAAAATAAAATTTAACCAAGGGTATAAAAGACCTGTACTCAAATAATTATAAGACAGTAATGAAAGAAATTGAAAAAGATACAAATAAGTGGAATCATATACCATGCTCATGGATAAGAAGAATTAACATCTTTAAAATGTCCGTATTACCCAAAGCAATCTATAGACTCAACGTAATTCCTATCAAGATACCAATGGTGTATTTCACAAAACTAGAACAAGTATTCCAAAAATTTACATGGAACCACAAAAGACTTCAAATAGCCACAGCAATCTTAAGAAAGAAGAACTAAAGTTAGAGGAATCATGCTACCTCATATCAAACTATAATACAAGCCTATAGTAATCAAAACATCACGGTACTGGCATTAAAACAGACATAAATCAATGGAACAGAATAGAGTACAGAAATAAACCCACACATTCATAGGCAATTAATATTTGACAAAGGAAGCAAAAACACACAAGGGGTAAAGACAGTTTATTCAATAAATGGTGTTAGGAAAAATGGAAAGATACGTGCAAAAAAAAAATGAAACTAGACCACCTTCTTACACCACACACAAGAATAAACTCAAAATGCATTAAAGACTTAAATGTTAGACTTGAAACCATAAAAACCCTGGAAGAAAACAAAGGTGTTTCTTGCAGCGCTATTTTGTGTGATATATCTCCTTGCGCAAGGGAAATAACAACAAAAAACAAACAAATGGGACTATGTCAAAATAAAATGTTTTTACACAGCAAAATGAACCATCAATAAAATGAATAGATAACCCACTGAATGGGAAACATATTTGTCAATGATACATCTGATAAGAGATTAATACTGCAAATTTGAAAGACCCTATAAAACTCAACACCAAAAAACCAAATAATCCAATTAATAACTGGGCAAAGGACTTGAATAGACACTTCTTCACAGAGGACATACAGATGGCCAATCGACAGATGAAAAGGTGCTTAACGTCACTAATCATCAGAGAAATGCAAATTAAAACCACCGCACACCTGTCAGGATGGCTACCATCAACAAATCAAACGACAAGTGCTAGTGAGGATGTGGAGAAAAGGGAACCCTCGTGCACTGCTGGTGGGAGTGCAGACTGGTGCAGCCACTATGGAAAACAGTATGGCGTTTCCTCAAATAGTTAAACATGGATCTCCCATTTGACCCAGTGATCCCTCTTCTGGGAATATATCTGAAAAAACCCAAAACACTAATTTTAAAGGATATCATCATTATTTACAATCACCAAGATTGGGAAACAGCGCAAGTGTCCATCAGATGAGTGGATAAAAAAATCTGTGGTACATCTACACCATGGAATACTATGCAGCTATAAAAAAGAAGGAAATCTTACCCTTCATGACAGCATGGAGGGACCTGGAGAGCATTATGTTAAGTGAAATAAGTCCGTCAGAGAAAGACAAGGACCATGTGATTTCACCTGTATGTGGAATCTAATGAATAAAATAAACTAAAAACACAATAGAAACAGATTCTTAGATACAGAGAACTGACTGACAGCTATCCAAGGGGAGGAGGGCTTGGGGACCGGGTGGAAAAGGTGAAGGGTTTAAGTAAACAAAAAAGAACTCCTAGGCACAGACAACAGTATGGTGATTACCAGGGAGAAAAGGGGGTGGAGGGAGGTAGAAGAGGGTAAAGGGGTGGGGGGTAAATGGTGATGGAAGGAGAGTTGACTTGGGGTGGTGGACACACAGTACAGTGTACAGATGATGCGTTATAGAATTGTACACCTGAAACCTATATAATTCTCTTGACCAGTGTCACCCCAAGAAATTCAGTTAATAAAAGAATAAAAGAAGTCTTAAGGACTTCTCTTTATAAGGACTTAAATAAACAAAAATGGTAGCAATAACCTTCACTGTTGTTCAGCCTTACCAGCCACTTGAGTACGTACAAATATTTGGAAACACAATGCTAAGGAGACGAAGCTCAAAGGCAAAGGGACTTTCTGAACTCGCTAACCGATTTGTCATTGCACAACGACAGCATTTCCAAGTATGAAGTTGGCTGCGACTTCGAGTCAACATCTACCTTTATATTCAAAGGCAAAGTGATACCCTAAGCACTCGGCTGCGCCTCCTGAGTCTGCAGTACCTGAGCCGAACGAGCCGACAGTGTTTAAAGCTCCATGCGTTCAGGGCGCCTGGCGCAGCTCAGTTAAAGCGGAACTAAGCTGGGTGCAATGGTGGTGGGGACACGGATGGGACTCATTTTGAAGCCCCCGAGGAGGAGACTGTGCCTAGTGAAAGGGTAGACGTATCCTCTTCTCCTCGACAAGAGTGGGTGATAGGTGAGGTCAGAGGGAACAGCATCCACAGGCCTGGAGATGCGAGGCTGTGAGTGACCCCCGAGCATTTCTGCCCCAGGCCCAGGCCTGCCCCGAGGCTACGGCCCAGGCGGCGTGGTGAGGCACTGCGCTGGGCTGGCCGGGAAGAGGCGGGGTGGGAGGGGTGGGGGGGTGGAGGGGGGCAGGGCAGCGCCTGGTGTACACGTGTGGCTGCGTGTCTCAAGCCCCTTCCATGGTCATACACAGTGACTCCTTCTTCCAGGAAATGTAACACAGAAATTAGTAAAAAGCCTGGCTGAGAAAACAGGGACCAGGGACGCGCACAGGAGGACAGGGGCCACCTTGGGCAGCAACCAAAGCCCAGCACTGAGTCAGCCGGTACCTTTCTGCCCGGGGTTCAACGCTCAACCGGCTGGGAATGGAAACCTGGGAAGATCACAGAGCGCCACCTCAGTCAGGAGAGAAGTAGATAAAAGTATCTATTGCAGCGGCTGGTATCCATGCCCCGGTCAGGCCGTGCCCGGGTGGCACATCAGCAGGCTGAGGCCCTGTCCACCGGCCCCTCCTGGGGAGACGCGTGGAGGGGAGTGAGGCGGTGAGAGGCGAGGAAAGCACATGGCAGCCCAGGGGGCCAATGGCACCCACTGCACATGTCCTCAGGCCCACAACACACATGTGGCTCACTCCCAACACCCAGCAACGCCTTTGGTATTTGAAAGTACTTACAGGGCATCGTCATTAACCTGGAAAGCAAAACTGTACATGGCAGTTTAGGAGGAGGGAGGAGTACCTGCTCGGTGACGTGCTCCCAGACGTTCCCTCCAGTCACTGAAAGAGAAGGAAACAGAAAGTCACCATTAGGTGCCCACGTGCCTAAAAGGCAGCCCTGGTTTTGCTCTGTTCTCACCCAAAACTCCAACAGCAGCCTGGGCGCTCTGAGCAAGGACTGGGGTCATATTGTGAACATGTGCCATCGCTCCCATAGTTGGAATGGGGGGAAAACAAAACAAAGGTGAAACGAAAGTCCACCACATTAGACTGATAGCAGAGGGCGGAACGGGAGCCGGGAGGGGTGACGCCACAGGAACGCATCACACGCTGGCGGAGAAACGGCGAGGAGATGAAAGGGACCAAGGAACAATCCGACAGGGCATAGTCCCAGGTCCCCAAACAGTGACCGCCCTTTCAGGTGTGACACGGGCGCTCAGCAACCCGAGGGCCAGACGAGGGGACGTAAGGGGCAGGTGGCAGCCGCGCTACTTTTCAAAGCTGCTGTGTTGCCGGTGACGATGGTACAGATGCTGCTACGTGTTGTTGCTACAGTATCGCTGGTGACCCACTAACGTCCAAGCCAGCAGCTCTGTACATGGAGTCCCGGCCAGGACAGAGGAACATGTCGATGTCCCAAAGGGGCCTAAATAATAAGGACGGTAAGGTAACAGGCCCTAGTTTTTGTGAAAATAGCCTGAAAGTGACCGATGCCATGTATGTCTCAAATGAGAGGAAAAGAACCCTTAGAAATCACAGATGAGCGGCCAGCCACCGGCAGGAGAGGGAAGAAGTTAGCTTGGGGCATTGCAGCTATTTCTTGCTTGTGAACATCTTGGTGCGAGATGCACTTTTAAAAAAAACACTTTATTATTTTATTGATTTTTAGCGAGAGAGGAAGGGAGAGGGATAGAGAGATAGAAACATCAATAATGAGAGGGAAACCTTTATCGGCTGCCTCCGGCATGGCCCCTCCTGGGGGTCGAGCCCACAAACCTGGCATGTGCCCTGCCCAGGAGTCAAACCAGTGACCTCCTGGTTCATGGGTCGACGCTCCACCACTGAACCACACTGGCCAGGCTGAGATACATTTTAAACTTGTCTTTTTAAAACTTTAGTGAAGATGATGGTGCAGTCACATGCAGGTATAAGAAGTAATACAGACAGGTCCTGTCTGTGTGCCCCTGGCCCCCTGCTCCCTCCACCCCCTGCGCTTCCGTTCCCACAGCTTTGAGCACTGTTTGTGTTCCTCACACAGGCCTGGTTCCTACAGAGGTTGGATATAACTGGGGGGAAGAAAGACCTCGGCACAGTCCCTGTCGCCAGGATGCTTTAAGATCAGTTGGGGACGAATGCAAGAAGGGCATTTGCTGAGAGGCAGAAGCCATCCGGAGCCAGCCAGGCCCAATGAGGCCCTGTAATGACTTTCAGCCCATGAACCCCTCCTTGCACTGGGAGCGGAGCCAGAGCCACTGGCCTAGCCTGTGCGGTGGGCGGGAGGCAGGCGGGGCTATAAAGGGCACCATGGGGGGTGCTGTGATGGACAAGCTCCCAGCCTTGCCTAGCCAGGGTCATATCCGGGCAGCGACCCTGTGCTGCTCCCTCCACCCCCTGATGGAGAAGGGACAGACCCCCCACCCCTCGTTACTGAGGCCAGGGTGCTGGTTGAGGATCAGGGGGGCGCGGAGCCAGACAGACCACTGCTGTGAGTTACAGCAATTTAAACGTGAGAAACATCATCTCCTCCCTTGAGCTCTGAACATTCACAAATTAAAACACATCCTCATAGAACTGCTTGTGGCCCTGTCGTGATGGTTGCTGCTAATGACCCTTTTCCCGCTTGCTCACAGGGAGTCCTAGCTGGTGCAGAGGTACATGTTCCCTGGCCGCTGCCAGAAAAAGGGGGGAATCCCACTTAAAACCTAAGTCATCCCCACATTTATTCCAACCGCCTGTGAGAAGGAGGAATGGCAGTGAGGGGATGAAGCTGAACGACATGAGCTAATAAAAGATTAAGGTGTCTGCGGCTTAGCATCTTCTAATTATTTTCTCCAGCATCTCGCCTAGACGGGGTTTGAAATCTCTGGTTGGATCAACGGGATTTCGCTCAGAGGTTTGTGGACTTTGCATACTGATTCCTTCCTGTTTCCAAGCACATTTGCTGCGAGGCTATTTTTACTCACTTTAAAGGAATTTTAATAACTTTCTGTTGACAGCACGGACAGCTGGTCCTGAGAATTAAAGAAAACTGACTCGCTGACTGAGGAAGGAAGTGACATCAATGAGCTGCTGGAGTCAGCCGCAGGGGCCTGGCTTGTGAGGAGTGGCCTCGCACTGCAGTGCATTTGGGGGGAGCTGCCTTGAGATGCAAATCGCCATATCCATCAAACCCGAGATGCCTACTCCAACCAACCTAGTGCCACGGAGGCAACAGCCAGCCTCACTGAGGAGGAGGAGGAGGAGGAGGAGGAGGGGGAGAAGGAGGAGGAGGAGGAGGA